>OY757913.1:69902142-70069642 GCA_963585895.1 Sepioteuthis lessoniana | reverse complement strand
ATGCCAGCATCCCCCGGGCCATTGTGATATATATACATTTCAAGGGCCATTATGACAGGGTAAGGTCCATTATTCATCCTCTTTCACGGATCCTTGGAAATACACAGGCCCTGCTCAAGAAAGAGAGTGATATCTATCTATCTGGATAAAATGTAAGGCCAAAAATGCCTCTAAATCGTAAAATCTTTATAGTGCTCAACACACAAATGTATAGAGCAATATCACAATCAACTGCCAATATAAGTGATAACTCACGGACCCGGGTTTCTTCATATGTCAGATGAGCTGGTAATTCACAAGTCTAACATATTCCGTGCCCAGGTGTTCTACTGAATATCTCTTGTACATTACCGGCTCACCTGACAATCGAAAATGTGAAAATCGTGAGTTATTGACCTGCCTAAGATATTTTTATTATATATATATATAATCAATTAGAAAAATTCAAACGCATAGTAAAATATATTTATTATTTACTTATATATAAATATATATTTAGTAGACTAACAATATCATATACATATACATATATGTTCGTAAGTTAGCGGATCGTAATCAAAGGTGACCTAAAAGCTCCCTTCTCAATAACTACACAGAATTGTATGAGAGCGTTACTCCTTTTCCAGAATTGCTTCACTTACTCTTGATCTGTACCTTAAAATGCTGAGTTTTAAGCAAGGAAGCCTCAAGTACCATTTTTTGAATCTTTGGTATGACTCGACCAAGGATTAAACCTCGGTCTCCCGGGCCATTGGCGAACACTTTATCATGCCAATGTGTGCATATGTATATAATATGCATACAAGAAAATAATATATATATATATATATATATATATATATATATATAGTATATGGTTGTCACTATCTCACTAGGTGGGTTTATGGCAGACCAAATGTAGTATAATTTTGACAGTGCTCAATATCTGTGATAGAGCTAATACATAATTACTAATAAATATATATTAGTTTATATATATATATATATATATATATATATATATATATATATATATATATATATATATATATATATAATAGCATGGATGCTTATCAACAACCGTTGGTTTTATGTCGTCTTATTACGACAATCATCAGGCAGAGAAAGAAGATATTGGAGAAATCGAAAAAATCGAAAAATACAATCAAAAGAATGTTTACGTTAGGATTGCGTATAACTCTTTTTTTTTGTGTGTATGTGTATGTTTTTATTTAGATTATTTTTGCATATTATTGTGTGTAGTCGTATATGCGATAGTTAGTATGTGTATGTATGATGAATTATGCGCTTCGCGGCAGATTTGAAGTTGTCTCCTAAATATAAATGTAGCGATGTGTAGCGGAAGTCGGGAGACAGACGGAGGTTTGGGCGAATAAAAAAAATTGTGAGTAGTGATGATTTTAACAAAGGAACAAATCATTTCTATCATTGCGTTATGAAGAAAATGAATTTTTTGATTTGACATGTAAGTATAATAGACGAAAATGGGTGTTGGATCTAAAATGTAAGAATAACAGGTGAGGTGGGAATATCTTGGTATTAAGAGACATTTTATACTGTAATATATTATGGAGTATTATGCAATACTAGTATCTACATGTTGGAATATGTTCAGTGTTAAATTGTTATAATAATTTGTATTAGCTATCTATGTTGTGTAATAGAATGTATACCTTATTATGATTTATGATGGTATATATGTAAGGAATATGGTAAATGTACTGTATTAAGACGTTGCAATGATAATTTGTATTAGCTGTCTCTGTCGTGTTTATGTTATATAATGTATACGTTATTGTAATCTACGATGGTATGTACGTAAGGAATATGGTAAATATTCTGTTTTAAGATATATTTCTAACCATCATGAAATCATGGCGAACATTATATCCACAGGTGATGAGGGTGCTTGGAGACAGATATAAAGGTTTAATAGAGGAAAATAGTTGTTACGGTTCGTCAGGTGTGTTGTGGTATTATTCGTGAAGCGGTGTGGTTTTTTAGTGTTAGAGGTCGTATTGGTATGGTGGATGGTTGACATGGGGATGGATTATGTGTATGGGTCGAAAGGTGAGAGTAGATGTTTGTTCTTATGTCGGCATTTGGAAAGTATTCCTGATTTTTTGTTTCGCAGGGTGTTTTTTGGGTGAGTAATAATTTTGAGTTTCTCATGGAGGCAAAGAAATCATTTTTTATGTCTTACAGTAGGCGGGTGCTAGTTTTAGTATTTCCCTGGTAATGGTTGGTGAGATGTTCATGAGATGTTGTGGATAAAGAAGTGTTAGTTGAGTAATTTCTCCTTTTTCTTTTTCCTTTCCTTTTAGATACTCCATTACAGTCAATGTCTTTGATGAAACAGGATACCCAAGAACCTTTGCCCCCATTCATTTTCTCTTTCTGCTTTCTTTTTTCTCTAAATACACTTCCCCCACATTCTCACAAAAATAAATCCAATTCTATCTGGTCAAATCTCTGATTAAACTCGATACACTTGGTACTACCTAACTTCGAGGTCACAGTCAAAACCAAATTAACTCCTATTACCATAACTCAAACCTTCTTATTCTTTCCTTATCTCTTGTTTTTAGACCATTTCCTTCTCTTTATACCTTTTTACATTCTCTATTTGTTTATCTATTTCCTCAATTGCTAAAATGTAGAAAAACTAAAAAAAAATGTTTAATCTGATGAAGATCTATTAATAAAGAACGAAATATTACCATTAAACCCGTTGTGAGTGTTTGATTTATCCACTTTTCCACTTATTTTCATCATCTTGTCAGACTCACCCAAATCTACCATTTTACTCTTTCTATATATATATATATATATATGTTGTCATCCACGGACAGAATGTTTCGTTGTTTTACAACTCTTCAGTGTAGCTAGACACGCGAGACGTTTCAAGCTTGGATAGAAACCCGCCTAACTTTACGTCAGACCGATAATATGACCAGCAATTGACCCATCGCAAGCACGGGAATTTAACGTATATGTATTAACTCACGTTTGTTTACATTTTACGCTATCGGATACCGAAGTACTCAATTCGTTAGAAGAGCTTTGCAAAACGTTAATTCTTTCGCCAAAGTACTCAACACCCCGCGGTGAGGAATATATATATATATATATATATATATATATGTATATATATATGTGTGTGTGTGTGTGTGTGTGTGTATGTGTGAAAAAATAAGAGGAAAAGTGGATAAGCCAAAACACAGAAAACGGATTCAAAAATGATATTTCGTCTAATATCATTTTTGAATCCGTTGTCTGTGTTTCAGTTTATGCCCTTTTCCTCTTATTTTTTCTCATCTCGTTGGATTTAAGAAATTGCCCATTTTCCCATATATATATATATATATATATATATGCTATTTGCTTGTGTAATCATATATGAATATTGTAAATATATACATATTGCTTGTATGCATATTATTTACTTTGTATATGTATTTACGTGTGTGTGTATATATATATATAAATATATAATATTGTTATACATTTAATATTGTTTGTCTGCTAATCCTTGGTTAAGTTTGACTGTGTATGTGAAGCCTTTTTATTGTTTGGTTAACTGTTATGAGAGAGTGGTTTCCTTGAGTGCTCACCTACCGTTTTTTTCTCCGTCGATTATCTTACTTAACCAGAGAGAATATCAGATACATGTCTTGCTGTTAAATCCATTGTCGACCTTGACAGAACTAAGAGAGAGAGAGAGAGAGAGAGAGAGAGAGAGAGAGAGGTTAAGCAAGAATTACAAGATTTTTTAATATATGCATTCTTTCAATAAGTATATATATATATATATATATATATATATATATGCTTGATTTCGTTTGTTTTCTTTGTTTTAAACGGTATATCAACCTTCATGGGTTATTTAATGCCAAAGCCATTCTTGTTAAAGAATAGTAGTGATACCAGTTAACCCATAGCTTGAGGGGTCAGGGAGCTCATACTTTTCCCCTAAGGTATTAGTCCGAAAGTAAACGTCATACCGAGACTGGAGTTCGAACTTGCTTACTACGATGTCACAGCCCTACACGTTAGCAACAGGGACTTCCTCTCTTATAAATTTATAAATGTATTTGCATCTGTACACTTGCATAAATGTATATGCATATGTAGTTATGCTAGGTCGGTACTATGGGGGAGGATTCATCTTGATGCAACTGAATAGTTGCATGATTACCAGCTTTTTGGTATTCGAGACAATCATTTATCCGGCTTGATCGTCGCATTTTACAAATACTTCAAGCCAGGGAGGAAGATCGTGTATCGCCAATCTAACTGGAGAGAGATCACTCCTCTCTTTTAGCAATTTATTCAGTCTTGAATGCAACAGGGTATTCGAAAGTTGAGCAAAACCCAGATCCCTGAAACCCCCTGTCGGTAGAGCTTAGAATACGCTGACTGCATCCCCTGGAGACACCCCCTTTAAAAAGAGTGACTCTAAACTGTATATGATGGTGAGGCTCCAGTTCTGGAGATCTGGTGAGTGTGGAATATCCCTTCATTGCTATGACTTTTAGGTCAACTCTGACCCAGAGTCGTAGTACCTGTTCGGGTCCCATCCATGAGTCGATTTGAACTGTTTGAAAATGATTCGTATTCGATAGGACCATAGACAAAAAAAAAAAAGCAACGGCAAAAAAATAATAACCTCTTACGAAATAACTACACAAAGAATATAAATACAAAAATACAAAGAACGCTATTCCCTAATCTCTTGACATAAAATAATCCCAGGTGGGTTGATATGCCATTAAAATCAATCAATCATAATTTAAAAAAAAAAAAAAAAAATGATATGCCATTAAAATCAATCAATCATAAATAGATAAGTGAATCTCGTCTTCCAGATAACTTTTTAAAGAAATAGTGAGATCTTTTCTCACTCGATTTCTGCCTGGATATATCCAGCACAGGTTCGCGTGCAAGGACATGATACATGATTCATTCTTCCTTCATCCATTCATTTATATTCCCAAATTTACTCTCCTCGCCTCACTACCGCCATCCAATTATTCTTCCTATTCGGTTACCACTTCTCATTGCCAGATCATCGTAACCCTTTGCAAAGTGGTGGCTTATTTGATCTTACTTTGGATGAAACAAAAAAAAAAAAAAAATTGGGTTGACTAATATAACCACAATTTTAAGATCCTCGTCATCGCGTAAAATCAAACGAACCGGTCTCAGACGCCATTATTATTATAGTTAGTTCGATCTTCACCGAGTGCCTTTTTGATGTGGCTTGATAAATAAATATAAAAAAAAATGTGCCACTTAACGGTGTAGATGGATTTACGCAATGGCGGTACCTATGATGTAATTGTTTTCGTCGTAGGAAATGGACACGGCTGAAACGAGTTCAAATCCTGGACGAGGCTGATCGCATTTCACATAATACTAATACCCTTGGGAAAGGTATAAATCCAATTATTCCTCCAGTGGCATTGGGTAAATAATATGACAAACTGATTTCTTTGGTCTTGGTTTGGCAACCAGTCTAGAAAAAGAAAACTTTGAATATTAAACTGTTAAACCCCGCTTAAAAATAGAACTTGTGTCATATCCTGCTCGTGCGGAGGGGTTGGGTGAATGCATATATGCATTTACCTAACCCCTCCTCTACTGTCAGAAAACGGATTAATTTTTTTTAGCTGAGTAAAGCTGGTTTGAATTCAAAGCTTTCCTTCTCCTAGGTTAAAGAGCTTAGTCTGTCCTACTGTTGTATATCCAAAATAATAAGACAACATTTTCATGTGCGCATATTACTTTTATCCTTTGTGACTTTTCTTATCCTCATCACTCGTTCGACTAAAGTGGGAGTCTGTGAACAAGATGGAGCATTCAAATACAATTTTTTTTAAACTCAAGAATCGTTTTAGTCACCTGATTGAAACCATCCAGTGAGAGCTGTAGTCTCAGATTGACCACGAGTTCAACAGCTGTCAATTATACTGATTGACTCGTTGTGTTTTTTTTTCACGCAGGTAACGGCACAGGACTTAATTTGAATGCTAACACCGCATGTTAGTAATAGACACCAATCTTTTATGTAACACTATTAATTATCCATAGTTAGGGGGGGGGAAGCAATGGATTCAAGACTTTCCTAAGGGCACTAATACGAAGTGAACCACAAATAGTCTCGTCCAGGATTTGAACTCAAGTCAACGTAACCATTTCCTAAGACGATAACCGTTACACTAAGTGCCACTTAATGGTGTAGTTCTTAACAATTTTATTTTATGGCGATTTTATTTTCCTTTTCATTTACTCCATTTCATCATCATTGCCATATCATCGTAACCCTTTACTGGTTAGAGGCCAATTTGGCCTTGCTTAAGTTGAATCTTAAATTCACTTCAAGTGGTGCATTAAACTCTAATGTACACTTTTTTAAAATAATACCTGTGAAACTAAGTCTGTATGATAAGCTTAGTTAAACTACAGTGTACATAATTATAGTCTCTGTAAAAAGAATAATAAGACTATTTGTGTACGGATCAGCACTTATGCTGTTTCACCAACTCTTCCACTTTCTTCTTCTTGTTTACTATCTGCACTGAAACTTTTTATAATTCAGCGTTCTCTCTTCTCTGTGTTACCTTCTATTTTTTTCTATTTTTTAATTGCAATTTTATTCCATCTTGTTCTTTCTACACTTTCTTATTCTCACGATTTCTTTCTTTCTTTCTTTCTTTCTTTCTTTCTTTCTTTCACGATTTCTTTCTTTCTTTCTTTCTTTCTTTCTTTCTTTCTTTCTTCCACGATTTCTTTCTTTCACGATTTCTTTCTTTCTTGTATGTTTTTATCTTTCTTTCTTTCTTTCTTTCTTTCTTTCTTTCTTTCTTTCTTTCTTTCACGATTTCTTTCTTTCTTTCTTTCTTTCTTTCTTTCTTTCTTTCTTTCACGATTTCTTTCTTTCTTATTCCAACGATTTTCTTTCTTTCTTTCTTTCTTTCTTTCTTTCTTTCTTTCTTTCTTATTCCCACGATTTTCTTTCTTTCTTTTTTTCTTTCTTTCTTTCTTTCTTTCTTTCTTTCTTATTCCCACAATTTTCTTTCTTTCTTTCTTTCTTTCTTTCTTATTCCCACAATTTTCTTTCTTTCTTTCTTTCTTTCTTTCTTTCTTTCTTTCTTTCTTTCTTTTCGATTAAAACATTGTGTTACCATAACAACAAAATTCCTCTGTAGTAATGAGACCAGGTGATGTGATTGATGAGCATTATTTAGACAGCAGACTTTCTCTTACATATGTTTCATTAAAAAACCAGAGACAAGGTTTTTTTTAACAATCTTTTTTATTGATATTTTGTATTATCTCATAAGATTTCTTAAGTTTGATAAAAAAAAAATCAAAACTTAAAAAGAATCTTGTCTGGGATCTTTGACGACACGTTCTTAATCTCTCTCTCTAAATATATATATATATATATATATGCAGAGAGAGAGAGAGAGAGAGAGAGAGAGAGAGAGAGAGAGAGAGAGAGAGAGAGTTTGATGGGGAAATTGTTACCATTTTAGATTATCCAGTGCTTGGTTTCAGGTTTTGTCTACTGTGCAACAAACGAGAGTCAGTTGGCCACTGTCTGTAAAGAAAGCAGCACCATGACGAAATTTACCCCAACAAAAATTTTACATAGAAGCTTCAATACGAAGATTTCATAGTGTTTGAGGATAGTGCAGAGGATTCGAAAATTGTTCGGTGAGTCCAATGTTGATTACCAATTGTACGGCAGCTCGTTCTGATAAGAAAAAACTCCTGAATTTGTTACCATGAATGACAACAATCCCGGCAAGTCAATCAAGTCCATGGGAGTGTCTGAGTTTCTTATCGGGCAGGTCATGTATGAAGACAATTGGTATTTCCCATATAAGATGACAAAGGGCAATTTTTTTATCATTAGCCATGAAGGACAAAAGGAAAGATCGTGTTGCCAAGCTTTTAACAAATTCAAGCATCCTCTGTTACTGAACATGCTTTGCTCTTTCTCAGATGAGAACAATTTCTGCTAGGATCAGATGTTGAACTCTTAGAGAAACAATTAGCTTGCTCTGTTCTCACAAGATAAACCGATATTGATGAAAACTAAGCACTAAGTCCACCTCATGGTGTTTAGGGTGGTCACAAGCGATGGTGCCATTATGTTTCTATTCATGCGACCAGCTCACCCCTAACATCTGACCCCTTAACTCCCCAGATTGCAATTTTCTTGATTATTATATGAGTGGCAGGGTTAAGCGAAAGGCCAAAAATTTTTGTGCAATACCAATGATGAACTGAAGGCAAAGATAACGGCAACATCTATAAATTTAAAAAAGGAGACCGTCGAAAAGGCTTGCAAGAAACTCTGCAGTTGTCTGGTGACCATGGTGGAAGCCAATGGCGATTTCTTTATATAGATTTAATCAATAGTATATCATAATATTTTCATGTAATTTTGGTAAATATATCTGATAAAGTGAGAAGTTAGTGTTATTTTCATTTTTGCCTAATTTAGACGGCAATTTATCCATCGTACCCTGTATATAGTTGCTCTGTTTTCTGGCTACTATATAAAAGTGTGTCACCAAAAAATTGCTTCTTCCTGTCTAAGAAGTTTCTGCGTAGTCTCTAATACAAATTGACAAAAGTATCTGTTCTTTCAAAAGCTTATTTACATATTTATTCTTTAAAAATTGCTTATAGATAAAAAAAAAAAAAAAAGAGAAAGAAAACAGATTATTGGAAAAATGATTCTGAAAATGAAAAACAATGTTTTATTATTCATTTTTAACCTTTTTTTTCTAATAAACTTTTGATTTTAATAATTAATTGTTTTGTTGACGATTTTTTATAATTATTCTGTGCAGTAATAGTGTTTTTATCAATATTGACCTTTTCGTGAACCGGTAATGCTAGCCTTATTGAAATTCGAGAACCTCTACTAAAATGCTTGCTAAATTTTTCTCGAAAATACGGTAAATATATTTACCGAAAAAAGTGAACGAACTCACCAAATCAAATCGCCAATTCTTTTCGAGTCTTTTTTTGCTAAATGATTGTCAATTTATCTTTGTTTGGTATATGTTTTTTTATTTATTCACTCAATTTTAAAATAAGGTAGAAATCGACAACGATTTATCTCAGTTGATTAATATGAGTGCATTTCCACGGGTTAATTTAGTGTGTGTGTTTACACACACACACACACACACACACACACATATATATATACATATTGTTGCACCATTTGGACTCTTACGAAAAACTTGGATCTATAAATATAGATAGGAACTACACAAAAATGTTTTGAATAAATTCTGGAAACGGAAACTCTCTAAACAGCAGTTGTACGGTCACTTGTTTCCCATCTTAAAAACGATCCAAATGGGACGAGCGAGACATGTTGCGCATTGCTGGATAAGTAAGGACGAACTCATAAGCGACGTTCTTTTATGGACTCCACCACATGGATACACCAGTGTTGGCTGACCAGCAAAAGGCTTACATTCATCTGGTCTGTACGGACACTGAATGCAGTGTTCAGGGCCTGCCTGGATCGATGAACGATGAAGAGAGAGAGAGAGAGAGAGAGAGAGAGAGAGAAGGAACTCCTTGCTTTCAACACCACTTAATGACGCTATATATATATATATATATATATATCATCACTCTTTTTTCTGGTTATTATTAAACTTGGGTCTTCCCTAAAATCTATAATACATAGTGTATAATGTGCCTTATTCTGTTACAATGGTTCGTGACCTATTGAAAGAGAATATATATATATATATATATATATATATATATATATATATATATAATCACATTGTATTTTATATCTATGTAGAGTAAATGTTGCGTACACCACAGTGTATTTTTACTGTATCACCTATAGATAAATACACCTTTTTAATGTATTTACCCAACCACTCCGCACGTGTAGGATGCGACGCAAGGTCAATATTATGTGGATTTTCGCAGATCTGAATTCAGAGTTTTCCTTCTCCAAGGCCAGCCGCCATCCCAAAGTTAAAGAAATCGGTCCGCCCTACTAGTTACCCATAGCTGGAGGGAGAATAGTTGGATTCATACTTTTCCCAAGGGCATGTGAAATGCAAACATTTCTCAAGGGTATGTGAAATGCAAACGCTATGTGAAATGCAAACAACCACGTCCAGGATTTGAACTCGATTCACCGTTTTCTCATGATGATAACCATTACACCAAACGCGCCTCCTTTTTAATATAAAAAGAAATTATTTTCTTTCCAGATAAGAGATACTAATTAATTATTTCAAGTGGAACATTTTCCAGTCAAAACTGAATATTATTAGGTATTATTTATTTATTTCCAAACTCTACAGCACTGATATTCTGTAACCAAAAGTATGAATATAGAGCAGTGCAAAAATTTGTGCATCCCTTATATATATATATATATATATATATATATATATATATATATATATATAATTGTATTTCTATTAATAGTTACAGAATGCCGGTATCAGTACTATAGGGTTGTGTAATAAATAATGACTAATAATATTCCTTTTGATTTTAGAATGTTTCACTTGAAATAATCAAATCCTGATATTTTTGGATTTAAAGAAAATGAACTTTGAAAAGATCTTTATGTGTGTACTTATTTATTGGCGATAGAGTATATCTGCATAATAACTTATTATATACGTTATCTTATTACGTTATATATTACAACATTATATTATACGTTATATTATATAATCCGACTTACATCTTACGTTATATTGTATAGTACTAAATTACGTTTTATTATATATTACATCATTATATTATACGTTATATTATATAATCTGACATTATATCTACGTTATTACGTTATATATTATATATATACCAGACTTAACGTTATGTTATATATTATGTCTGTTATATATTATAACTACGTTATATTCATTTATATCACAAGATTATTTTTATTACTTCATATTGTATATCATTACACTACGTTATATTATATATCATATCGACGTTATATTCTATATCTTTGTTATATTACATATTACATCTATGTTATGTTATACAGCCCACTCAGCTGGGGATGTTGAATACACCGACTGCATCTCTGCAGAGAAGTAAGACCCATCCACTAATGAGTGTCCTGTATATGACACTAAACAATCTGATGATGAAGCTCCAGTTCTGGAGCTTTGGGAAATATGGAGTACCCCTTCATTGTCATTGCTCCCAGGTCTACTCTGACCGTGGAGGTAACACCTGATAGGATCCTACTATGAGTCAAATAGAACTGTTTGACATTTGAATTATGTGCAAACAAATTATTTACGTTTAATGGAATTGTTTGAAATAGAATTGTTTGACCATTTAACTGTGTATAAACAAGTGAATGTTTAAATGAATAGTTAGTTAAACATGGCAATACTTGAAACAATTTAACTATGCAAACGAATGAGTTATGTTGAATAGAATCGTTAGTGCTGCTTAGTAATGCTTGAAACTCTTAACTGTGTGCCTAAATTGAATTGTATAACATAGTGATGCTTGAAAACATTTAACTGTGTGCAAATAAAATTTTAACACCATTTAAGTGAGTGCAAATAAATGATTAATACCAAATAGAACTATTCGTGTGAGAATATTTGGAGCCATTTAACTATGTGTAAACGATAGAAATACTCGTGTGTTAACAAATTAGTTCTAACTTATTAAAAATAAGATCACCTATCACCTACAAACTATCGACTTACAAATCATATATTCACCGGACATTGGTATAATGGTTAGAGTGTTCGCCAATGGTCCAGGAGACCTGGGTTCAATCCCAGGTCGAGTCATACCAAAGACTTTAAAAATGGTACTTGATGCCTCCTTGCTTGACACTCAGCATTATAAGGTACGGATCAAAGGTAAAGTGGAGAAATCCTGGGAAAGGAGTAGCGCCCTTCCCTACACCTTGGTGTAGTAGCTATCGAAAAGGGAGCCTTCGGGTCACCCTCGACTGGGGTCGCCAACTTTACTTAATTTACTTTTACAAATCACATGTATAACTGTTTGCAAACAAATGAGCTCAAGCACGTTTAAAAATCTTATCTACAAACTACGTGTTTACAAATCATATAAAATTGAGGATTTTGCATTAAATAACCTACCATGGTTGATATGCTATAAAACACAACCAAACTTAAAATTATATTATATCAACATTATATTATATATAATAGCAGCTCTGTGCGGACATAGGACGCAGCCTAGAAGACCTATCTGGAGCGATGGGTGATAGGGGCGGATGGTATGTGTGTGTGTGTGTGTGTGTGTGTGTGTCTGTGTGTGTGAGAGAGAGAGAGAGAGAGAGAGAGAGAGAGAGAGAGAGAGAGAGAGAGAGAGAGAATCAGGGGACTGTCAGTGCAATTTGATGATATTATATCATGGTTATAATATATATTAGTACATTACGTTATATTATATAATATTTCTACGTTATATAATATATGTATATTATATTATATATCAAATCATATCTAAGTTTTATTCTATATTACTTATATTACGTCATGTTACGAATTAATTCATTATATCATATTTTCGTTATAATATATATTGCGTACTCTACATTTTATATAATACACTTGTCTCATAAAATGACACATTTTCAGCCATGTATTATGTACACGTTTATGTGTATTTGTGAAGATAAAAGTACTTTTTATGAATTGTACGCGTACTCTCACGCAACTTACTTCACTACACTCTCGCCCCGATTAAACGTTTATGCACAAAACGGTCACAGAACACGTATCTCCGTGCACACACACACACACACACACACACACACACACACACACACACACACACACACAATGACATACAAACATATGTTGATATACAGGCGCACTTATATCCAAACTAATTATACTTATTTACGCCACCCACTCTAAGGTTGACGTAAAAAGAGAGAGAGAGAGAGAGAGAGAGAGAGAGAGAGAGAGAGAGAGAGAGAGAGAGAGATTTCGTTTCTTCTGAAAATATAGTGTTGTCGTCATAGTTACTTGACGCTTACCCGTATTCTTCCTTTCAATTTTCTTCTTCTCTCTTTCTCCTAACCTGCAATACTGATTTTTTGTTTATTTTGCTTTTGTTTTTGTTGTATTATATTTTCATATGTTGTTTTTTAAAGCTTATGCTCGGTACATACATCTAAAATATTTATCATCATTGAATTTAATTATGGACAAATTGTAACCCCCCCACAAAAAAAAACCGACGCTTTTAAAATACAGTTACAATAAAAAAAAATTACCTTACTGCATACCAGTGGTAACTATTCTTATATGCTAACAGTATCCTCTACAGGGGAGCAAGATCCTCCTTGCAAAGGGCTTTCCTGTGTATAACACTAAACTGCATCTGATGGTGAGGCTTCAGTTATGGAGCACTGGGAAATATCGCTTACCTATTCATTGCCAGTACTCCCAGATCTACTCTGAATGATAGTACCTCCTGAGGTTCCATTAATGGGTCAAATGTCAATTTGAAAATTATTAGTATTAGATAGGAATACTTGATGTTATATAATTGTGTTCACAAAAGAGGAAAAAAAAACTCTTCAGAAATAACTGCACAAAAAATGTAAATATAGATATACAATGACATTAGCATAGAATAAACCAAGATGAATTGATATGCCATTAAAATCAATCAATCAATCAACCATATTTTCAAGGAACCACAAGGTAAATTAATGACAATATTTTATGGGGTGTAAGAGATTTGTTGTTGATTATTTGGTTTTGTTTTGTTGGTTGTATCTAACTCCATTTGTTCTTTCTTTTCTTATCCCACTAACTTGTTGGCGTCTTCTTCTGTGAAGGCTGCGTAAGAATTATGGAAGTAAGGAAGGAGACGAAGATGCCTTTTTAATTTCAACTTTATTTTACGTTTTCATACGGCTATTCTGTTGCGAGAAATGTCTTCCTGTACTATTAGAAAACGGTCGCATCTCTCAAACAGGGCATTAAAATATATTTGTCATTTTAGAGGGTGATAAGTCCAAAGTCTGTGGTTATGTCCAGCAGGTGTTTTTAGGAATAGTTGTGTCGGCTTGCTAGCTATATGTCAGGCCACAAGACCAGATCAGTACATATGTTCACTACTAACAGTGGAGTGGAAAAGCGTCCTTCCAGTCTGAGAGTTATCGTTTAAGTGAGGTAAAGTTTCTCTTTAGCGCCGGTAAGTCTTGTCTTTCAGGCATGTGTAGCTCCTACTTCCGATCAGAGGGTTCTGGGAACTGCTATACGTTTGAATTTATTTTCTTTTCTTTTTCATTTTCTTTTTATCAATCTCCACAATTTACAGTAACGTCAATTAATAAGAGATTTGTCTCTCAATCAATACAAAGAATAAAAATTGAATAAAATATAGTATTACCCATAAATAAGTACACCCCAAACAATTTTTTAAAAGTTAATTTTCTAACCCCAAATATACCAGGATTTTATCATTTCTAGTGGGACATTATATAATCGAAATAGATACTATTAGGTATTATTTATTACCAATCTCTTCAACATTGAAAATCTGTAGCCAAAAATAAAATTACTACATTTTTATCTTTTTTGATTGCTTTTTTGGGTTTTATGGCATATCAACCTTTGTAAGTCATTCAATGCCGGATTCTGTTTTTACATATATTAAACCTATGATTTCTAAATGAATACTTAGTAGATAACATTTTAAACATGCAAGATATCATTTGTTTGCACTGGATTAAATGGGTTTAAGTATTGCTAACACCAACAATTTAATTCAACATCAGCCATTTGTTTGCACTCGATTAAATGGTTATTGTTCATACACAATATAGTTTGGGTTTTATGGCATATCAACCTCTGTAGATTATTTAAAGCCAAATCCTATTCATACATATATATTAAAAATATATGATTTCGCTGGGTTGGGTTTATGGCATATCAACCTCTATAGGTTATTTAATGTCAAATCCTATTTATACATATCTATTAAATATAATTTAGTTGGGTTGGGTTTATGGCATATCAACCTCTGTAAGTTATTCAATGCCAAATCCTGTTTATACCAATATATCTAATAAATGGGATTTGTAAACTCATATTTTCTAAATGACATTTTTAAACAAGCCAGAGCCCATTTGCTCTGGTATCTTCGGTTTAGAAGAAAATCAATTTGTTAAGGGAGTATTTATTTATGGGCGATATTGTGAAGTGTTAGACTTTTAGTCTTGCAAACCAATTACTACTGAGTAGTGAGTTCAAACTCAAGTAGATGCCCATGCTTCTGGCTTTACGTCTAATCTAATAAATCACGCATATTTTTGAATACCTGTTGCGAGGGGTTATGGTAAGTAACGCTTGAAAGTTATTATGGTATATTACTCGTATCTGAGTACCGTAACACTGCAAACATTATTTGAATGAGGGATAACAACTCGGACTCTTATAGCAAAGGAATTGTATTGTGGTTTAATATTTCCTCATCAAGCAATGCAAGAACAATTCACGACGTATTAACAACATATTTTATTGCCCGAACAAACTTACTAGAATGACATGAAATAAAATGGGGAGCTTATAAAAAGTTATCTGAAGGACTGTCTTAATGTGGTTGAAAAGTCTTTAGTGTACCAACATATATGAAAAATAGAAGTTGAGGGAATTATTTGTCAAACTTTCAGAGATGAAGCTGGATGATTTTACCATTTAGTGAATTCGGATTCTTGTCTTCATATTTTACTGTTATATTCACAACGTTTCGGTCGATATATACTTCGGCCCTCTACTGGTGTTGCATGTCGAACTCGGAAGTCCACACTGAACTTCAAATCGAACCCTTTATTTAATCCACTGGGGTAGACTGTTCTAATTCCGTTAACCATAACTCGGTACAAATATTAAGTTATCGTAAGTATTCCTTGTTATTTTCCTGTTGTCGAGATTGAACCTGCAACTTCCAGATGATTTCACGGCTAGACAACAGGATTCAGAGCGTAACGGATATAGGCGTTTGGTTTAAGTGCTTTTAAATGAAATCATCTTGAGGTCGCGGATTCAATCTTGACTATATAGGATTTACACTTCTATATCTTTGGACTAGCCAGCGAAGAGCACATAGAGGGGAACATTCTGGAAAAATAGGATTAAAAAATTCATTTGTTCCCAAAACAAAAATAGTTAGTTTCGGGAAAACCGATTGGACAGAATAGACAGGTGCAGGCATTTTCAACTACACCCATGCGTTTAAATCCCAAACGAACTTCCATAGCAACTTCCTCTTTCTCTCTCACTCGCTCTCACTCGTTCTCACAGCCTCCGATAGTCTCAGCTCTACTAGCTAGCCACAGCTCGATACATCTTGACTACAACACAATTGAAGAACTCACAGCCTTCGAAAGCACGTTCATAGCCATATGAAAATAAGTATAATTACCATTTTTCAAGCTACTAAACTTCTCTTGGACGTCAACGTCTGCTACTACATGCATACTCACACATTCAGTAGGCGGGCAGACACATACTCCGCTGCTATGTACTTTTTCGTTTCACGCGTACATTCACATACATACGCGTATGTAAGTAGGATTTTACCATTCTTCGTCCTTCTGCTTTAACGACAAACATATGTACACACAGATATGTTCGAACAACACTCACTACCATTCAGCTAACTTTTGTTATGTACACACCTACACATCCATACATACATAGCAAATACATATGAACATTGCTACTTTGTATTAACTTTTCCTCGCTTGTTTTATGCTATAAAAATATTTGCTTTAACATTCTTGTTGTGAAATTTCTTTTGTCTACGTTGTTCATATTCTTTGTGTTGTAAATTGTGGAACCGACACTAGGAGTTTTGTTTCTAACAAAACTTCGAGAACACACCATCTCCCCTCGACTACAGGTGAATGACAAAAATACTTACTATAGCTTAAGACTTAGAATAGAAATAAGAATATCATTGTCAATACTTGAAGCCATCAAACTGTGTGCAAACGAACGACTGATATTAGAATGAATTATTGGTGTTACATAGGAATACTTGAAACCAATTAACTGTTCGCAAATCAAACTTTGTCCAGTCGGCTGGGGCTGTAGAATACACTGACTGCACCCCTGCAGCGAGGTAAGAACCCCTATCGAGGGTCCAGGATATGACACTAAACAATCTGATGGTGAGGTTCCTATGATGCTGGGGCTTTGGGGAAAGCGGAGTTTCCCTTCATTGCCATTGCTCCCAGGTCCACCCTGGCCCGGAGTGGTAGCACCTGATAGGACCATATCTATGGGTTAAATAGAACTAAAGTGCATGCTTATGCTAAACCGAATTGTTTGAATTAGAACTATTGGACTAAGCTGAATAGCTTGAAAAAGAATTTTTTTTGACAATTAAATTGTGTACTTATGCTAAACTGAATTGTTTGAAATGGAAGTTTTTGACATTGAAACTGTACTTACACTAAACTGAATTGTTTAATATAGAACTATTTTGATATTTAACTGTGGGTAAACAAAATCTATACTTATACTAAACTGAATTGGCTAAATTAGAACTGTTTGAATAAACTGAATAGCTTGAAATAACACTGTTTTTGACAATTAAACTGTGTACTCATGCTGAACTGAATTATTTGAAACAGAACTGAATATGAGCATAAAAATGGATTTGGCTTTAAATAACCTACAAAGGTTGATATGCCATAAAAACCAAAACTCAAATTATTAGTGCTTGAAATACTTGTAAATCATTCAACTATGTGCAAAAAAATAATCAATTTTAAATTGAATTATTTGTGTTTGATAACAATACTTGAAACTATTTAACTGTGAGCAAACAAAATAGCTCTAACTCATGGAAATAAAATTACCTTCAAACTATTCACTAACAAATCATTTATAAATATTTGTATTTATAAACAAGGTTTGGTATTAAATAACCATCAAGAGTTGATATGCCATTAAATCGAGTAATCGAACCCTAACCCCCCGTAAATAAGTGAACCGATAAAAAAACCCCATCAAAACTGGAGCGATTTTTCAATTTTAAGCTTTAAATGAAGACGGCTGCGCAGCTGTGTTAACATGTAATAAAGTGGTGATGTCTAAACGTCTAAAAAAGCAGTCTAGATATCATCACGAATCTAGACGAGTCAGTGTCAGTTTGAAAAAATGAATCAGTCTCGATATTTTTTAAGTAGAATGATTTTGGTGAAACACAGAATTGTGCAAGCACTCCAGATCTAGATCCGTGTGACTTTTTGTTGTTTCTAAACTGAGAATTCATTTCAACGGAAATATTTGAGGTGGTGGTGAACATTAGAAGAAAAGATTCGGAGGTATTTCAACCAATAGAAAACTCATTGGGAAAAGTGTGTTTTCTGACTATTTTGAAGCAAATTAATGTTTCATTCATTGTTTATTTCTGTCTTTATAAATACAGCTTCAGTCTTGATACTTTTTGAACATATCTAGTATTTGTGAATATGTCATTCTATTCTCCAGAAATCACCACATTACTGGAAATTACCTGATAAAGAGTGTTTTCATCCGTCATACTTATGTCAGTTGTGAAAGAGTGCGCGTCATGATTTGATCTATGATCTCACACTACTGAAATGGAGGAACTGAAAGTAAATATTCGACAGGAAATGTTGTGGGAGTTTAAGAATAACAAAAACGCTACAGAAACAATTGAGAACATTTCAAGTGTCTATAACGAAGACGTCATTACTGACCGCCAAGTCCGAAACTGATTTTCAAAGCTTTGTTCTGGCAATACATCATTGAGAGATAAACCCAGAACAGGACATTCAGCTGACCTCTATCAAAATGATTTCAGAGAATTGGTGAAATATAATCTGCGCAAAAGTACACTGGAATTAACACTTGACTTCAACACATCCCAATGCATAATCTGTATCCACCTGAAAAAGATAGGAAAATTGAGCAAGCTGGCTTCCTCTCACTCTTAGTGAGAAGAATAAGGAAGATCGCTATGAATTAGCGACGACTCTTCTTTCAAGGCTGAGGAATATTCGTTTCTCTAGAATATCCTTACAGGTAACGAAAAATTGGTATTGTGACGGTGCTATAAAAATATTTATCCCGAGACGGGAGTTTATTTTTCGCACGTGTGAAGTCGGGGCAGTCTGGCACTTGATCCCTCGCAGAATAAGTCCTAGTTAAGAATCCTTTCTCGGGCATATGGGAGCTGGCAGATAATGTGGAAGCTAATTTGGACTAGACTAACCACCGCTGGCAAGGGGTTTCCATTTCTCACGTTACACACACCCACCAGACCACTACTTCTTCATACCCCTAGTATAATGGAAGATATGGGCCTCTAGGTTTTGATATAATAATATTAATTATCGTTGTCGACAATTCCAGTTTCCCGTGTAATATTTTTAAGGGCGAATAGAACATTTACCGAGAATAAATTGAGGCGAATGAAGCTGAAAAGGAACATGCAAAAGACAACTTGATAGGTAGACAACACAATGAATAAATTTCGACACGAGGAGAGATATAAAATATAACAAGGTTTTTAATACATGCAGACACACATATTTAACGTGTCGGCTATATTATCAGCGGATAATATCAAAATACAAATGTCTGTCTTTCTTATTCTTTTCTTTCTTCCTTCTTTAAATTGAGAGAGAGAGAGTATGTAATTGCAATACTTAGGAAGGGTGGAGGGAGAAAACAGTCTTAAGGTTTACTTAGCTTTTTGACGGGTTCCTTCTGAGAGTATTTTCTCTTTTACGGGCTAGCGGGATTTTATATAGCTTGGCTTGAAGGCGTCTGTCATCTACTTGTCCAAGATTCTTTCCGCTTTTCCCCAGAATTTCGGCGACAGTTTCAATACATCTTATCACGCCAACTGCTGTCCTGAAAACCCGGCTCTGCTTCTTCGCCCGGAGTTTGGCACGAGATTCGCCCGTCCGTTTACGGCGACCTCGGTCCACTAAACTAAATTCTTTTTCCCAATTTCCGCTGACGAAAAGGGTGCTACTTCCGTTTTTAGGGTTCTGGCCAATCATTCAGCCTCTTTCTTCTTCCTTCACCCTGTCAGGTGATTCATTCGGACTACTATATCTATCCTCAATGTTCCCCTTCTTTATCCATCCGGTCACAGAGTGCAAACATCTGTTGGCTTTCTTTCTGACCTGGATTTGTTACTTCGGCCGCGAGGAATTGACCTACAGTCCTTGTTCCTCTGTAACGGTCAGTCTTTGGCGGCCTGTTAATTCAAACACGGAGGGGTAGGGGAAATTCCTTATTTCTCTCCTCTCAGTGGTAGACCACGTGACAGTATCTTTTTATCATGTTCCCCGCAAAATGAGGGATCTCCGCAACCTACTTTGACGGCGGAGCTTCATGGAAGAAAAGTTATACGGTGTGTATGGTGGGATCCCCTTGGTATTATTTATTTTGAGTTTTTAAATCACAATCAGACACTCAATGCAGACTTATACTCTCAACAATTGCAACGTGTGCATAATAATCTAAAAAACACCCCGTATTCACAACGTTGTACTTCTCTCAGGTAACGTAAAACCACATTCAGCAAGAATGACGCAGAAAAAATATTGGATTTAGGATGGTCTGTACTACCCGATCTACAATATTAACTAGATTTTGCTCCAAGTGATTTCCATCTTTTTTTTTTCTTTACCAAATGCTCTGAATTATAAGAATTTTTCTCAAGAAGATCAAATGAAAACATTTGTGGGAAATTTATTGGGCTTGAAGTTAGCTGAATTTTACTAGAGAGGAATCAACAAGTAACTAAATAAATAGCAAAAGGTAATTCGAAATAATGGCGAATGTACTAGAAATTGAAATTAATTCTTCGTTTGATTATTCATGAATAAAGTATGTTTTACTAAAACGAAAATTATTTATGACTCAACCCAATATATATATATATATATATATATATATGGGGCGCTCTTGGCTTGTTTTGTTCGTTCATTTGCTTACCTGTTTCATGGGTTATTTAATGCCGAACTTTATCGGTTACTTAATAACGAAACTTGATTCACTCGTAAAGGCTCGATTGCAATCATAATTATATTTTCCAAGTTTCATTTTATCTTTATTAAGTAACTTTTTTGTATATAATCATGTGTATGCACTTAGTTATATGGTATCAACTATTCCTTTCTAATACTAATAATTTTCAAACGGATCTACTTGATCCATAGATGGGACCTTAACTGTTACTACCACTTCGATTCTGAGTGTAACTCGGAGTAATGGCAATTAAGGGGTGTTGCACATTCCATAGAGCTCCAGGACTGGAGCCTCAACATCAGATGCAGTTTAATGTCATACTCAAGACACATATATATTTGCGTGTGTATGAGTATGAGTGTGTTTCTTTATATATAGTATTGTCTACGAATAAACACATCACTACTAGTTTATTTCAGAGCGCCTCGAGTGGTGTAATGGTTAGTAATCTTGACTAGCAAATCTATACGAGTGAGTTCGAGTTTCCTTTGTAGCTCTATTCTCGCGACCTTATACCACATCTAAGCAATAAAGCTGAGTATATTATTGCCAGTTTATTCCAGGGGACTCTCCGTGGCATACTGGCCAACGTGTTGAATTTCAAACGAAATAATACCATTGGGAAAGGCATGAACTAATTTATACTTTTACTATTGGTTAAATTGTATCATTCTAGTTCTTCTACATGTACGGCTTTGACATTAGATAATGCACCAAGGTTGATATGGCATTAAACAAAAAACCAAAAGAAAACGATTATTAAGTGGTGATATCTATTTCAAAAGTCTATTGCATTGAAACACTGCAACCAAAAATATGATTGGTTTGGTTTGGTTTGGTTTTATGGCATATCAACCATTGTAGATTAATCAATGCCAAATTCATTCTTATACGTATAAACAGACCCATTCCAAACAATTCAGTTTAGTACGGAGTGACCCCCCAAAAACAGAACCGATAAACTTTTTTATTACTTCTTCAAAAATAAAGCAAAATAATTCTAATTTTGTACACTCGAACTTCTAGACATGTTGGTGAATACTATGGTCCCAATTTTTCATATACAGAATCTAATTCATATCCTGAAAAAAAAAAAAGCCTAGAATTAAATTTATGAATTTCAGTCAAAAATATATAGGTTCTGTTTTTTTTTTTGGGGGGGTAACCCTGTATAAGTACAGTTTTTTGTTTACACACTTTTAAATGTCAAAACAGTTCTATTTCAAGCAATTCAGTTTAACATAAGTGCACAGTTTAGGTCTATTTAATCCATAGAACCCTATCAAGTCCTACCACTTGGGGCCAGAGAAGACCTAAGAGCGATGGCAATGAAGGAGTATTCCACATTCCCCAAAGCTCTAGCATTACTGGAGTCTCACCATCCTATTGTTAGTGTTATATCCAGGACACTCATTGTGGGTAGGGTCCTACCCCTCTGCAGAAATGGCTTCGATGTATCCTGCAACCACAGCCGACTGGGCCAGCCAAAAATATGAATATGTAACAGTACAAAAATAAGTTTACCCCGACGCAAAAAGGTAATTTTATTCGAATGAGTAAGTATATTTTCAAACCAAACATATGAATATTTCTAGAATTAAAATTCTATAAGTTATGGTAATAAATTAAACCTAATAATATCTGCTTTCGTTACATAATATTCTGTTAAAATATTAAAATTTATATATATATATATATGTATGTATGTATGTATGTATGTATGTAAAGGGAATGCAAATTAGAAAAGTTTTCGTATAAAAAATGTTCGAAGGTATTATGGCAGAGTAGGTGTAAAACCTAAGAATGTTATAATTATGAATGTTAGAAGTTTGTTAATTGAAGTTTCATGTGTTGTACACAATCAGCACACACACACACACACACACACACACACACACACACACACACACAAATATATATATATATTCTCCATAAAAACAATTCATGATTGAGATCTAGTACACTAACTTCTCTATCATTGAGTGTCGTTCCTTTGCACGTGCAGTCTATATTTATATCACCTTGGTTTCTGATGTATTGTTTACACTCCAGCTTATTTCTGGGTGTCTTCAATGACATGTGCACTTCCTCAACTTGCACTTTCTCAACTTGCACTTGATATCTGGGACATTTCGAAATCATCGTATTACACAACTGCTCCCAGCTGTCGTCGATGACATTTGTTTTCGGTAACGTCGAGGTCATCAGATTGCATTTGCAATATGATGAACTGCGGATTTTTTTTTTTACCATAGTTGTGAGTTCAGTCATCACAAAATCGAGTGTTAAATTGTACCGATGTATTCCAAATCTAATTATGTTACTCTTAATAGCAATTTTCAGGATAACAGTGCTTACTTGGTGTTGTCCATGTCTGCAATTACTAATGACAATTTGCATTAGGCTACATGGTACCAGCAACAAGAAACGGCATTGCTTGAGATAAAAGAAAGAGGTGATAATCTTTAAAGTTTTCAATCTGATTGTGATATTGTTGTATTCTGGATGATTTCGATTCTTCCTCTGATTCAATTCCCTACTCTCTTTTCCAAGCCTTTGGGGACTGTTCCAAGGGCTCCAAATACTATTGGTATCACTGTCACCTTCTTATTCATATTTTTGCTTTTTCATTGGGATGCCAAATTTATCATTGGTTATCTTTGCAATGTCTTACTCCTCGCAGGTGAAAATGCATAGTTAGTAGTGGTATGACCCAATTAGTTCTGTCTCTATGTGCACATATCTAGGCGCAATAATGCATATGCATGTAGGTACAAATGTGAGCGAGCATATCTGTATGGGTGCACAGGCGAGCGTATATGTGCGTATGGTTTCCATTTCTTAGTTTAATGTAGGTTACTCAATGCCAACACCATCCTTATAGAAGAACAGTCGTAGTACTATTAAAACCCATAGCAAGGAGGATAAGAAAGTTCATATCTTTCTTAAGAGTATTCGTCTGAAAGTGCACGTAATAGCATGACTGGAGTATAAATTCGATTATATGTATTTATATATATGGAAGTGTGTGTATAGTATTATCAAAAGGATAGTCAAACAAGTTAGGAATGTTGACAGATTTTCAAGGATAATTGAATAGAAAAAAAGAGTTTCTTAATGGGAAAGAAAGGGTCGTTTATTTAGTGCCTGTAATAAAAGTCTTCGGTGTCGATTTCTACGGTCAAAGGCCAGAAAAAAAGGGCTCATTTTTTAAATGCATTTTAGTTCCGGGAAATCCACGCAGGAGTGGCGGTTTTCTTTTCCGAAAGACGGGACTTCATATATTCAAAGGAAGAGGTCGAGACAATGGAGTGTCATTTCGAGTCAAGAGTAGTTAGAAGTAGTCGGTTTCTAGGTCCAGTAGTGGTCCGAGAGACCAGAGTTCGCAGTTGGCCGTTAGACATAGAATGGGTAGAAAACTGACCAGTACCCCAGCCTTCATCCGCCGTCCATCTCGTGATATTTATGATCTGTTTACTTAGGCTGAAAGGGAAAGTGTCACACGCCTCTCCTTCAGTATTCGTTTGTTGCTTTTTTTCTTTGCGGAGCTGACCCATGGCTTATACTATTTTGACCAAATCCAGCGGCCGATAGATCTTTCAAAAACAAGCACAGCGTGTACAGGAAGACATATTGGTTAGCCGTAGTCGATACTGCCATAGCGTTGACTAAGTCGGAAAATAGTTTTCGTTTTTGTTGCTGTCAACTTGCTCTATTCAACCATTTTATCGAACTCCCTGTTTCTGGTTAAGTTTCTATAGAAATAAAGTGGAAGCATTACTTTCGGCTCATAACTCGTTCAGTCCAGTATTTTCTTTTTTTAAGCGTGTGGAAGCTATATTTTCAAACAACTATCATAAATTAGTCGGTGCAAACGCTTTTTAGTACTTGATTGAGATATTTTGACTATGTTGGCAATATTATACTTTGTATTCAGCTCATTTTTCTTAACTTTTTATCATATGCTGAACGTTTGTGCAAAGTTTTATCTAAAATTAGTTCATGGTAAAGGTATCAATGCTACAACCGCTTAGGAAGTACAGCAAGGATAACAATTATCAACTAGAGTGTCGGTCGACAATTCCGTTCCAAATAATTCAACACTGACAATTATAAGGAATATAATTTTATTTTAGAATTCACTTTGGTAGTTCGGACTGATACACTTGCGAAGGTATAACTCCCTTTATTCCACTACCTGCCAGCTATAGGTTAATTAGTACCATTATGCTTTGGCATTAAATAATCCACGAAGGTTAATATACTATAAAAAAGATCAATTTGGTGGCTTATGATGCACAAATATTCCAATACATTTTCATGCAAGAAATATGTTTTGAGGATCAAAGCTGCTATTGGTAAACATTGTTGTACTAATATTACGGGCTGATATTCAAATAAGAAAAGTGTATAAAAAGTTTGGTTTGGTTTTATTGCATATCATCCATTGTAGGTTATCTAATGCCTAACGCAATAGCTCTTCTCAAGAACTGAGCACGCCCAGTAGCCGATAACGTATATGTAAAAAGTTATAGTGTAAAAAATTCCTTCACTAACGCAGAGACTCACAATGGCTCTGGGGTAAGATATCCGACTGATTCCAGCTTGAAGTATCTTGTGTGTTTAGTCACACTGAATAGTTGTGATGCAACGAAACAGTCTGTCTATATATGATTTGTAAACGCATTTTTTCGATAACATTTTTAAACGAGCCCGAGCTCATTTTTTGCGCACGGTTAATGGTTTCCCTTACTTCTATCAAATACAAATAATTCTATTTACGATTAATCATTTGTTTGCATATCAAATGTTTCAAGCATTGCTATTTAACACAAAAAATTCAATTCAACATTTGTCATTTGTTTACAAACAGCTAAATGATCTAGCAGTTCTATTTCAAACAAGTCAATTTAACACAAGTCATTTGTTTGCACTCAGTTTAAATGTCAAACAGTTCTATTTGATCCATAGATAGTGCCTTATCAGGTGCTATCACACCCGGTCATAGTGGACCTAGGAGCAATGGCAATGAAGGGGTACTCTATATTCCCCAAAGCTCCAGCATTACTGGAGCCTCACTATCAGATTGTTTAATGTCATATCTTGGACACTTGTTGCGTGTAATGGTCTTACCCCTCTGTAGAGATGCATTCGGTGTAATCTACCGCCCCAGCCAACTGAGCTGTGTATAGAAAGTGGTCAATGCTAATAGCAGACCTGGCTTCAAACCTAAAATATTAACGTTATCGTCATAAGGAAACGGAATCAATGAGTCGAATTAAAATCCTGGACAAGGCTGTTATGTTTCACTTTGTGCCGATACCCTGGGGAAAGGCATGAATCATTTTCTCTTCCTCTCTAGCTAAGGGTAGATAATAGGGCAGACTGAACTCTTTAGCTTTGGTGAGGCAACCGATCCAGGAGAAGGAAAAACTGAGGAGTGTTGTTTGAGGGAATCTGTTGCACATTGGTGTATCTTTCTTCTGATAATAGCTTGTAGCAGAAAGAATTTCGAATTCTTGTTTGGCGCGTAAATTAATTTGACCGTTGTGGTCTCATCGCATATTTTCACCCAATGAGGATGACTTATTCCATTCTGTCCGGGCAACATAAAAGGCGGTGAAAGCGTGCGAAATCTCCTCTTCCTCAAATACTTTTCAAGTAGGACAGACCTGTCCTCTCTTTCTCTTTAACAGCAGAACACATCACCATGAGTACAGCACATCTAATCTATGGACCTTTGTGTCTAGGAAATCAATCCTCCATCATTCATTCAACCCTCCTTGACCAACAGCTCCCAGTTGATTTAAATTGGATGTTAAATTCCGCCTCTGACAACAGCAATTCGATTACTGTTCTGATATCAGTAACTACACTTTAGCCTTGACTACAGTGATTCGATTCCTGCTCTGACATTAGCTTCTTCATTCCTTCTCAACTATCTACAACTGCGCTTCCTCCTGCGACTTACAGCACAAGGGTTCTTTCATTCAGGTGGCCATTAAAGCATTGTTGAAACTTTTCAATATTCTCGCCTCCATCATTTATTTTCTTTCTTTCAATATAACAGGAGGTAATATATATATGCCTTCTTATTATAAGCTAATTAAAAAAGGGTGGCTGGTTCTACACAAGCCTTCACTTCTGGAAACAAATCACCGATGTAGATAGTACAACGGTTAACATTTTAAAATGAACTATTGGACTCTCATGTCAAGATCGACAGATGAGTCTATCCACCCATCAAGACCCTTTTTGCTGTCTGATGATTGTATAGCTACATGAAATTCGAGTTATATTAAAGAAGGTGAAATATTCTTTCTCGTTCTTATACATACATATATATATATATATATATATAGATAGATAGATATAGATGTAGATATATGTATGTATGTATTTGTGTGTATGTGCTTGTGCGTATGTAAAATGTTCTCAATTAAAAAAAAAAGAAAAAATAGTCACGTTATATATATATATATATATATAATGATAAAAAGAGAAATAATAATGAGAAAAGTTTGCATAAAAACGTGCTCGATGGTATTGTAGTTGCGCATGTATAAAACCTAAAAAAACATCATAAACATAAACCGTAGAAATCCGTTACTTTAAGTTTCACATGGAGTGCAAAATCATCAGACGGAAAGATAAGGAAAGTGGCAAATCAATCGTATCTATCGTGCAGTATGTTGTTACATATTAGAATAGAAATACACGGACACACACGAGGATTATATATATACACACACACACACATACACACACACACACACACACACATATATATATATATAGCATAAAAAGCAGTCCAAATAAAAGAGAATAAATACAGAATTAGTCTAGCGGCAAATGACATAAGAGAAATATACTAACATGTTTACAATAAAATATCAATTCATTTCTTTTGCAATTTGTTTTCGGCATTTTCTAAGATGCATAATTTTTCTTCTCGATACAATCTGTATCTATTATCAATCCCTTTATAAGCTTGTATTTTTTCACTAAATTCTATTTTAATTCGGGAGATTTAGGCTTTTCCTTTTCATTTGTCATGTATATTCGGCTGGTGTTATTGTAAGACACTATAAGCTATTCCGCTCTTGGATGCAAATAGGTGTAAAAATGCGTATGTATATAGTTGCGAGTATGGCAATATATATATATATATATATATATATATATATATATATATATGTGTGTGTGTGTGTGTGTGTGTGAGTGTGTGTGTGTTTGCTTGGGTCGGCATATCTGTACGGATGTGTAAACGTGGGGTGAAGACAACAATGGGTGTTATAGACTTATAGACATATCTTATGAATATATATCTTCGTGGAGTTAGACATATCTGAGCGGTTGGGTGTGTGAACATACTTAACTTATATATACGTGGTGCATTCAGTAAGCTTCCAGACTTTTTTTGTACAGGCATTTAAAATTGTTGTAGACTCTTGAAAATTCAGCTATACATCTTATGAGATGACTGACCAATTTTTATGATTTCAGGTTCAAATGAACTGCTACAGCAGCAATTGGAATACACCCTACAAAAGCCTGATTGTCACAGCTGGTGAATTTCAAAAACGCAATCTGACACTTTAGAAGAACGATATGCAAGAAAACTTGGAAAAAATGCCATAAAAACGTATGGAATGCTTCAGACTGCTTTTCGACCATCTTGCATGAATCGAGCATCAGTTTTTGAGTGGCATAAGAGATTCAAGGAAGCCAGGGAGTTTGTGTGGGATGATGAGAGGTGTTGGAGGAGTAAGGAAGTCAATACACCAGAGTTGATTGGCCAAAGGATTAGGATTAGGGTTACTATGTTGTGGTTTTAAGGGAGTTCAGGGAGAGATTCCGTCGGAAGTGGTCAGCACTCTTCAAATCGGGTCAGTGGCATTTCCAGCAGGACAATGCACCAGTCCATAACTCCATCCTTGTCACAGACTATTTGACCAAGATGGGCATCAAGACAGTTCCTCAGCCCCCCTATAGTCCAGACCTTGCTCCCTGTGACTTTTGGTTATTCCCTACGCTTAGAGGCTGTCGTTATGAGACAATTGAGGAGATGAAAGAGGCTTTGACGGAGGTCATTGACACGCTCACACAAGAGGACTTCCATGGGGCTTTCGAGAAGTTGTTGGAACGGTACAAGAAGTGCATTACAGCCGGAGGAGATTACTTCGAAGGGGACTAGAGTTTCATATGTGTACTATCAATAAAAGTGCCCATCCGAAAAAAGTCTGGAAACTTACTTAATGATCCTCGTTCCTGTGTGCATGAATGTGCATAGATGAGTGAGAAGTGATATCAAAAGACGAATTTAGAAGCCCGGTCAAAAGTTCAGAAAGCGATAAAATTAGAATGAAAAAAGATTATGGTGAAAATCATTTTGGATAAAAAGGTTGATTTTTAATATCTGTCATATACAAACTTGTGGCTTTAGGCACAGACGGGGGTGTCAGTGAATAAGGATCTCGTAAGTTTAAGCATCTTAAAGTGGTTGGTCAGTGTTCGTGGGTGGTTAGGAGCGAGCGCCCTGTATATATAGAGATCAAGGCGTAGCAGTTTGTGATCAGTCGGCCAAGCAGAAGGAGGCTGATCAGTCCGGCCCGAGAGAGGGTAGTTGATCAGTTCACTTTAGGCAGTTGGGATCGCATGCAAGCTGAAAGGAGCTGGGAAGGAGTGGACCGGGGGTGCCTCCCCATTCACTGTGATTGAGCTGAGCTGAGAGTTAGGTGTGGAACCAGGGAATCTTGCATACCATAGTAGCGTCTAGGGACCGGGTTGCAAGGTGTCACCACCCACTTCTATTAAGCAAGATTCCTTCAAAATTTGTCTTTATTTTTTTCCGTCTGTGAAACACTTCCTCGGTAGTCGTGCAACTTTGACACGAGCCTGCAAAACTACAACGGAGGAGGTGGGTTAATTATAATGCAGTGAAGTTGCAGGGAGGGTGTGGCAATTACTTAATAGATGTACTGTTAGGGTATTTTCTGTTGTTATATGTATATATATATATATATATATATATATATATATATATATATTTGTGTGTGTGTGTGTGTGTGTGTGTGTGGAAATATTAGAAGAGAGAATTGCACAACACGTAGCCAATTTCGTAAATAAGCACAGACGAGTTTGTTGATCCGGGCATTCACAGGACCACGTGTCCGCTATTGGTGATAATTTAATGCGCATAAAAACTAGTGAAGATTGTTTACTTGAGCGTTTCTTTGTCTTGTACAGTGCCCGGTCAAAAAAAGACACCACAACATCCTTTAAGCTGTTGTAGTGACTGATCCTGAGTAAGAAGAAAGAGAGAGAGAGAGAGAGAGAGAGAGAGAGAGAGAGAGAGAGAGAGAGAGAGAGAGCTCACCCATAAATTGGAATTATAGAGAGATCTGTCCTTCAGACTCAATAATTTTTTTCAACTCTTTTCTCCTAAGTGATCACGTGCCATTATATTTTGCTCGATTTTTTCTTATTGACCAACAATTGTTTTCCTTTGAAAAGTGTTGATTGAAAGGCACATCAGGATTTATCTTAATCGATTTTAAATCCGTTACAAATTAAAAGTACATCTCCATTCCTTTTTAAATCAGTATTTCATTGGTATTACTAACCTTTATATATATATATATATATATATATATATATATATGCACGCTCGCGCGTGCGTGTGTGTGTGTGTGTGTAAAGAGAGAGCCTTTTAGTAAACTGGGACTATATGAACCGATGCTTGGAAAATCAAGAGATGCATTTTTTTATGTTATTTCAATGGGTTTCTTTAAAAAGCTTTAGAATATAGATGTGAAAGAAACGTGTGAAATTCCTGGTGAGACATAAGAAATGTTGGGTATTTTGACACGTGTACAAATGTATACATAAACATGCATATAACTGTTTCACAGAGCCATTCAATAAACGTTAGACATTCGTCTTATTGTCGAATACACCGATTATCTCACTCGTTCATTGTTATTTTCTATTTTTTGCAGGTTCTAAAAAATTATAATGAATTTTGATTGATTTTAACAGCATTTCAAACTATCTTGGGTTATCTTATGCCAAGAGGTTAGGAGAGCGCATTCATTGTACGCTCATATTTACATTTTAACTGTAGTTTTTTTCTTAAGACTTTTTTACATGGTTATATGATATCAGGTATTCCTATCTAATACTAATAATTTTCAGAACGTTCTATCTGACCGATATGGAACCCTAGTAGGTACTGTCATTCTGAGTCAGAGTGGACATGGAAGCTATGGAAGTAAAGCGATACTCTTCATTCCCCAGATCTATCGAAATGGTAGCTCATTGATGAGTGTCATATCTAAGACACCCTTTTTTTTTAGTTGGGAGTATCTTATTTTACTGAATTGGACACATTTAACGTGTTCTTGGCCCTCCCAACTGAGTGATGTAATGAATTTTAGATGAAGATTATGCCAAGCAAGAAAAAATTGCTTGACACATTATGACGTATTGTAGATGCTGATATGCCAAATTTGCATGGCAAAGTATGACAGAATTGAAGTGACGCTATTATTTATTTTTTTAAATTTTTTTTCCTGACCTATTGGTCTCATTTCCGTCATCCCACGCATATTTGTTCACTTCCTGTTTACGAACCGAACCTATTCAAGTGGCAAATTCTACAATCTTCACATTTCAAAGCAATTTTACGCATGTTTCGCAAAAGAAAGACCCCCCCCACAAAAAACAAAAAATGAAAGAGATTAATGAAGCAATATCTTAAGAGGCGTTAGGGTTGCTACTGCATAGGTACCCCACCCCTGCCATTTATTAAAGAAAGAGTTGGGATTGGTCTCTTGGTACTATCAGGGCACATTGCCCATTCGTTGCAGACAACATCCGGCACGAACCTGCCCTCTTGGCAACACATATCGGAAACGAGAATTTGAATACACGGAAGAATTGAGTCCACTCCTATAGGTGGGTAACAGGGTGTGACATGTTGGTTGCAATTTATACCACTTCTAAAATCTACTTATCTAATTATTTATCTATCTCTGTTTGTATATCTATCTTTTTTTTCCTATCTGTCTATCTATGGTTGAGCAAGTGGTGTAACGATTAGCAGCATGGAAAATGGTATTGGCTAGTCAAGTTCAAATTCTGGTCAACGCTATTTGTTCTCACTTCACATTAATGCCTCTGAGAAAGGCATGAAACTATTTTTCTCCTTCACCCAGTTATTGTTAAGATAATTGTTATGCTGTGCTTTCTAGCTTTTGTGGGGCAGCCAGTCTAGGAGAAGGCTTAATTTGAATTCAAATCCACTACTAGCACGTTATGAATCAAATAAACAAAGCCCATAACACCTACATATCTTCCTGGTCCTGGGGGAAAAGACCTGAATGCTGCTGTTGACTGAGAAAAAGGCTGATAATGATCTATCTATCTATCTATCTATCTATCTATCTCAGTCAGTTCACACCTGTTTATCTGCGATACTATGAGCTCTTTTGTCTCTGGTTGTACATATTCGGGTGCAATAATGCATATGCGTGTAGATACGAGCGTGTCTATACGGGTATGTATGCTTATAGGAGTAGCTCATATGTATGCATTTGCATGTGGATATGAGGCGTATCTGTACCGAAGTGTGTATGCATAAGAAGCGTATGTGTATATATGTGCATGGATGCCTATCTGTTGTAGTATCAGAAGGATAACTAAACTAGTTAGGGAGATCAGTTGATTTTAATAGATGATAAAATAGAAATAGAAGAATTTCTCGATGGGGATGAAAGGATTATTTTTAAAAAAATTCATTATGATCTCAAATTTTTGGCGTTCATACGGTCAGATTTTAATCAAGTGGCATATCACTTTATAAGTACTTTAGTCTGTTCGGTTTGGTTTCTTTGTTTAATGACATATCAACCTTCATGGGTTATTTAATGTCAAAGCCATCTTTGAAGAAAGACTCGTGGTACTATTTAAGCTGGGAGTGGGATAAAAGGTTATTAACCCGAAAGTGAACGTTATAGCGTGACTTGTTTACTACGATGCTGCAGTCCAGCACGTTTGCCACTACACCACGGGGACTCTGAGAGGTCCATACAAGAGGTGTCGAGTGTCTTTCTCGGAAGTCAAAGCCCCGCATATTCACGAAGCAATCCAGTTACAGACCAGCTGACCGCACTCCCTTGTCCGCTGTGGTTGGTGGCATGGAGAATATACACTGACTGTTGGAGACAATGGGGTGAGAAACTTCGTCTGCCTTCCGTGTCTTGATACTGAGATACCAGCACCCAGACTCTCATTACCTGGTCTCACAGCTCCCACTGACTAATCTTGTTGATTTGTTTCGGGTTTTTTTTGTTTTAATGGCATATCAAATTTTGTTGGTTGGTTGGTTTGTTGTTTTGTTTTACGGCGTATCAAACCTTTTCGGGTCATTTAACGCCGAATTTAGTCATTTTGGTTTGGTTTGGTTTGGTTTTATGGCATATCAACCATTGTAAGTTATTCAATGCCAAATCTGTTTTTATACATATAAACAGTTCTATTTCAAACAATTCAATTTGGTATGAGTACACAGTTTAAATGTCAAAAAGTTCTATTCTAAGTAATTCAGTTTAGCATAAGTACATTGTTTAATTCTATTTAATTCATAGATAGGACCCTATCTGGTGCTACCACTCCGGGCCAGAGTGAACCTGGGAGCGATGGCAATGAAGAGGTACTCCGCATTCCCCAAAGCTCCAGCATTACTGGAGCTTCACAATCAGATTGTTTAGTGTTATAAACAGGACAATCGTTGCAGGGGTGTCTTACGCCTCTGCGGAGATGCAGTGTATTCTGCAGCCCCAGTCGACTGGGCCATCAACTTTTGTGGGATATTTGATGCTAAAGCCATTCTTACCGAAGAACAGCAGTGATACTTATTAACCCATAGCTGGGGGATAAGGGGGTTTATACTTTTCCTAAGGGTATTAGTTCGAAAGGGAACGCAATATCGCGACTGGAGTTCGAACTGGCTTACTTCAAAGTCTCAGTCCAGCAATTTTGCCATTGGGCCACAGGGACTCCCCAACTAATCTTGTCTTAAAAGAATCTACAGAATGTAGGGTAAAGTACCTTTTAGTTGGCGAAACTGTACTGGCCACGACGAAAGATTTCCACTATCTAAGCTAGTTACCTCAAACTTTGCAGATGACTGATATTGTGGCATGTTTGTTTTGGATGTTTTGGCTGATGTTCGATCTTATAAAAAAGTCAGAACTTCAAAGCTTCAAAGACAGCAGAAACAGCACGATCTATCAAGTCATTGCCATAGAATACTTGTCAAGTTTGCAAAAACTGTGATATAAATCATTATTTGGTATGTGTATGTGTTTGTATAACAAATGTCAGCACTGACAGTGGAGTCGATGATCCGAGTAAAAATTCCAACGGTTGGCTTTACTGTAATACCGTTGAAAAAGTCATTAATCCATCCCTTTACTTGCTATCTATGGGTTAAATAGCAATGCAAACTGATCTCTTTCGCATTGGTTGGTAACCAGTCTAGAAAAAGAAAAACTCTGAATTCAAATCTTTGCTGCTTTGTGGTCGAAACTACTTGCAGGAAAGGTTTTGAGAATAAACTTATTCAAAACTGCATCCGTCGGAAAACTCGGGGATGTTATGCAGTAGATAGATTTTGTATCGTGACATCTCTCCAAAATTATTCGGGTGTATTTGCACATATATCGGTCGGTAAAGCTCCTTGTGTATATTGGGTGGGCAGCTTTGGGAAGGAATGTATAGGATTGACAGAATCACGTGACAAAAAGGAAACATAACGTGAAAAATGTAGACTAATCGCATAACTGAAGACAAGGGATTGTGACTCATTTGGTAAAGAGGTTGTTTATTCCAGATTCAAGCCATGCGTACCTTTCAAGATCAGTAATTATATAATCTACAACATCTGATTTGTAGACTCGTCAGTGTTTGCAAGGGAACTTCATGTTTGCATTGATTCAATTTCGCGGAGTTTAAATGGCTAATTAGCGGAAAAGGTACATTTCAAAGATTCTTTTAGATGAATTATACATCGCATCATTGAAACGAGTCTCCTTGCCTCTGTTGTTTTGTGCTGATGTATCCTCTCTGTTTACTCAATCATCAATGTAGGAATGGTGAACAAAATCCATTATTCAATCTGTTTTATGATGTCCTAATTCCTATACAGTGGAATCTCGACTTACGAAAACCCCATTATACGAAAAAATCAGAATACACAACGGGCTTCGAAGAAATTTCCGTCCCGTTTAACGAAAAAATATTCAAGATACGAAAAGAAAAATCGAAAATACCGCCTGGGAGTGATCCTCTCAGAATTCATTTCGTAGCATCACGTGAACGCTTTGTTGTGCTTTAATCTTTTTTAACATTTATGTAAATGACTATGTTGTCATTAGCGAATATATTCCTTACACTTTATACGACTGCTTTTGGGGGCTCGAGTGAATTATGTTATTTATCGGGTAAATCTGGTCCCATAATACGAAAATTCCAAGATACAAAATCCCCTCCGGAACGAAATAATTTCGTATCTCGAGGTACCACTATACCTGGATTGTTCCTCAGGAATGATTAATGAACAGAATATACTGTTCTAATTCCCATAACTGTCATGTGTAGGATTGTTCCCCAGTTATATTTAATAAAAAACCTTTATTTAATACATGTAGTATACTGTTCTAATTCTCCTAATCGTCATGTGTTGGACTGTTCCCTGAAAATATTTAATAAAAACCTTTATCTAATACGAGGAGTATACAGTTCTAATTCTCGTAATCGTCATGTGTATTGCCTAGTCGGCTGGGGCTGTAGAATACACCCACTGCAACTTTGAAGAGGGGTAAGACCTTACCAACGAGTGTCCTGTATATGACACTAAACAATCTGATGGTGTGGTTCCATTATTGCTGGAGCTTTTGGGAATGCGGGTACTCCATCGCTCTCGAAGTAATAGCATCTGATAGGGTCGTATCTATGGGTCAAATAGAAATAAATTGCATACTTATACTAAACTGAATTACCGGAAATAGAACTGATTTGATATTTAAACTGCGTATTGATGTAAAACTGAATTGTTTGAAATAGAACTGTTTTTGACATTGAAACTCTTCTTAGGTTAAACTGAATTTTTAAAAATAGAGCTATTTTATTAAACTGAATAACTTGAAATTGAAATGTTTTTGACAATTAAACTGTGTACTCATGCTAAACTGATTATTGGAAATAGAACTGATAATTTGTATAAAAATAGATTTGGCGTTAAATAACCGACAAAAATTGAAATGCTATAAAATCCAACTAACCATCGTCGTGTGTAGAATTGTTATCCAGTAATATTTAATCGAAACCCTTATTTAATACGTAGAGTGTGCTGTTCTCAATCCCATTACTGTGACGTTCATGATTGTATCACGTGAATCTTTATTTAATACACAGAATATAGTGTTCTCATTCCCATAACCGTCACGAGTAGGTTGTTCCCCAGGATTGTTTAATGAAATCTATTTAATCCACGGTTTCTAATTTCCATACTTGACATATCAGTTGATTCTTCCTTTCATGAAAGTTTTCTCTTTACAATTCGATATCGTTTTATCATCGTATTTTACCCCAAACTGAGGATTTATCAAAATTGAAGTAAATCCTATCAAACACTTCCACTGCTTTATTAACTAAGCCTTTGCTACATTCTAAATCCTTTCTTGCCTTTTCAACAATATTCACAGCTTTTTCATTTGGAGTATATTTCATCTCAAGAAATTACTTTCTTAACTTAAAATCAAATTTCCCACTCGATCACTGAAGTTAAGCAGAGAGAAATTAAATGATTACTTTGATGAGTGAAAACTTAGAAACAGCAATCTGTGACATTTGTGCCAATCTAAGCAAAGCTTTGTAAATTCTAAGAAATTACTTTCTTTGCTCATCTATAAGAATCAATTCCTCATCCATTAAAGAATACAGCTGAGGGGCATGAACTAATACTTCACTTTAATCCCAACTCTCAAATCGAAGGAAATGGGTTGTCTTCGTGAATGGTAGCCATAGAGACGTAAAAAAAAAGGAAAACTTGAAGAAATGAGAGGAGAAAAAATAACAGTAAAAAGGAAGAAACAAATGAAAGAGAAAAAGAGGATGATTAATTAACTGAATGATTTTAAAGGCATTTAAACACTTCTAGGGTTATTTTATGCGAAGAGGTTAGGGAATCCTGTTCATCGTATATTTATATACTTTGTATAGTTTCTTAAGTTTTTTGCACAGTTATATGATATCAGGGATTCCAATCGAATACAGATAATTGGCAAACAGATCTCTTTTATCAATAGATGGAGCTCTAACAGGTATTACCACTCCGGGTTAGAGTGAGCCTGGGAGTAATGACAAAGAAAGCATGCTCCACTTTTAACCGAGCTCCAGAACTGGAGCCTCACGACTAGATGCAGTTTGGTGCTACATCCAGAACACTTCTTCTTGCAGCGGAGGGGAGTCATATCTCTCTCTAGGGGAGACGGTCAGCATACGCTAAGCCCCAACGCTTGAGTGGAAAAAGAGAAATGTATGAAGATGGAAGAAAACAGCAAGTTGAAAAAGAAACACGAATAAGAAAGAAGGAAAGAAGGAAGGAAGGCCGGAGGGAAGGAGGGAAGGAGAAGAAGAATTCGTTCAAGGTGGAGATGCCACAGTAAGGCCTCTTTGCCTTCTTCGGTGGGAGCTCGAAGCAGAACGTAATACTACTTAAGATTCGTGTCCTTGAGCAAGTTAAGGGATGAGTAGCAACAGATGTACCGCCAACACAACATGTAATGAACACCAAACAGAGCCAGGTGGGAACGTAGGTTAAAGGAGGAGGTGAGAAGCAATGGCTCAGTTAGTAAGGCATGCTGAGAGATGATGACGTTATACACCTAGACAATCGAACTCACTACTCAATATTAATGTTCTATGAGACGAGCTTATTAAATCGAGAGGATACGTGTTCGATTTGAATGTTTGAAGTGGAATGCAGTGACTTCATAGTTAAATGTGCTTTCGTCAGGAAAAAAGACCCTCTCACCCCCCCCCCCAAAAAAAAACTAAGAAAAAAACTAACTACGATTTGTTTTCGTATTTCACTGAATTGTTTTAAATTTAGATTATAAAAAATCAAATAAAAAAATAAACTTTTTTTAGACTCAAGTTTTTACAAGCAGGAATTCAGAAGAAAAAAACAAAACAAAAATCAAAACAAAAAAAACAAACAAAAAAAACAAACAAACAAAATAAATCAAAACAAACAAGCAAACTAACAAAACAGATAAAACAAAATCAAAAGCAAAATATTAACCAAAACAAAAACAGTTTATTTCAAAGCAAAACGACCCTTGCCCTGTCGGTACATTCTGTCTGTGAAACTCAGAATACGCTGACCTCTGCAGAGGGCTAAGAACCTTCTGCCTGCTAAAATGGGCGTTTGGGGTATGACACTAAACCGTATCTGATGATGAGATTCCAGTTCTGGACATTTGGGGAGTGTGGATACTCTTTCATTGCTATTTCTCCCAAATCTACATTGACCCCGGTGTGAACCGGTCGCTCTGACAGTGACTGCTTAATGGACTGAACACAATTGTATAATACTTAATATTTATTCAGAGAGAGAGAGAGAGAGAGAGAGAAAGAGAGAAGAGAGAGAGAGAGAGAGAGAGAGAGAGAGAGAGAGAGAGAGAGAGAGAGTCCATTGGTAAAGTTTCTCTATGACACATGGAAACTAGAGGAAAAATGTGTGCATGCAATAAGAAGGAATAAAATCCTTTGGAGAAAGTCCTCCAGTGCGCGTGCGTATGCGTGTGCGATTTATCCGTGCATGACTTGACGTAGGGTCTTTTTATTGTGGGGATTTAGGGGAGCCGAAACTCCTACCCTGCTGGACTATGCTGGTCATAGGATCACTATGCCCAATGTGAACTATGCTAGTCTTTGTCAAGTCTCCCGGCACGTATGCCAAGTGACCTTGCTGGTTATAAATTCGTTGCAATGTGAATCTGTGTTTGTCATAGATACTCCACCTGGTACGTATGTCAGGCGGCCCAGCCGAGGCTGGATACCCTCAGAGGAAGCTCCGGTGTGTGTTAATTGAACTTTTACCTACTTGAGTATTTTGACGTATTAGAAACTGTATATCGACAACTTGTCAAAGTATATTTTTAGCGCTCATGTTTATATACTGGGAATCATTGCTATAGTAACTAACTGTAGTCCCTCCTGGCGGTAAGTGTAGAAAGTAAGGGAAGGTAATCCCACAATACTGTTAGGGTCAGATTTATAGATCAAATAGATTTGTTTAAAAATGATTAGTATTCGATTCTATTGTTTAATGGTATATCAACCTTTGAGGTTTATTTAATGCAAAAGCTATCCTAATAAAAGAACAGCAGTGGTACTATTTAACGCATAGCTTTGGGATAAGAGGGGTCATACCGCTCCCAAGTTGTCAAAACCGTTCTATTTCAAACAATTCAGCTTAGCATAAGTACACAGTTTCAAAGTCAAAAACAGTTCTATTTCAAACAATTCAGCTTAGCATAAAACAATATAACTGTGTGTAAACAGATTTTTATGATTAAATAGAGATAGTTTCTTGAAATCATATAGTTCTGTGTAAATCGTTGGTTGGTTTAGTTTATGGCATATCCACCCCTGTCGGTAATCTAATACCAAATCCTGTTTTCACACACACACACACACACACACACACACACACACACACACACACACACACACACATGTATATATATATATATATATATATATATGTGTGTGTGTGTGTGTGTGTGTGTGATTTGTAAACGAAAGAGTTTATTGGTTACATTTTTTAACAAGCCAGAGCTCATTTGTTTGCATTCAATCATAAGTTTTCAAGTTATGCTATCTTATACTAATAATTCTATTCCACATTATTCGTTTGCTCACAGTTAAATGGTTCAAGAATTGCTATTTAATACTAATCATTAAATAGTCATTTGTTTACACACACTTAAATGGTTTTAACAATAGAAAATAATTAGATATCTTTATTTGACCCATAGATGGGACCCAATCAAGTACTACTACTCCAGATTATGGTGGACCTGGGACTAATGGTAATAGAGTACTTTACATTCCCTAGAGCTCTAGGACTGAAGCCTCACCATCAGATAGTCTACTGTCATATCCAGGACGCGGGGGAGGGTCTTACACTTTTGCAGAGATGAAGTCGGTATATTCTACCGCCCCTCCCCCAACCAGCTAGGCTAATGAGTAAAATGTTAGTATAGGATAGGAATACTTGATATCATTTAGTTGGGTGCAGACAAGTGATTACAGGTAAATAAGAAAAGTGCAATTAAAAAAAATGTAATGTCATCTTGTTTTGGTATTATATAATTCATAAGTTGATATGCCATTAAGCAAATGAATCAAACCAAACGAAACAATCTCAAAAAGAACGATGTAATTTAAGGTAAGCAAAAAACAAACAATCAATTCAAAGCGTAGCACTAAGAAATCTTAAGTGATATATTTTAATCCTTGTGTCCATATTGTTATCACCACGTGACAATAATATGGACGAATACACAGCCAACACGGCTTTGAATTTTTTCAAATGTATTTCACTGTATTAGTATTGGTATTTCGAAAATAGGTCTATAAAAGTATCTGTTATTGGTAGTATAGTGTATGTAATATTGTATACATATGCAGCAAACAAAACAACAGCCGTGCGTCAAACTGTCTTTATCTGATGATAACTCTGGGAGTCAGGCATAGTTACGATACTCTTGTATGTTGAACAATCTACCCGGAACAGCACCCTTCCGATTTAACATGAAATGAGCACGAAGGCTCTCTTTGTAGCAACTACAGATTCATCAGTGTAAACAAAGCATTTCACCTGCAAACGCTGGGTATGCACCTGTCCAAGCCATGATTGCAATAGTAAGACATTACTTAGTTAGATGGAGCTACCATTGTCATTTGCCTAAGCTCTCTTGCACCTCACAGGTGGCAGTTCAAAATGTGGGAGGTATTTCTGCCGGAGCCTGTATTAAAAAAATATATTTCCGATTCGAATTGCCGAAAGGTGTAAGCAAGAAAAAAAAGAAGAGGATATTTATTCGTTCCTCCCACCAGGCATGACACAAGGTCTTTTTTATAGTGGGAATTTCGGGAATGGGAAGGTTGATACTTGAACCCCGCTGGAACTATGCTAGTCAGAGGATCACTAGGTGCAATGTACACTATGCTAGCCCTTGCTAAGTCTCCCGGTACGTATGCCTGGTGACCTTGCTGGTCATAGATTCACTAGACCCGGAGGTCCAGTGCTATGTGAATCTATGCTTGTCATTGATACTCTATCCAGTTCCCATGCCAGGCGGCTCAGCCAAGGCAGGGTACCCTCGGAGTAAGTCCCGGGGCCGAGTAAGTAAGAAAAAAAGGAGGAAGAGGATACGTCATGATTGGGGATTGTGTAGATGCAACAATTTAGTGACTCGAGTAATGTACAAAAAAAGCAAAGAAAACTGATTATTGCAGCCAATAATAGTAATATCAACAGAATAAACGGAAGGAAAAATAGGCAAACAACAAACAAAGAATCTAGAAAAAATAGAAAGAAAAACAACAATGTGTAGATACTTCAAGTAATAAACTAAGAAAATTGCTCATGAGATGGCTAAGAAGGGAAACCTGAAAAGTAAAAATCTATTAACAGCTGCAGAAAATAATTCCGTAAGGACTAATTAAATCAAAGCAAAAATTGATAATACGTAACAGAATTGCAAGTATACGCTCTGTGGTGACAGAGATGAATCAGTTGATCACATATTAAAGAAATGTCGAAAACTGGCTCAAAAAATTTAAGAGTAAACATGATTTTGTTGAAAAAGTGATCAGCAAATACTGTGTAAGAGATTAAAATTCAACCATGTTGACAAATGGTAGATGCAAAAACCAGAATACACCCTAAACAACGAGATGCATAAAATTCTTTGTCTTTGAGATACAGAGGGATCACCCAATCCCTGCCAGAAGACCAGACCTAGTGACGGTGATAACACTAGTAGCTGGTACTCTTGGAATAGTTACCAAAAGAGATCTTGCTGTCACTCAAACTTCAGTCAAAAACCACCAGTTAAAACTGGTCTGAAAAATTCGCATTTTGTGAAAATAAAAATATTTAGTGGATACGAAAAATCCGTAGAAAAAAGTCAGACCATTCTTCCCGTTATATATATCAAGTAAACAAACATTACACCAATTTAAAAAAAACTAGAAGGTTTTTCTTTGGTTTGCATTTTCAAGTGGTTTAATGGTTATCGTCACATATGGGTACGAGGTACGAGTTCAAATCCTAAACAAAGCTGTTTGTATTTCGCTTAGCGCTAATACCTGTCAGTATGTATCCAACTATTCTCTCTCCAATTATGAGTAAATAGTAGGACAGACATGGGTCCTTAAGCTTGGAATAGCAACCGGTCTAAGAGAAGGAAAACTCTAAATTCAGACCTGTTAAGTTTCGTTTGAAAATTGACCTTGTGTCGCATTCTGCTTGTGCGGAGGGTTATATCTATCAATCTATCTATCTATCTATCTATCTATCTATCTATAACCGACGAACACGAGTTCTGCTTTGGCGGACAAATGCTAATTCAAAAATATCAGCTCGTATTACCAGCGATATGCTTCATCCTAAGCGCAGAATTACGTTATGAAATATACTTCTTGAAAATAGCAGGTCAGATGCATCTGAAATAAACATTCGCATCGGCTCACACATACACACAAATATACCGACATATAAATAAACATATTCATTTATATAATACCACTTCTATGAAAAATACTGATTCTGTAATAGATTCTTGATTTATGCGTATAATCTTACTTTCTTGAATTAAAATTTTTTTCGAGCAAACCATCTCGCGCGTTAAATTTCTCAATATTTCGGGTAGCATCTCGTGTTAGTGTGTGTGTGTGTGTGTGTATGAGACAGGCAGACTGACAGAGAGAGAGAGAGAGAGAGAGAGATGGAGGATAAGAAAGAAAGGACAAAATATTTTGTTAGTTTTAGAACAGTTGATTCATCGAGTATGCCTGATTTTACAAGTAAACAAATGTACCTATTCCTAAAATGTTAAAGATCTTAAAAGCTAGAATTCATCCTCGCAAAAACAATTTCTAAAATACCTTTGAAAATGAATATACTTGATATTTGCTGTGTAAAAATGATAAATTCAACTTCCGTTGTTTTTTCTATAATGTTCACTATCAGGGAGAGAGCCACTGTAATGTCAAATGTTAACCGATGATTAAAATCGCTTAAAAAAATAATTTTTAAATAAACTTTTAAAAACGTTTAAGATCCTAGGCGTCATAAACCTCTTACATAACTATCTATTTCATATTCACATACTTGTGTAAATTGTAATCATTTATCGTTAATTTATAAGCCGTGACTGTGACCACCACCCTTCCAATTTAAAGGGGAAGGCGGTAATAGTCTCAGATGGCGCTTACAAAAATGTAAATATTCCCACGTCTTTTTTTACGGACCCTCTTTTTTCTCAGTCGAGAGTTAATTGACTAACAATACTTGTTCTCGTGCCTACACTTGCTAATAATCTCGGATTTCTTTTTGCTTTTAAGTACTAGCAATCAGTCATCTCTGTTAAAGCCTCTACCGCTTTTATCCACTTCCACTCAATCTGGATCGCGAATAGGTCTCCACTGATTCCTAAATCTTAGACTCATTAAGGCTGCCCATTGTAACGTCTTTAGGTCTAAACTAATCTCAAGGTGGTAGATTATCTTGATTTCACATTTAATCTCCAAGAAGAAACGTTATTAAAATATAGAATATAATATAGAACATAGAAAATACAATACCCAATGCGACCAACGCGAGTCATTCAAAAAGTTTTAAGCCTTATCCAGAATTTTCTTTCTTGGTAAGACTTAGAATCAATTATGAAAAAAGATTGTAAACTCTAGCAAGAAAGAAATCCTCAACTGGGGGAAAATGATTATGAGAACCTGCCTAAAATAGCGGATACCTATTCAAGTTATCATTCATAAATGTGAGTAGAAACTATGAAAGCAGCAATTGTGGTAGAAACAATGCCAATGATACCCCCCGCCCCCCAAAAAAATCTCATTTGGTTTTGCCTACTCTTCAATAATGTCATGAAAACAAGGTTTAAAGAAAATTTATCAATTTGACACAAACTTCCCTAAATCCCGTATATCATATAAAATATTCAATGGGAATACTACTGAATTTAGCTGCAGCAGTAACGACATTATGCTACCGATAATAAAAAAAAGCATCTCCCTGATGATAAAATATAGTGTGTTTAACAAATTTTTGAAACAAAATGATCAGGCACAAATCAAGGACCACAAATGATAGATTAATGAAAATTTTCATTGAAAGATATAAGGATAACATTTTTGGATCTGCAATCATTTAGTCTCAAATATGAACCGAAAATTTTAAGAGGTGCCCAAGAAGATAAAGATATTCTAAGTTCTTGTTTTTCTGTCGCAAAGATCTGGACGGACTATGGCAGACTGATTCCTGAACCTTGGTGACATTCTTGGGTGTTCGGACTGTTATCAGAGGACCAGATGTTGAGGAACCCGTTGCCCTACGATCTTTACGCGTGCTATGAGCTTCAAAGTTCTTGACCAATTTGAAAATCTGACGCCTGTTTGGAAATGTGTTGAAATTGAACTTCCTTCTGCGTGTTCCTTAGTCAATCTTGAAAGACGTAATTTCGTAATATGTCTTTTCACAAAAGATCTTTAACTCCATCATCTAAATTTTGTAAAATATATCAAAATGTTAACTATTTCCCAGTAATTAACTGAAAAGAGAACGAGAATAAAGTCATCAGAGAAGATTTCAAAGTCTGCTACATTGTTTCAACAATTGTGAAATACCTTGTAAAACAGGAATTCTTCCCAGTGGTGGCCGTGTCAGTACTATTGTATGGCTGCCCGACCAAGAATTTAACGAAGGGCTTGCAGAAAAAAAAACTAGATGGGAACGACACAAGGATGCTGTGTGTTATTCTCAACAAATCCTGGAAACAGCACCTTACAAAACAACAGTTATACGACCACTTGCTTCTCATCTCATAAACAATCCAATTAAGACGAACAAGGCATGCTGGTCACTGCTAGAGAAACAGAGACGAACTCCCATGTTAAAAACGGCTCGTACTACATTTTATTGTGGTGAGATACCGAATAAATAGCAGGACGAACTCATATGCAAAGTTCTCCAGGGCACCCCACGCATGGACTCACCAATGTTGGCCGACCAGCAAAGACATATTCATTACATGTGTGTGAACACTGGATGCCAGGTAGAGGTCCTGCTAAGAGCGATAGACAATAGGGACGGATGGTAAGAGAAAGTCAAAGAATCAGTGCTATTATCACGACTTGATGATAAACAAAAATATAACCCCTCCATGTACCAAAAGACGTTATGAATGTCTCATCGACGGTAAATGTTTGATATAGAAGGTTTTTATCGAGCAACCGTAATAACCGACGATGGGCCAAATATTAAATATTTGGGGGCAACCGAACAACCCTGGAAATAAAGATTTTATAATCTTAAAACATCTTTCTGGAAGAAATTCTATACCAACCTCACAACGCTGCCTATATATATAAATTACAAAGACAAATTCAATAGGACACTCATTGTTGAATGGAAAATTGTAAAAAGAGCAACAGTATGAAGAGCAGGTATCAGCAATTGTTGATTGTGTTTTGAAAAGAATTTAATCATCATTACTTTTTCCGAACAAGATCGTCTCCTCAATAAATTTCAGCTTATTAGCAAACCTAGGCACGAGAACAAGTACTCATTTAATAGCTCACGACTGAGAAAAAAAGGAGGAGGATTATTAACAAAACCTGGTAATATTAACAATTTTTGTAAACGCCGACTCTATTACCACCTCTCCCTTAAGGATGAAGAGAGTTCAGGTCACAGTCGGTACTTACAAAAATAATTACATACTACTGAAGTATTTAAAGATCGATTCAAATCGTAAAACTGGTAGTAATTATAAGGAACTTGTGGCAATCGTGATCTTAAACACTTTAAAGTTTTTAAAGGAAATTTTTAACCATCGGTCTACATTCGTATATAAGAGAGAGAGAGAGAGAGAGAGAGAGAGAGAGAGAGAGAGAGAGAGAGAGAGAGAGAATTTCTTGTCTAATTAGTAACTGAATAATAATTTTGTGTGGTTTTCGAAATTCTCTCTATAGCATAAATAATCATGACATGCTAATTAAAACCCTTAACTTCCTCTTAAATAGAAGCATCGACATCATGATGAACCGCAGTTACAACTGGAATCAATCGGATTCACGGGTTGCCAGGTACATTGTTAAATTCTCATTATGTTTGCATATTTATCGAAGCATGTGTATGTGGATGTGTACGTAACTGTAACCCTACAAAAACAACATAAAACAGCAATATTTTATTCAATACAGAAAAAAACAATTTCCAGTTCAATTTGCTATTTAACGTCAGTTTTTAATCTGCAGAATTCTCCAGATAACAGAGATAAGTATAAATTGCTAATTAAAATCCTTCATTTCTTCCTAAATAGAAGCATCAATATCATTATGGAGCGCTATTACAACGAGAACACGCATTATTCATTGGTTGTTTTATATTCCCTAATTTTGGCTCGTGTCTATAACAATTAAGAGAAAATGTTACGAGTTGAAATATTAAGGTGGGTCACTTAGATTTTATTTGATGAGCGTCTTTAGAATGCATGTTATCAATATCTGGCAGCCATTACACTATTTACCAACCCCTCCGCTCGGGCAGGATATGACACAAGGTCAATTTTTAAGCGGAGTTTAACAGAGTTTTCCTTCTCCTAGACTAGTTGCCTAACCAAGGCTGAAGAACCTAGTCTGTCCTACTATTTACCCATAGCTGGAGGGAGAATAACTGGATTCATACCTTTCCCAAGGGTATTAGTGCTATGTGAAATGCAATCAGTCTCGTCCAGGATTTGAACTCGTGTCGCCGTGTCCATTTCCTACGACGATAACGACTACAACATGGGCACCTCCATCTGGCAGCCATTACAAGCGTCAAAAAAGCTAAAAACAAAAACAAACCAACAAACAAAGCAAACAAAACAACTAAAACAGCACAAACAGCACCAATAAAATGAATAAAACCAAAACAATGGTAACTATCGTAAACACTTAGAGGAATGTAGACAATTCTTTTATTTAGGTTCCGCAGACAAACTAATCTGCCAATTTAAGACGAGTTCGTTGCAGTCAGTCTCATTGCATTCCTTACAATTTAGATTAATTGCAACCGCAAAATTAAGGAATGTCCATATATAGTTATATCATATAGGTATAAAAAAATAGAGGTATCAACATTTTTTTGAATTGGCAGCATTTTCTGCTAAAGGATAAAACCCCTGTTCCTAAAAACGGGGTGTTCTGAGTATGACACTATACTACACCTGATGATTAGAATCCAGTTCTGGAGATCTGGGGAGTGTGAAATTCCTCTTTATTACCTTTACTCCCAGATCTACTCAGACTCGGATTGGTGGTACCTGTTAAGTTCCTTCCTAGGGGTCAAATAGATCGGTTAAATATCATTTGCATTCGATAGAAAAAAAGAAAAGTACAATGAATATGTTTTTTAACCTTTTGGTATAAAATAACCGAAGACGGATCAACATACTATTAAAATCGACCCATCAAAATATTTTGTTCTCAGTCTGTCTGTCTGTCTGTTTCTAACTCTCTAAATCAATCTCTCACACATATACACGATTTGTATTAAAATAGTGGATTTTAATTTTTCCATCTTTCCTGACAATGGTAGATGATTAAAAGTACTCGAAACTTACATATTTACCATCATTAACTTTGAACATTTCTGGTATAATTTAGAAACCATACTTGGATAACCAATACGGAAACACAAGAATGATAGAAATAAGTAATCGCTTACCTTATATATATATATATATATATATATATATAATGAATATCAAATCGTTACAAAAAACTTATTTCTTAAATCAAGAAATGGGTCAAATACTAACCAGTAGAACACGATAAAATAAACTATCTCACCTTTTCATGTCAGTTCTATAACTTAAAGTTTCATTTATCTTCAAATGAAACATGCGAATAAAATGGACGAATAACTATAGATACAATATATATATATATATATGTATATCACCAAATCGGACTGTTAGCATGCTCGGTAACGCCAGGAGTGGCAGTACTGCCTTGAGCTACCGAAACTGTATTATCAACCTGGTTGGCGGCTGATGAGGCTAGGGTATCGCATGTGCTTTCACACGTTGTATGATAAAAAAAAAATAGATACAATATATATATATGTATATCACCAAATCGGACTGTTAGCATGGATTTCCCTCTCTCTCTCTCTCTCTCTCTCTCTTTCACTCTCTCTCTTCATCCGTCCCTAACATCCATCGCTCCCTGCGGGTCTTCCAAACTACATCCTGTGTCTGCACAGAGCTGATATCAATAAATTCTTGCTGGTTGCCCAACACTGGTACGTCCATGCGTAAAGGTCCATAGAATAACGTCACTTGAGTTCGTCCTTGCTTTTCTTTGTCTTACTTGGCTGGTTTTTGAGAAGTGGGTGGTGTTGGTGGTGGCTGTAAGTGGCTGTACAGCTGTTGTTTCGTGGATTGTTGCTTCCAGGATTTGATCATTATAGGTCTTAGTATTGTTGTGCAATTCCAATCTAGCTTTTTCTCTATACGTTTTCCTAGCGTCCACGTAGTGCATCTCCACAGCAGCAGTATTGATACAACCGTTGCTTGGAAGAAATCCTGTCTTATTTTATCGGATATATATATATATAGAGAGAGAGATACGAGACAGTCAATGAATAAGGTGAATTTATATACATATACATATATATATATATATGAAAAAATATTCAGAGGTTGTGTTTATTTATATACAATAATCTGCCCATGCTTAACATCTTGCTGTTTTGTGAAACCACCTTCAATGTTAACTCGAAATGCGATGTATATAATCCGAGAATAATTTTCAAATGAGAAAAAAAAAAAAAATGAGAAAATTCTTAGCTTTCTATTATTCAAAATGTGGTGACGTAATTAGTTTTCGAAATTTTTCGGACACTTATTTCGTTAAACGTTGATATATTATCATGTATAGATAAATACATCCTCTAAAAATTAACTTTTCTTCATATTATCCTCTTTATTTATTTCCATTGTTCTCTAATATATAACGTCCGTTTGTTCTTGACTTGTAATAATTCGTGACTCAGGCTGACAAGATTCGTTCCCAATTATTAAGAATGAAAAGATTCTCATTGGTTTTCATTTATTATTTTTTTGAGGAATATGACTTTGTTTCAACTTCATAACTTAAAATATTGACTTCAATAAATTTAATGTTCATGACTATAACAATAACAACAACAACAAAAGTTGTTGACGCGAGCTCGTGTAAATTCAACTCAGTCCAGTGAAACTAATAAACAAGCTTTTGTTCCTCATTCCAATAACAGGAGTCCAGCAAACTAATTTCAACCCAAACTATTAAACTATCAAACATATGATATGATATAATATGTTAGTAAGATGGTGACCGTATTCAAAGGCGATCCGAAGGCTCCCTTTTCAATAGCTACTACACCATGGAGTAAGGGAGAGCGCTACTACTTTTCCTTGATTTCTCCATTTACCCATGATCCATACTTTATAATCCTGACTGTTAAGCAAGGTAGCATCAAGTACCGTTTTTGAGTCTTTAGTATGACTCGACCTTGGATTGAACCCCAGTTTCCCTGGACCATTGGTGAACACTCTACCTTCTACGCCTTACTAATAATATAATATCATCATCATCATATCGCGCTGGTAGCACGGATATCCCTGACCCTCTCTCGCCACTCCTCCCTATCGTTCATCGCCCTAGGTAGGTCTTCAGGACAACATCCCGTATCCTCACATAGCTGCTGAATGTATGTTCGTGCTGGTCGTCCTGCTTTTGCACGGCCATGTGTGGGGGTCCATAAGAGTACATCTCTTATGAGTTCGTCCCTTCTCCAGCAGTGTCCTGCATGTCTGGTTCGTCTAACTTGAATAGTTTTCGTGATAGGGCCAGGTGGCCGTACAGTTGGTGTCTTGTGGGCTGTTGCCGCCAGGACTTGTTTAAGATTGCACGTAGCATTCTTGTGTAATTGCCGTCTAGCTTCTTCTCCAGCCGTTTTGTTAGCGTCCATGTAGTGCAGCCATATAGCAGTATCGATGTGACCGCTGCCTGGAAGAAACTGCGTTTCATTTTATCGGTTAGGTCTGATTTCCATATAATCGATAGCCTATTGATAGCTGTCCATGCTTTCGTTAACCTCGTTTCGATGTCCTTTTCGGTTGATTCGACGCTGCTTCCTAGGTAAGTGAATTTGTCTACTAGTTTAAGAGGGGTTCCTTCTAGAGTGGAGATGTCCCCCGTTTGATTATAGCACATATATTCCGTTTTGTGTGCATTAACATAGAGGCCTATGCTTGCTGCTGCTCGTTCCAAACTATGCAGTAGTGTTTCGACTTGGTCAGGTGTATTTGCCAGTATCGCTATGTCATCGGCGTAGTCGGCGTCGGTAATTGTTTTTGCGGGGTACCTTCTGCTTCTTTTCTTCGTCAGTTCGAAGCTATTCTCTCTGATTTTGTCAATCGATGTTCTAAGTACGTAGTCTAGACAAATGATAAAGAGGTACGGGGCCAGCGTGTCCCCTTGTAGTGCTCCTGCTACAATGTCGAAGTATTCTGTGTCTCCATGTGGTGACCGTACTTTTACTTTAGTGTTTCTATAGAGAATCGTTATTGCCGCTACGGTTTCTTTAGGTATGCCGTACGCTAGTAGGATTTGTTCCATCTTTCCTCTGTGAATGGAATCGAAAGCCTTGGTAAAGTCAACAAATATTAATGTCGCTTGTAGGTTTTTTGCCCGTACACCTTCAAGGATTCTACGGATGGTTAATATTTGTGAGGTCGTGGATCTATTTCTTCGGAAGCCATTTTGGTTTTTTCTAAGTATGTTGTCGATTTTGGGTTCTATGCAGTTTCGTAGTAGGGCATTGTAGATTTTGGCTGCTATGGATGTAAGTGTTATGCCTCGGTAGTTTTTGGCTAATCCGAGGTCCCCCTTTTTAGAGAAGGGGAGTATGCATCCTTTCATCCATCTATCTATCGGATTTTGATTGTATACTGCGTTGCAGTGTTGGAGCAGTATGTCGTCGAATTGTCTGGTCTTCCATACTTCCGGGGGAATTTCGTTCAGCCCTGCAGCTTTCCTATTTTTAATTTTTCTGAGAACCGAGTCGAGTTCTTCTTGTGTGAACGGTCCTAGTTTAATGTCTAATTGTTTGCTAATTATTTTGGTGATTGGTTCATGTGTTATTTTCGGTGGGTTTCCTAATAAGTTTTCGAAGTGCTGTTTCCACAGTTGTATTCTTTCTTGTTGGTTTGCTACTTTCAGTTTTGCTTTGGTTGTGTTCTTTCTTCTACTCACTTCGTTTATTGTTTGCCAGGCTATCCTAGATTGTCTATCTTCCACCGAGTCTCTAATCTTATGTATCTGATTTTGAATGTATTCTGTCTGTTCCTAATATAATATAATATAATAATCGTTATTGGAAATAGACACAGCGACACGAGTTCAAATCCTGGGCGAGGATAATTGCATTTTACATAACACTGATAGTCTTGAGAAAAGTGTAAATCCAATTATTCTCCCTCCAGCTGTGGGTAAATAGTAGGGCAGACTGTTTTTTTAGCCCTGGTGTGGCAACCTGTCTCGGAGAAGGAAAACTATTAAACTCGCTTAAAAACTGACCTTATGTCTAATCCTACCCGTGCGGAGGGGTTAGTAAATACATATAATATAAAAATCATATGATGATATGATAAAAATTCTAGTGGTTTTAATATATTATTTTTCAATATATATAATTCTGTAACAGCTTCATAATTTAAAATGTTGATTTGAATAAATTTTGCTCTATGATAATGTTCTATGAATAAGATTTAATGAGGCCAACTCGGGCTTATTGAATTTAGCCCGACCCGTTGAATGAACAAGCTAAGACAAAGCCTGAACAGTAAACACTGTTTACTAAACCGCTGTGGATATAAACAAATGTTTTCTGTTTTCATTCTCATATTTTAGTCAGTCAGCGACATGTGAATAAGAATCGTGTTACTTTGCACAAGAGTTATCCTGTACAAGGTGATGAGAAAATGCTGGATCCCAAGGAGCCTTCGCCCCAGGCAGCATCTCCCCTTTCGCCTAAAAGGCGTAAGGGTTGGGTTTATTGCCTGAGGCGCCCCTAAAAAAATACTGAGGGAATTTTGGCAATTTTTAAATCCGCCGCTACGAGAAGATTACTTCCTGCGTGTCACCTCACATTAAAAAATGAATTTGTGTCTATTTTATAGTGGTGGGAAGCTAAAAGAAATATAATTTCAGCCATATTCCCTCAGATTTAAAAGAAAAAAACCATACATTTAGTGTATTACAAGAAATAGCCCAATAACTTATGACGTTAACATTTACTTATTGGGCTATTATGTAATATATATGATTATATGATGTTAACATTTTCTTTAATAAAATATGACTATTACTCATAAATATATAATCATATATATTACATAATTATAATCATATAATATGAAATAATAATAATAATAATAATAATAATAATAATAATAATAATAATAATGCACAACCTAGCACCTGTCCTAGAAAATGACTCGCATAAACTCCTATGGGACTTTAACATACAAACGGATCACCTAACCCGGACCAGGAGACCAGACCTCATAATAACAAAAAAAAAAAAAAAAGAATCTGCAAAATTGTCGACTTTGCTGTCTCGGTGGTCCACTGAATAAATCTGAAGGAAAGTGAAAAGAAACATAAGTACCTCGACCTTGCTAGAGAATTGAAAAAGCTGTGGAACATGAAAGTAACGATTGTGCCAATTGTGATCGGTGCGTTAGGCACAATAACTAAAGGATTATTAAAAGGCCTGGAAGACTTGGAAGTTGGCGGACGGGTGGAGACCATCCAAACGACAGCATTGCTAAGAACGGCCAGAATCCTGAGACGAGTCCTGGAGACTTGAGGAGACTTGCTGTCACTCAAAATCCAGTGAGGGGCCATCAGCTGACGCTGATGTGAAGAACTCTAAAGGAGTAAATAATAACAATAATATTAAAGCGAGAATAGATAAGACGCAACAAAACAGTAAATGCAGACTATGCGGTGACAGAGACGAAATGATCAATCACATAATAAGCGAATGCAGCAAATTAACACAGAGGGAGTATAAGGTGAGACACGACTGGGTCGGCAAGGTGGTCCACTGGGAAATGTGCAGGAAATTTCAATTCGACCATACAAGCAAATGGTATATGCACAACCTAGCACCTGTCCTAGAAAATGACTCGCATAAACTCCTATGAGACTTTAACATACAAACGGATCATCTAATCCCGGCCAGAAGACCAGACCTCATAATAATCACCAAAAAAAAAAAAAAAAAAAAAGAAAATTTGTAAAATTGTTGACATTGCTGTCCCGGTGGACCACAGAATAAATCTGAAGGAAAGTGAAAAGAAAGATAAGTACCTCGACCTTGCTAGAGAATTGAAAAAGCTATGGAACATGAAAGTAACGATTGTGCCAATTTTGATCGGTGCGTTAGGCACAATAACTAAAGGATTATTAAAAGGCCTGGAAGACTTGGAAATAGGCGGACGAACAGAGACTATCCAAACGACAGCATTGCTAAGAACGGCTAGAATCCTGAGACGAATCCTGGAGACTTGAGGAGACTTGCTGTCACTCAAACTCCAGTGAAAAACCATCAGTTAACACTGATGTGAAAAACTCTAAAGGAGTAAATTATAATGTACAAAATATCAGACGAAGTCATAAACTTTATCGAGAAAACTATGGAAACCTGGAGAGTGGAATTGACAGTAGAAGGAAAAAGTTTAGTTAAGGTGAAACTCCAGAGAAGTATATTCAAGGGAGATGCACTAACACCATTACTATTTGTTTTACTATTTCTATTAAATGTTTTTAATTATTGCTATCTAACATTGATAATTCTATTCAACATTACTCATTCATTTAGACAAAGTTAAATGGTTCCAAGTATTGCCATGTATCACTAACAATTCAATTAAACATCATTCATTTGTTTACACACAGTTAAATGATCAAACAATTCTATTTAAAACAAGTCAATTTAGCATAAGTCATTTGTTGGCATACAGTTTAAATGTCAAACAGTTCTATTTGACCAGAGTAGCGTCATATCAGTTACTATCCCTAGGGGCTAGAGTGGACTTGGGAGCGATGGCAATGAAGAGGTACTATGCATTACCTAAAGTTCCAGCATTACTGGAGCCTCACCATCAGATGGTTTAATGTTATATCTAGAACACTCGTTGCAGAGGGATAAGACTGGGCCAATATTTGTCTCTGCCCCCAACCAGACTGGGCCAATTGATTGATTGATTGATTGATTGGTCTATGGTTATTTTATGCTAAGATGTCAGAAAATTACATTTGTTATAAATCTACGTCTATATTTTGTGTAATTGTTTCTTAAGAGTGTCTCGCACACAGTTATATGATATCAAGTATTCCTGTCAAATACAAATAATTTTCTCATTGTTCTATGGTTTCGTGTATTCTTATCTAATTCTAATAATTATATGGTTTTAACTAATTATTTCTATTTAATGATAGTCATTTGTTTACACACAGTTCAATGATTTAAAGTGACTAATAATAATCCTTAGTAAATAATTATAGCCTTTAGGAATTATTTTTAATACAAGTAATTTGCTGTTGTATTATTACATTAGATCTATTATTGACATGTAATGGAGCATTCAAATTAAGTCCAGAACCGTTAAACACGTGGAAAAACAACGAGTAAATCAGTATGATTGAAAGCTGTTGAACCTGAGGTCAAATGAAAGCGTGTCTCTGATTAGATGGTTTCAGTCAGGTAGCCAAAATGAATATAGAAGCTAGGAATAAGTTTGTCAATCAGTGAGAAACTCTGTTGAAATGTGTCATCTCAATTTGTATCTCTAATTTCTCGTTTACTTTGACGGGTTTTGAGATTTTGAAAAGTCACCAAGGAATAAAAGTAATATGCGCCCATGAACATGTAGTCACGTTATCATTCATCATCCTATCAGAGAAGAACTTAGAACCACAGGAGATAACAACAGGAGAAAACGCGCAAAAACAAAGATGGCGACACGAGGAGACCGACAAAACGACCGAAGAATGAAGAGAAGTGAAGAGATGGGTGCCGGCTGATCATAGAATAAGCGCAATATAAGATATATATCATGAAAGGGTTATGCAATAATATGGCATTAAGTATTTCTATTAAATACGAATAATTTTTAAACAGTTCTATCTAATGAATAGATTGGATCCTAACAAGTACTACCACTCTGGGTCAGAGCGGATTTCCTAGTAATGGCAATGAAAGGGTACTCCACACTCCTTATATTTTCAGAATTGGAGTCTTACCATCAGATGTAGTTTAGTAAAAAACCAAGGATACTTTTTTTTTTTTTTTGTGGGGGTCTTACACCTTTGCATGGGATACAGTCAGCGTATTCTAAACCTTGTCGAGAAGGTGTGTATAAATTTAGATCGATGTTTCCGAAACGAAAATCTCTGTATACACAACCATAACATCTTACAGAAAACTTTTATTATATATTAACCCGTAAAAATTCCACGGTTGCTACTTTCCATTTGCTTCGTTTATTTTTCATTTATTTTTATTTTTCATTAGGGAGCATTTATATTTTAAAAATCACGTCTTCAACTCACTGCAATTCACCCAGGCGCTATACTTCTATAATATTCCCAACCACTCCGAATTTTTATAATTTGTAAGACTAAAATGTAATTGTTCAGTAAAAAATAAATAGATCTATGAATTTTTCTTTCTCGTAATGAATATTGAAGAATCGTTACTCTCTAACTAATATTAAAGAAATGATTGAAACTTACGCTTATTCAGTTTGGTTTGGTTCTTTGTTTAATGGCGTATCAACCTTCGTGGGTTATTTAATGCCAAAACCATCATTGTAGAAGAACAGTAGTGGTACTATTTAACTCATTACTGGGGTAGGAAAGGAGTGATGCGAGAATTCACATTTTTTCCTTGGGTATTAACCCAAAAGAGAACGTAATACCATGACGGAAGTTCGAACTCATTTACTACGATGTTGCAATCAAGCACATTAGCCACTACGCCAGAACAACTCTCTCCTTACTCTTATCTGGATGGGGAATCTATATTACTATATATAAGTTTTATACATTACTGCAGACATTTGCTAAGCAACATATTCCAGACAAGTATCAAATTATTTACTAATTATGCAATATTTGGTTTTTATCTATACAACACAACAAAATAAATTGAATCAAGGAGACTGATAAACTAATTCTATTGAAAATAATATTTCATTTATTTAAGGCTACATGATAAATGGTATTTTTCAGAAATATAATTCCCCATTTTAGTGTCCTGACTTTATTCAGTGTAGATTCCAGAAATCTTTGCCCTACGTTACAACAAAAAGGTTATTTTTAGATAATAATCATCGTAAATAGCTGCAGCATATACGTCGACCTTTTAAATCCGAAAATAATCTCTACAAAATTATGGGTCAACTTATATGGCAAGACAAAAATCCAAATCTATTCCACATAGTGATCAATCAGTGGCAAAGGTTTGGATTTTAAACCTGTCGTATAAATCGATCCCAAGTTTTGGAAAGACTTTTCCAAGTTTAAAAGGTCTGCTGGTACGCCTCAGTTTACGATATTTGGATATTCTAAAACATCTAGAATCGTAACATTATGATACTCATCATTAGATATTTGCAAATTAACCATAGGTATATATATATATATATATATATATATATATATATATATATATATATATATATATATATATAGGGGCTTAGGTGTATCTATGCGGAGGTATGTGATATAATGGATTTCTAGATATCGTTATATGCGTGTATGTATTTACCAACCCCTCCGCACAAATGGGACACGACGTAAGGTAAGTTTTTAAGTGGAGTTCAACAGGTTTGAATTCAGGGTTTTCCTTTCTCCTTGATCGGTAGTCATACGAAGGTTAAAGAGCCCAGTCTGCTTTACCCATTGCTATGAGATTCATAGCTTTCTGGATGGTATTAGCATTATATGAAACGCAAACGGCGTCATCCAGGTGTTGAATTCGGTTCGTCGTGTCCATTTCCAACGACGATAACCATTACATTACAAATATCTCCTTAGATGTATGTACGTGTCAATGAAAATATGGGTATAGGTGTAATCAGCTGATTTTCCATATATATATATATATATATATGGAAAATCAGCTGATTTCCATTCTAAAAAAGTATTGATTTTTGTACAAAAATAGACTCGAGAAGCTGTAATTTTTGTATCTGTATTTTTGCATTTATTGATCAATCAGCGCTTAAGCGGTCGTTTAAAAATTTCTTTGACGACAATATTTAACTTGTCGCTTTAAAAATCTGAAGGATCAAACCCCAAAATAATTCAAGAAATCTTTCTTCGATTGTTAGAAATAGATTTTTTTTTAACCTCTTAGAATCGTAGATAAAACATCAACCCTTTTATGTAATTCCGAGCCTACCTCAATCTTATGAATAACCGATAAATATTGAGTAGATTTATGGATCTGTTTCGTGAGTCAACTCAAACTTTCGACTTTTTTCTTTTGAGTGAAAATCTAACTATCTGTTTCTTCAAGATGCTTTTAATTTCAACATCGCTTACTTATTCTAAATTGAATGAAAATATTGTTTACCTATACCTATTCGTACTATTATTTCCCTTTCACTTCTCTCACACTGTGACATACTCACACAAAGATCTTTTGCACACACAAAATATATCTACTAGAGTTAGACAATTGCAAACAGCTACATAAAATCTATGAACTTTTCTTTCTTGTAATAAATATTGGAGAATAGTTACTCTCTAATTGATATTATCTTTTCCAACAAGAAAAGACTTGGTAATTTCTGTTTTTCAACAAACTTTTCACAAAATTTAAAGAAAGAAAATTTATTAATTTGTAGATTGGTGTTTTGTTTAGTCATTTACACACTTATATATATATATATATATATATATATATATATATATATATGTGTGTGTGTGTGTGTTTATGTGTGTGTGTGTGTGTGTGTGCGAGTGTGTATGTGTTTATATCAGAGTAGGCCAGAGGATATGGATGTGTATACATTCAGGTTGGGGTATAAATGTCCATGTAGGTATAGGCATATCTCCGCAGAGGTCTTTGATGTCTTGGACTCCCTGGTCTCCTTGTAAATATCTATCTAGTTGCAAGCATTATTATGTGGTTAGATGTAAGCATATGTGTTTGTGTGTGTGTGAACGTACATATTTTGTGCTTGAGTGTTTGGTGAGAAATTGATTATCCTAAGTGGAGATGGTCGAATAAGATTGGGAAGATCATTTAGTCCTCAACTTAAAAGAAATAGATTTTATGGTCATCCTTTTTAAAGTATCCTGGAGGCATACAATCTGGCAACATTTTCATGTTCAGCCTTATGGGTGGTCTATATTCAGAAATAGGTAAGATTTACTCCTGCATATATATGTAGGTGCAGTGATTCGGTTAAGGGAGTTGTGAGAGTGATTTAGTGGTAGTTGGCTCATTGGCAGTGACCAGAAAGACGAGTTAGACGTGGAAGTTTTTTTAGAGTGACTCGAGATAGAAATAGTGGCAAGTTAGACTTGAACCTGCACACCAGACGGGAGGAGGGGGAGAGTTAGCAGAGCTAGAGAAAGGTGTCGTAGTGTTACATCCAACCCCTCCGTGAGCATGTACAGTCTTTCAAATTGTGTAGGCGGCAGGCTGGAGAAGGTATGACCACAGGAATTTTCGTGGGCGTCTGGGATGTAATATATGTAGATGTGGTGTAATGGTTATCGTCGTAGGAAATGGACACGGCGACACGAGACTGATTGCATTTCACATAGCACTAATAACCTTGGGAAAGGTATGAATCCAATTATTCTCCCTCCAGCTATGGGTAAATAGTAGGACAGACTGGGTTCTTCAGCCTTGGTGAGGCAACTAGTCTAGGAGAAGGAAAACTCTGAATTCAAACCTGTTAAACTCCGCTTAAAATTTGACCTTGTGTCATATCCTGCCCAAGCGGAAGGGTTGGTAAATATGGGGATGTAATATAACCAGTGAGATTTCGACACGACCGAGAAGGAAGAATAAAGGGGTTAACTAAAGATTCGTACCTCGGCCCCTGTGTATGCAGCTCAGCCGTCTTCGACCGTACGTACTCTATCCATCTGCATATTTTGAGTCATAAAAGGAAAGAAAAGATGATTATATTTTTATACATCCGTTGTTAGAATTCGGGTAGCTATTTTCTTCTTCAGTTTTGAGATTTTTAATGCAAAAGATACGTCTTGCCGATAGAAATTGTAAAACAGTAATGAAGATAATTGCTCTTATATGCTCTAAGTCTCTGCTGATTGGCTAATTCCACTGTGAGTACCTCCTGCTGCTGCTCTTGCTGCTCCTGCTGCCGATTGGCAAGTCTATGAATAAAATGGGCTACTTTCACAACAGCTTATACCAGTAACATGTTCATCATCAGTGTTATTGTCTTACTTGCCAATACAACACAAGAAAGTAAATACAACGTAGCGTGAAAGACGTTTCAGCTGCAGACCAGTTGGGACGATACAGTATTTACAAATAACACATGAAAATCTAGAAGACTTGTTAATAAGAGTTAATATTTATTGTCTTTCGCTGCATTCCACCATCTTTAACTGCATCAATCGTGGAAATCTTATATATGTATTTACTCAAAATTCCACCAAGTACAGCATATGAAGAGAGGTCAACATTTAAACAGAGTACAGATATTACAACCGGATTACTGGCCTAATGAATCGAGTGCCCACCAGTGTTCCGAGAGATCAGGGTTCAATCCCATGTCGAGTCATACCAAAGACTCAAAAATGGTACTTGATGCCGCCTTGTTTAACTTCAGCATTATAAGGTACAGATCAAGGGTAAAGGGGAGAAATCCAGGGAATGGAGTAGCGCTCTCCCCTAAACTGCAGTGTAAAAGCAATTGAAAAGGGAGCCTTCGGGTCACCCTCGATTAAGGTCGCCAACTTTACTTCTTTTTACAGTTAGTTTGAATTTGGAGTTTTCTTTCTCTTAGAGTTGTTTTCCTGCCAAGGCTAAAAAATCCAATCTGCCCTATTATTTACCCATATTAGGAACAATAAGTGATGGGTTCATAACTTTCCTAAGATCATTGGCGCGATGTAAAGCGTGAACAGCCTCGTCCAGAATTTGAAATTTCATGTATACATAAAAAGTTTATTCTTTAAGAATTTTTCAGGACAATTCTTTTTTAGATTTTATTATAGCTGAAGTATTTCAGCGATAAAGTGCTGCGGAGAGCAGTGGGTTGGTACAGGTGTAATCGCCATGTAAATTTATTTCATAATCTGGTTCTCTTGCTGGTCCGAGTAGTCGAAGCATAACTGAGTATGGGAGTTATGTTTCATTCAACTTAGTTTATCTATCTATCCTTTCTCCCCTTTAGTGTGATGTATCGAATATCCTTGATATGTCACTGAACCATTTGATTGTGAAGCTCCTGTATTGGAACTTTGTGGAATGTTGAGTTCCCCTTCATTGCCATTACTCCCAGGTCCTATTACTCTCAGGTCCACTTTGACCCGGAGTTATAGTACCTGTTCGGATTTCATCTACAGGTCCAATAGAACTGTTCAATCTTTTCTAGGGATCATTATCAATATTAAACAGAATCATTAGTGATAAATAGAAATACTTAAAACTATTAATCTCTATTCAAACAAGTGAGCTCTGGCACGTTTAAAAATCATTAAAAGTATGATTTAAAAATGTTACCTATAAACTATTCACCTACAACTCATGATATATACTCAAACCCTCTGGACGAGAAGGATATGTCACAGCCAATTTTTAAGCGGAGTTTAACAGGTTTAAATTCAGAGTTTTCCTTCTCCTGGACTGGTTGCCCTACCAAGGTTAAAGAGCCAAGTCTGCCCGACTATTTACCCGTAACTGGAGACAGAATCGTTGGATTCATACCTTTCCCAAAGGAATTAGCACTATATGAAAATACAAACGGCCTCGTCTAGAATTTGAACTCGGATCGCCATGTCCATTTTCTACAATGGTAACTATTACAGTACGAGTACTTCCAAAAATCCTAATATATATATATATATACGTATGAACACGATTTTTCATTTAATAACACACAAAGGGTGATATGCCATAAAAACACAACCAACCAACCTCGTTAATATATACAACTAATAAGAAATGAAAAACACTACTAACGTTTTAATAACTTTTTTTATATTGCTTTTTGCTAGAAAGCATCGAGATATCAGATTCTGAAGTGGAGGTGCTCAGGTTTAATTAGCATTTCGTCAAGACTGTGGTAGATGGTTGTTGATAGTTTAGGAGGCTACAGGCTACCCTAAGATTGTAGTTTCCCCACTTCTGCTTCAAGGTACATTATATAGCAAAAGGGATGGGCAACGTTTTTATATTTTAAAAGCACACAATGAAATTTACAAATCCGCACTCAATAAATATCAAGTATGATTACAAAAAAATCTAAAATTGAAACTATTAGTTAATGACTCAGTTCAAATTTAGTTAAAATATACGTTCCTCCTTTATTCCCTTCATTAGCCATGTTAGTGTCCTGGGTATAACCTTAAACTACATCTGGTGGTGAGACTCCAGACTTGGAGTTTGGGGAATGTGGAATACTCCTTCATAATTTTTTCTCTCAAGTCCACTCTAACCCGGCGTGATAGTACCTGTTAGGGTCCCATCTATGGGTCAAATAAAACTGTTCAATATTTTACAAGGAATTATTATTAGTTATTTGAAACCATACAGCTGTGTGCAAATTGTTCACTTTAGATAGAAATGCTTGATAAATAGAATTACTAATGTTAAATAGCAATACTTGAAAACATTCTATACAAACAGAGGATTAATATGAAATAGGATTATTAGAGTTTGCAGGACTTGAAACTATGTGTGCAAACAAATGAGCTCTAACTCGTTTAAAAATAAGGTTACCGACAAACTATACACTTACACAACATATGTATGTATAACATATTTGAAAAACTCGAAGTAAATTTGGTGGTATGAAAATGTATAAACATGTAAAAACACAAGGTCTTCAGAAGATGATTTTATTTATAGTTTGAATTATTTGCAAACGTTAAACGTTTCGGTTTTTTAGATATGAAAACATTAAACCTTCATCAGGGCGTTTGAATGGTTAAATGAAACGAAAAAAAAAAATGAAGTTTTAAGCATTCTCTTTTCGTTAGTAGCATTCTATTTCAAATTATATAACTAGTGTCGGAAAATGTATTTAAAGAACGTGACATATATGGTTATTTTTTTTTAGTGAATTTGTAATGAACTTGAAAATCTTGTTTGCTGTTATTATTTATCAGTAAAGTGTCTAAGAAAGATTAGGAGTTGTTAATTTATGGTAGGTTCAATATTGTTTAATCAATCCATAATTTTTGTTTAGTCTTATTCCTTGGATATATATGTAATATATCATCCACATAATGAAAATAGTTGGAATCTTTGGATATTATAATTTTAAAGGAGCCAAATTCAAGAAATTCAAGGAAAAGCCATGCAAGGACCACACTAAGAGGTGAACCAATTGGTAAACTAGATTTTTTTAAAATAAAAAATACCATTATATTGACAAAAAAAGCAATGTTTGGGAGATATTGCACAAATTTTAATCATTTTGTTAACAGTTAAAGGTCATGTAATGTTTGTTTTCTTGTGGTGAATTTCTAAATGTTAAATACATTTGTTAATGGGAATAATATTGGTGTATAATGATTTTAATTTCGAGACTGACTAGAGATTTTTTTTCCATATTTATCTTATTCATTTTGTTGAGTAAATCACCAATGTTTTTGACGTGCAAATTGCTAATCGTATATATATATATATATATATATATATATAGAGAGAGAGAGAGAGATTAAACGAATTGAGAGAGATTGAAAGAAACAAACTGATATTGGTAGAGACAGATGTGTTATGGAATGTTTGAAATAGGTTGATATGAACAAAATAATATAAATGTGAACATAGATAAATGCGATATGAATTACTTTTTCAGTGAAATACGTTACATTTTAAAAATAAATTTTCCAATACTAATAACATCATTTGAAACAGAACTCTTCAAGCAGAAAGAGAATGTTTAAAACTTTCTCAGATTTTCGTTTCATTTAACAACTCAAACGCCGTTTAATGTTCGCATATTTAAAAAAACTGAAACGTTTAACGTTTGCAAATATTTCAAATTACAAATAAAATCATCCTCTTAAGATCTTTTATTTCTTCATATTTGTACGTTTTCATATGTATAATATATATATATATATATATATATATATGTAGGATTTGGTATTAAATAACCATCAAGTGTTGATATGCCATTAAACGTTTTCTACATCGCTGACAACAAAGAGCTATTTCGTTATTGGTCTTGCTCTTCTCCATTTTGGCTGAAATCTTTTGACAATTTTATCTCCCTAAGGTCGTGGAAAATCTAGGGTACAAGACACATCACAAAGTTCGCAGACTTTAGGTTGATCCGTGCAGTTGTCGAATGCTATCCGAGAGACCGGAAACGACCTCTAAAAAGACCTCCATGATAGTGGGAAGATGAAATATATACAATTTAGAATAAATGAAAAGCGAAATAAACTTTTAATAACGTTTTTTAAATTGATTTCTTTTTTTTCTTTTTTTTTTTCTTTTTTTTGAGAAAGCATTGGGATAACATATTCTGAACTGAAGATGTACCACATGGAAGGCCGAATTTGATGTTTTAGAAAGCCGCATGCTCTCTGCCACTCCAATAGATTAAGTAGGTTATTTTTCAGAATCAGTCATACTGGTGACAGATTTTCTTATTTACCCCTTTTTTTGTGTATGTTTTAGTGCAGCTTCTACTTAGAAGTAAATGCTCTAATGTCTGCTTGCTTCAGATTTGATTAAGCTATCAGTGCACAAGTACCGTATACTTTTGTTTTTCATCGTATTTGCTAGGCAACTTATCCAAAGAAAATATAAGCCTCCATTTAATTTACTTGATCATCATTTACCCAACAAATAGCTGGCGATTGGTTTATTTAACCAGTTCAACATCGGGAGTGTTATCGTCGGCGCCCGGATGCAATTTAATTAATTTGGCTCTCAAGCGAGAATTTATATCTGTCTATACGAGTAAACATACAACTTGCACATTATGCTTACATGTCAACATTTGCTGTAATATAAAAGAAAATTCAACAAGAAAAAAGTGATTGTCAGTGGTCAGGAAGTAATGCAAGTGTTACTGACAGAATAACGCTATTACATGTATTATATGAATGTATTAATAATCTTATTGAAAAACTTTGGAAATCAGAAAAAGGGATTGTCAGTGGTCAGAAAGAAATGAAAGTGTTACTGAAAGATTTGTTCCATCATATGTAATTGTATTGATAAGGATTTTTCAATAAAAAACATTGAAAATCAGAAATATCCGATAAATTACAAAAAACTATATCTGGTGATGAGGCTTCAGTTCCGGAGATCTAAGGGATGTGGAGTTAATCTTTCATTTCCGTTAGTCTCAGGTTCACTCTGATCCATAATAGTAGTAACCATTAAGGCTTAATCTATGGGTCATATAAATCTAGTTAAAAATTATTCGTATTTGAAAAGAATACTTGAAACCATATAACACGTTTAAAATAGGTACAAAATATTCCCTTACAATATATAAAAAAACAGGATTTAGCATTTAATATTCCATAATAGTTGATATGTCAAAACACCAAGCAAAAAATCAACCCGAATCGAACTCGCTTACTCCGATGTTAAAGTCCAGCACGTTAGCCACTACACTTCGGGGACTCGCTTCCCAAATAATTAAATGTGAAGCACTTGTATGAGATTTTCTTTACGACTGCCAGTGCTGCAATGGTTTCAAAAATATGTGATTTTAAATTTGTAAGGTCGCATAGATTTAAGTCAGGTTTGTTGGATGTTTTGAGAGCCTTCAAATAACTCGATGATATAAAAATGTATATTCAAAACTTTGCAAATCAGCCAGATTATAAATCTTGACTTTCAACACTCGAGACATACCGGCATTTAAGAAGATTTCTTATGGAGATGCTCGTAATCGTCTTCAGAAATGGACACTGCGATCCGAGTTCAAAACCTGGACGAGGCTGTTTGCATATCACATTGCCCTAATATCCTTCGGAAAGGTATAAATCTAATTATATTCTCTCTCGGACTAGGCCCTTTAACTTTATTATGGCAACCGATCTAGGAGAAGGAAAACTCAAACCTGTTAAACCCCGCTTAAAAAAGTGATCTTGTGTCACATCCTGCTGTTACGGAGGGGTTGATATATATATTTCTTTTTAATCTGAGAAGGCTAAAAAATTCTCTCATATAAGTCAAGGGGTACAGCTTCTTCGTTTTACGTCATTTAGTCTTAAGAAGGACATTCGAGCTTTGAATAGCAGAGATAACTGCCTTTTAGATGAGATGCTGAAAGAGAACGATCTTTAATGTTTTGTTGTTGGTTGGTTTGGGTTTTATGGCATATCAACCTTTGTAGGTTATTTAACGCCAAATCCATTTTTATACAAATAATCAGTTCTTTTTCAAACAATTCAGTTTAGCATGAGTACACAAGTTAACTGTCAAAAACATTTCTGTTGCAAGCTATTCAGTTTAGTCAAACAGTTCTAATTCAAATAATTCAGTTTAGTGTAAGTACAGTTTCAATGTCAAAAACAGTTTCGAACAATTCAGTTTTACATAAGTATGCAGTTTAAATGTCAAAACTGTTCAGTTTAGCATGGATATGCAGTTTAAATCCCAAAACAGTAAACTCTTGAAACTACAGTTAAGTTCTATTTGACCCATAAATAGGACCCTATCAGGTGCTATCTGTCCGGGCCAGAGTGGACCTGGGACCAATGGCAATGAAGGTGTACTCCACATTCCCTAAAGATCCAGCATTACTGAAAACTCACCGTCAGATTGTTTAGTGTCATATCAGGACACTCGTTGGGTGGGGTCTTGCCCCTCTGCAGAGAAGCAGTCGGTGTATTCTACAGCCCCAGCGGACTGGGCAATTAATATTTTGCATTTTAAGAAATTTTTGAAGGGTTAAAAAAAACTTGACAAACTATACACCAAGTGTGTTAAACCATGGTATAGCACATAACTTTAGTTCATTTGTTTACTGCTGGTCCGGTCGAGAACTTTTCAACGCTACATAGGTACTTCGCCGTCATTTTCTGTTTGTGTCTCAGTTTCTGTGTCTGTTTGTTTCTCTCTACTGTCTGTCACTCGGTCCCGCACTCTCTCTCTCTCTCTCTCTATATATATATATATATAGGAGGTACTCATGGTGTAATAGTGTAACTGGGCTCTTTAATTTTGATATGGCAATTGATAAGAAACATTCTGAATTCAAACCCGCTAAACTCTGCTTAAGAAATTGACCTTGTATGGCGTTCTGTTCGTGTAGAGGAGTTGGGTATCTGTAGTTCTTATCTTACCTTCTGTTGGGACCTTAAAATGAATAACACAAAGACGTATGGTTTACGGCAGTATATATTTACGGAAATACAGACAGTAACGGTTACCAGTAACTGACTAGACTCATTTGACTCGTTTATCGAGTTAGTCACTATTTATACTGTTGGGGAGAGTCCATGCAGTGACTTCATAGGGTATATCACCAAAACACCCTACTTTTTAGCCTTGCTCCGTATAGAGCCAATATTTTCTCTTTTTTGAGTTTATCTCAATTAAATCCGTTATTTTTCGTTTTCTTTTAGATCTATTCTGGAGCACTTTGTGGTATGGGAACCTCGAATGTGTCAAACACGACATCCATTGGGTCTTCCTCTCGAGGGTTGTTCTCGACGGATTTGGAATTCCGATTCTTTATTTGGTTCATGTGCTTGGCCCCCTTGATTATATATATCATAATTCCAATCTGTTTGTCTCCTGTACCCGTCTCCCAGGAGGACGTTGCTTTGAAACACGTAGAAAAACATTTTTGCCATTTTGAATCGTATTCTAGTCACTTTGTATGTCCAGATTTTGATTGGTTTGGTAAGAGTTTGCCAAACACTGATGTGATCTTCCTTGCAAATATTACCTCTGCTTGCAGCATGGCTGATGGAGCATTTTTATTGGGAGTCACTCTATAAACCTGCAGAAAATGCTGTATGGCTTTAGCGGTAGGAGTATCTCTCGCTTTCCTAAGAGCTCTCTTAAAGGTGTCGACGAAACGTTCCGCCGGACCATTACTTCTTGGATGATACTGAGCGATCGTGATATGTTCCACTGAGAATGTTTGACAGAATTTTTTGAATTCACTGGACATGAATTGACTTCCATTATTTGAGACAATGCAGTCTACAACCCCAAACCGGGCGAATAACTCATGTAAGAGGTGGTTGCCTTTTTGCATCTATAAATTTCCGGCCATTTTGAAGAGATGTCGACTACAATCAGGTAGTTGAAACCATTCAGTGGACCAGCAAAATCGATGTTGATCCTAGACCACGTTCGGTCGGTTTTTTGGCCAAGGGTTGAGTTTTATGGGAGGTGCCTTTGCCATCAAAGCATAACCTTTGCAGGCTTTTACTATATTCTCAATGTTCCTGTCCATATTTGTCCAATAGACATAGCTTCCTATGAGGCTTTCCATCCTCGACATTCCGGGATGGTCGACATGAAATTCTTTCAGTATTCTTTTCTGCAATGCTGCAGGTATAACAGCTCTGTCACTGTACATAACTTCTTCATTACAGATTGGGTAAGCGTCCGAAATTTGTTGGTCTTTATCTTTTATTTTGTTTTTTATTTCTTTTATAAAGTCATCGTCGAACGCCTTTTCTTTGATCTCTCCAAGTGCTACAGGAAGCTCTCTAACAGTGTTGCATAATGTATTTTTTACCTCTACTTCTGTTCGTAGGGAGACAGTTCAAGGGGTTCGCTATGTTTTTGAATAAGTCTCGACAATCCGTCGGCATGACTAATTTTTGAAGATGGGAGTAACTCCATTTTAAAATTATAATTAAGAAGAATGGACCCCATCTTTGTAGCCTGTTTGCAGTATGAGTTGGTAAGCCCTTTTTGGATCATAGATCGTAAGTAGTGGTTTATGGTCTGTCAGCAAAATAAAATGTCTTCCATAGATGAATCTATGGAATTTGGTAACTGCAAAAATAATCCCCAGTGCTTCCTTCTCAATCTGAGAGTAGTTTTTTTTTTCTCCAGGTAACAGCATCCTTGATGCGTGGGCAATTGGTTTTAGTGATCCGTTTTCCTTTTTGTGTAATATGCAGGCTCCAATACCGTACGAACTAACATCAATGGCCACAATGATTTCGTGGTCTGGATTATAATGTGTAATGAGTAAATCTGATGTAAGGACTTTTTAAAAATTATTTTCGAATGCTTCCATTTTTTTTTTTTTTTTTTTAGAAATTCATTTAGAGGAGCTCGCAAACTGTGCAAGTTAGGCACAAACACATGGTAGTAATTTGCTAGACCAATAAAACTTTGAAGTGAAGACATGTTTTTATCGCACTAGCTCACTCTGGACCTGGACTTCGATTGCCTTTGTCAATAATTTGGCCAAGGTATTTTATTTTTTCATTAAAAAAATCGCACTTTTTCTCTTTTAGCTTGAAACCTTCGTCCTGGATTTCAAAGACTTCATACACGTGTGCTTTGTATTGCTCGGTGCTTTGACTATTCATGAGAATGTCATCCAGGCACGCTATCTTAAATTCCAGTCCAATAAGCATGGTGTCCATGACTTGTTGGAAAATGGCTGGCGCGACCTTGGCCCCGAATGGTAATTGTTCAAACTTGTACAAACATCCATAGGGGTTTGAACATCTCAGTTTCGAGGACTCCTTGTCCACAAGTATATGGAGATTGGTATCAAATCGATTTTTGAAAAACATTTTCCGCCGCTGAGTTTTGAAAAGATCTCTTCTGGATTCGGGAGAGAGTAGCGGTAATCTTTTAATGCATTGTTCAATCCTGTGGAGAAATCGGCACAGACACAGATCTCTTTACTTTTCTTCTTAACATAGACTGTAGGTGATGCTCACTCACTATACTCCACTTTTGAGAGTACGCCTATTTGTTTGAGTCTATTTAATTCCTCGTCTATCTGATTTAACAATGCGAATGGCACATTTCTTTTTAAAAATTGGTTGGATATTTGGTTTCAACACAAACTTGGCGGTCATCTTCTAACATCTGCCAAGTTCCTTTTAATTATTCTTTTAACTTGTCCGCTTCGGAGGTTAGATTTTGTATTTTTTGGCAGAAAGAATTTATAGGCATATCCCATAATTCGAATTGTTCCATCCAGTCGGTACCGAAAAGATTGTTTGTGTTTCTCATCACAAACATTTTTAATTTCAATGTTTTTTCATTGAATGTGACGTTTGTAATTAATTCGCCCACAAATTTTATTTCCCCCCGTCACGCTTCTCGCGATTTTGTTAGTTTTTAACGTAGTGGGTTTGCTCAATTTCCTCCATGTATGCAAATGTATGATCGACATATCTGATCCCAAGGGCACCTCGGGTGGTGTAATGGTTAGCATGTTAGACTAGCAAACCTACACGAGTGAGTTCTATTCTCATTGGGTGCCCCATTCATGCGGCCTTGTGCTACATCTAAGCAAAAAGCTTAGTAAATTACGACATATCTGATCCCAAGTCGAGTTGTAACTTAATACTTTTACTTAATATTTGAACCTGTACAAATTTCCTAATATTTCGGCCTTCTGATTTGTCAATTTTAGCGATTTTTACAAAACTATTTTTCTTTTAGCTCTGTAGTGCGCGCTTTTATGCCCGAATCGGTCATAAGTCAGATACTTTTTAAGTCAGTATGAGCTGTCCTTATAGTAATACAACTGCCCGCAGTCAAAGCACGTTTTAGGGAGCAAAATACTTTGTTTTTTTATTCGGTTTACTCGATTTAGTTGGTGACTTGTTTTGTTTTTTGTTGTGAATTTTTTTTATTTGAGATACATCACTTTCTTCGATGTCTTTCGAGTCTTGGCAAACATTAACAAAACGTTGGCAGTCTAGGGCGATTTGTTGCAGCAATAAATTAAGTTAATTCTCGAGATCATTAAGAATCCTTCGTCTGATTTCTGCGTCCTTGTTAGATACTAAACCCTATACGAAGATTAAGCATTTAAAGTTGTTAGTGCTCAATTCTGATAATTTAAAATCATCGCATTGTTAATTTACTACGCTATCGTACGTTGTATAATCTTCGTCGTTTTTCCCTTGAGATTCTTACATTTCCATCTTTTATGGAAAAGATACATTTTTGGGCTGAATAATTCAGTTAACAATTGTACCGCTTCAGAGAATGCTTGGTCGCTGTTTTTTTTTTTTTTATATAACTGACGAATTTGATATGTTCAACTGTACCTCACTTTCTTAGCAAACTAACCTTCTTGAAATCGGTCCAGTTTGCGCATTCAGTGATGTAGAGGTCTTCGTATCTTCTAAAGTACGAATCAAATTTAATTTCGTCTTCAGGGGCGTAAGAAAAATCATCTATAGCGCTCCAAATAGCGTTTTGAGATAATGCGTTTTCATTTTCAATATTCTGACTCCTACTGGATAGCTCGAGCAATTTTTCATGTTCTTGTTGGGTACGAAGAAACATTTCCTCAAATCTTTTTTGTCTGATTTCGGCAGATTTATCCAACTCAAGTTTTTGTTTCTTAATTTCAATACGTAATTTTCCCATTCTCCTCTGATTTTTCATTTGCTGTTTTTGTAATGAAAGCTACTGTTCTTGTTGATACTTAATCAAGTCCAACATTGCGCATTTAAATTCCTCCATTTGTGTCTTTTTAATATACGAAAGGCTTGCGTGCTTTCTTTTTTGTACGTGATCGTACGTGAATGTTTTATGGCGTTTTGAAGGGCAAAAGTAAGGAATAAAGTCGACTTTTTTTCTTGTTTTAATCCTTTCTTTGGAGAATGACTTTTTTTCCTCCTTCAAAACCGACTTTTTTTTGTAGAAAATCCTATTTTCTGTTATTGTGGCGGACTTTCTTTTCGCTGTTTGGTGAAGCCTTGTGTGTGTTACAAGGTCCTCGTAAGTCCCTAGTTTCCTCGTCGCCAGTGTTGGGGTCATGAAGGACCAGAAATGAATAAGACAGAGATGTAAGGTTTACAGCAATATATATTTACGGAAATACAGACAGTAACGTTTACCGGTAACTGACAAGATTTATTTCTTTTATAAAATTTACAAACTTTACAAAGGGGAGCATGAAGCCCCAAGTTTTTGTAGGTGGAACGGTCATGCCAGACTATGAAACTAAGGGTCTCAAGCTAGCCACATTCGCCGACCCACTCATACAATACAATAAGGCATTCATTCTTCGCCATGCACGCTGCAACCATTAAAATACCGCATTTGCACTGAGAAAAACCCTACTTAAAACCCCGGATGAAAAATGTATGAATTTTATTTAAAAGGAATGATATATATATAAAATTGATGGATATGATGGGAGATGGGAGAAAAACCCGAAAGAAAAAGTAAAATGGAACAAAAGAAACACCCGTTTGGTTACCCTCCCATCTCCCCGACGATAAAAAGGCGGCTGACTGTGTTCCGGTATCCGAGGGGACCAAAAACAAGCTAGACCTTCTCTAATGTGGAAGGGAACTAGACTAAAGGGTGCAAAAAAAAAAAAAAAAAAAAAAAAAAAAAAAAAAAACGCAGGGTGGGGCGCAGTGCAGGAGACATGTGTGTTACAGGAATGAAATTATAGTAATGCAATTCCAAGATCTTCCGAAAAAGTGGGACTGGATCAAGGGTTAGGGAACAACAAAGAATGGGGACGGGGAAGACCTTGGAGACTATCAACTAGATGACGGGGAAAGTGACTCACAATATACTCCTAACTAAGGAAAAAAGGGAGACAAGCAATCCTACTAATCAGGAGTGGTGTCCCGAAGGACCCGGTCCGTTGTCGCCATGCAAACGAAGAGGAAGGATGGATGACTCCAACATTGCCCTCTTTCGTACGACCTACTGCTGAATGTTATGCGGTCCAAGCGTTTTCTATTGCATCTAATTTTGAACCTAAGCTGATACCTAAAGAACAAAATCAGAGCACGATGAGAAAGGTTTGTACCGTCATACAATCCCTTTCTTCTCGTTGTCCAAATCACCATTCTAGCTACAACTAGAATCTCAAGAAACACCATATGCTTCTCACCTTGAAACTGAGGTAAAACGTTGTCTACGACGTGATCAACGTCAAGCAGCACGAGCTGCTTGGGTTCAATGCAGGCCGTTCACTCTCCGACGTAATTCCACAACGGATGAACTCGCTCGCAGTAGTAGAAGGCGTGCTCAGCCGTTTCTTCTAGGTCACTGCTGCAGCGAGGACAATCGTGCATGTCTGCCAGGTCCGCTTTGTAATTCAAGTCAAAAAGGGACAACGCATCCCGTACAAGCCGCTAGGTGAGCGAGAACTTGGAGTTGTTCAAACCTTGCGCCCAATTCCAATGCAAGCTAACCACCTCCGTCGACCAGCCGAGCCGTATCCACGAGAGGATCCGAAACGGAGCCCACCACTAGATTCCGATACAGCTCCTTTCGAGACCAAATATGGTCACTAGACACAGGAAGGTTGCGAAGGGCTTTATGGCATTCGCAGACAAACGGTGCTTTGCCCTTCAGCCCAAGTTGACCTTCAGGCTTGAGGTCTGACTTAAGGCGAGGAAAGGTATCACTCGCTTTTCGCCTCCACACCGTGTCCTTCGACAAGGATCGGCCCAAGTAAGGCAGTCTTTCAGCGAACCAGTGGTTCTCCAAATCAGACCCCATTACGCGGACGCTGACAACAGACCTGTCTACGGACCATCGGCCTTTGACCTCCCCAAAGTAATTTGGAGGGAGATCGTTGAAGCACCAGCCGATGATTCTTTGGTAGAGGAAGTACAGACAAACGGTAAAGGATCAAGGGGAAGATGTACACGGTGAACACTTCCGCGCTGCCTTTTAAATACAACCGCATTCGAAGCCAGGTACCCACCGGGGCATCTACCTTGGCCTGTACCTCCAATCAATTTCGCTTCAGGTAGAGGCCGGGTCCGACCCACACCTCGAGGATGCGGATAGGTTCGTCACTCCAGTGGAAAGGCCCTGGCAAGGGAACTCCACCCTCTATGCACCTTGCCTCAAACTTTTGCTCTTATCAAAGTTGATTTTGGCCCCTGCTATCTGCTCGTACCTTGCAACCGCCTTCTTCACAGCCTTTTTTTCCAGACTTTGGGACACAAAGACAGTGATATCATCAGTGTACGCGGATACCTTTGCCAAAAGAGGGCCAGCTAAGAGGGCCAGCGAGTGCGTTGCATTTCACGGCTTCGTTGGGAACTCTTTTAAACCTAGATCTAACTACGTATCCTTTTGGCGCTCGCTAACCTCGCTCTTAAGGTTCCGTCTAGTTAAATCTACGGCTAGGGAATCCCCCCTCTCCACCGCCCGGGAAAGCTTATCTTCTAAAGATTTTGCCACCTTGGTCCTATCTAAGTTGAGCTGGCGACCGTATTTGATGGCTGTGGATTTTCGTTCGTAAGGCTCGGTAGCTGTGAGTAAATACTCATTTGCGTAAGAAGCAAGGAGCTACGAATTGAGGCGATATTATATGAACATGGGGACATTCCATTGTTCTCAAGTGGATAAGTCCATTCTCTGGTGGGGAGATGTAGAAGTCACTGCTGTAATCCTATGTTTATGAGATCCCCACCACTTATTCCTGGTAACCGCCCCCACTAATGCCCGCTGAGATAGGGATTCCAATCGGTCCCGGAAGTTCTGTGTCTCCAGTAAGGAAGCATTGAACTTCCGGAAACCGGCTAGACTAGACTTATTAACTAACCGTAGAATGACCCTAACGAGCCGATGTTCAGTCTACGCTACACAGTGAAACGTCGGACACGTAACAAAATCAGTGGCAGCTCTTCTAACACTCTGTCCAGATAGGATCTGGCACAGACAGAGGGCGAACTATCTAGCCATGTCCACATCTCCCTCCCTGGGTGATCCAGACGAAACCTGTCGACCAAGTCGTGACGGGCCATCAAGTCGATTAGGGTGCTTTCACGTTTTTCTGACCCTCTAGTTCTCCTCCCGACCCTGTCTATCTTGGGATCAAGGATCGCATTCCAGTCACCCATTAACACTATCCGTTTCGGATCGTCGAGGAACGGCTTTAACCGCTGAAAAAAGGGAAACCCTCTCTGCAATGATATTGGGCGCATAAACTGCGACCAACCGGAACTCGAAACTCAACGGCAACATCATCCACAAACAGTCGGTCCCGTCATCTGCCAGAACAAGATTTACATCAGCATTAAGGCCGCGTCCAATTAGCAAAGAGACCACAACGCTGCTACAGCTGTCGTATGCTGACGGGACGACGTAGTCATCCTCCAGCACCCGAAAGTCCGCGGCGCGAGTGAAGTGAGTTTCTTGCACTGCAGTAACAATTACTCTGGGGTTCGAGAGTTCACTAAGACAGTGTGCTCACTTACTTGGATCTCTCAGTCGCTTGCATTCAACGTGGCAAGGTTTAGAGCCATCAAACCCACAAATCTTACTCACTGTCGACTACGACACGGAAAGCCTCGAGTTGGAGTGAGGATGCTGATGGCATGTCTCAGGGAGCTGGTGCCGAGCTCAGTTGTGACTCGGCCATCTCTTAACATACCTCTGACATCTATGGCGTACTTCAATTTTAGGGCCCTGTAAAAAGATGGGTGAACATAAAACAGGGACTCGCCCTGCACAAAATGTTAATGCTTTCTTGGGTGTGGTGTGCTCCATTTCTGCGAACCTTATGTCCGCCCTGTTGGCCTTCTCAATGAGACGCCACACACCCTTTGTGCGGCTCCTAGGCGAGCGAACCAAGCTGATCGCCATGGGTGCACCCCTAAACAAATATGGATAAGAAATACTGTTTTTTTCAATTTTTTTAAAATCCAGGAGTGGCTTAAGTGCTCTGCGGAGTTGAAAGTCTGCTGGAAGTTCCTCAGCTTCCGCAGAGCACAAAACCACCTCTAAAAGTTCTTGAGGTTTTTCTTCGGGCGAAGCCGACTTTACTCAATGATGAGCTTTAGAGTTTTTGTGCTGATTAGACGGAGGTTCGGGAGATAACCTGTTTAGTGAGTGGGATCGGAAGAACAGCCTGAAAAGTGAAAGACAAAGATGAGTTGGAGAGAAGGGGATCCCAAGTTGTGGGGATTGCTGCTATGGGATTTGTTGAGGAGGGGATTGTTGGAGATGTTTTGATGGGGACTTTTATATGGGGATGGTTGAGGTGACGGTTGTTATGGTGGGAACTGTACTTAGGACAGTTGTGGTATGACTTTTGGTCATGGCTGTTGATGAATTTCTTTTTCTGTGGAGGGGTGATTGGGATGGGTGCACAGCCTTTTGGCTTTGTTTTCGCCACTGTCTCTATGACTTTTGAGATTGAATGTGGTCTCCATCTCTTCAGGTTGTTCTCCCTCTGTGTTCTATTTTCCTTTATTTTCTTATGTTATTTTACAGACGATGGGACTGGTTTGACTACTGTGGTTTCTTTTTCTGTTTTTTTTTTTTTTTTTTTTTTTTTGCTGACTTTTTTCCTATTACTGTTTCTGCTGTTTTGGCTGTAACTTCTATAGTTGTTTTGACTGCTTCTGTTGCTGCTGCTGGTTCTGTTGTTGGTTCAGTTGTTGTTATTTTAATGGGTTCTTTCTTCTGGAAACCTGGGTCCATCCTTCTTCCGGATTGTTTTGATGGTTCCCAGGTTGCAGGGTAGTTTAGTGTTTCGGGAAATGGTTAATTTCTCTAACACTATTAATTATTTGGCAACACAAATGAATAACGAAACTTCTTTTAAACAACATAACAAAGAAAGGTTTATTATCGTAGTATGTGTAAAGGAGTAAGAGTGAGAAAGTGTCCCTTTTGGTGTCGCTGGTCAGTAAGTTGGTCCTTGGTTTGTAGGCAGCGTGTGTGAAGCTAGCAGCAGCGTTTTCTTCCGCGATAAGGTTCCAAGTGGAATCAGTAGCAGTGATGTGAGAGAGGTCTGTTTATGCTGCTGGCTCATGGCTCTCTGACCGTTGACACACTAAAAAAGGGACTAGAAAAAATAGTTCTTGAGAGGAAGAAGGAATTAATGCACTCTGCCAGTTGATTGGTCAGTGAATGACCGAATCTCTTGGCGGGGGCATTGATTCGCGAAAGGAAATAGATCTGTGGCTGCTACAGTAGCATTGGTAATTGGAACGTTGGTCTTGTTGTTGATACTGTTGTTAATACTGTTGGCAGATGTCTCTGAGGGGCAGCTCCAAATTGCTAACCCACGAAAGTTGATACGTCATTAAACTCCAAAATAATCGCAGCATAGATTTAGGACAAGGCTAGATGTATGGGAGTATCTAGTGAGGATCGAAATCGCTTCTTAGTAAAAGTTGATTACCTAGCTCACCATTTCTCCGTGAGGAAGAAAGACAAATATAAAGTAACTAGATGATGCACGATGATAAGGAAGCTTTTATATAGGACGGTGAGAAGAATACTAAATAGTATTTCATACTTATATTATATTGATTTGAATGATTAAAAAACAACAACAAAAAACAAAAACGAAGTTCATCTCAGATGCAGACGCCACAACTTTATCATTCAGCTGCAAATCGTGCTGGAAATTCCCTAACATTCTTAGTCGGAGCATTTCAAATGTATGTAAGCTGTTTTTTACAAGGTCAAATACCCACACCCACACATACACTCCCCTCCACATATATATGCAAACATGTCAATTTTAGTAATATATTGATATAAATAGATAGATTGATTATGTCGATAATGACGTACGTTAGCATGTTACATCAAAATTCTTTTGTCAGCTGGCACAAAAAGATGGAATTTAGCGCGACGCAGACCCCATAACATTATCTTATTGGACTGGAAATTATTTAATATTCTAAAAGCAGTTTAAGTGTATTAAATGCTGCTTTTTACTAGGTTACACACACACACACACACACATACTCACGGAAACGCGAACACCTACACACACGCATACACATATACACCCAACACTTACATATGCAAACATAATGACAATTTTTGTAAAATATTGATAAAAATAAATAGATTGTTACGGTAATGACGTACACTTGTATGTTTGTTGCGTTAGAATTCTGTTGTCAGCAGGCGCCAATAAATAAATAAACATAGATAAATAAACAAATATACCGTTCAGGAATGACGTTTTTGGAAGGGGAATTTGTAAATGACAATTATGTCTACTGATTCCAAAGTTTTTTGTTTTGTTTAGTTTTTTAGCCTAAAGTAATGTCGTTTTCAGCGTTCAGTTTCGATTGGCCTGTCGAAACTGTGGACAAGTTTTAACAGGCAGCCGTGCAAAAAAAAAAAAAGAAAGAAAAAAAGTAAAATAAAATAAAACAACATAATAAACAAATAAATAAATAAACAAAAATAATAAATAAATAAAATAATAAGAAGTGCTGACTGCTTGCAGAGACACATTGGCGTACAGGTTTAATCGTGTTAACAAGTTTCGTTTTAGTTCAGCCTTACAAAAAAAAAAAAAAAAAAAAAAAAAAAGAAGACCTCCCCCCGAAAAAAGAAAATGACGGCAGTGTCAAATGAACACATTAAGCATATTAGGCTCTGAATTCGGAAAGAGAATGTCATGACTTCAACCCAAACGCATTTACATACGCCCATTTGTATACGCATGCGCGCTTATGCTTAAACACACTTGTAAAACCCATCAAGTATCGTTTTATGGCGTGGTCGTTATTAGATATGAAAGAAATGCCGATGTGTTACGTTTCATTGTACTGTTGACTAAAGCTTTATGACAATCTCGTTCGGAAGAAAAAATTTATCCATTAGAATGGTTAAAGATTTTTGAATTTTGAAATGAAGAATTTTCATTAGTATTTTGCTTGTTGTTCTGTTGCTTGTCTATATCATAAAGAAAGATTTAAGAATTAATAATGAAACTCATTAATCATTAAAAAAAAAAAAAAGATTTAAACCAATGAATCTTAACTTTCTTAGCCCTCGGATATCCTTTGCCTGCGTTTACAAAGTTCACACACACACACACACACACACACGCGCGCGCGCGCACACACACATATACGCACACGCACGCATGGAAACTCGAACACATACACACACACATTCACACATATACACACACACATACGCAAAGAAACACAAACATACACATACACATACACATACATACGCACACACACATACGCACAAAAATACGAACTCCCCCATATATATATATAATTACATAAAAAAGAGGCGTCCTTAGCGTAAGGGTTATTATCGTAAGAAATGAAATCAGCAACCCAAGTTCAAATCCTCGACGACGTTGTTTGCACTAATGCCTCTTTGGAAAAGTATGAATCCATCTGTCCTCCACCGTCTATGGATATCAAGTCGGGCAGACTGAGTTCTTTAGTCTTCATTAGGCAACCTGTCCAGGAGAAGGAAAATTCCGAAGTAAAACCAGTTTTAGTCCGCTAGAGAATTGACCTTGTATCGCGTCTTGCTCGTCGGGGAGGGGTTGGGTAAATACATACACGTACACAAAAGAAAGAAAGAAAGAAAGAAAGAAAGAAAGAACTAAAAGCAAAAATAGACAAAACAAAGCAAAGCAAATAAAGAAAAAAACGAAACAAAACAAGACAAAACAAGCCTAGAAGACATTCATCTTCACCTTTTTAAAGGTATTCCATAATTATTATATCAAGCCAAGACCTGATTTCCTTTTGCCGGAAACATAGGGCTTATGGTGTATAGTAAAATAACTCTCATTCTGAAGTATCGAGTTTATGATGTCTTGCAAAGTAACACTCAGCCCAAAATAGTGGGCTTATGGTGAATGGTAATTCCCTGAAAAAAAAAAAAGGAAAAAACAACCAGAAATGTCGATCATATGGGCCCAGAAGGGTCATACTACTACTACTACAACTACTACTACAAGGGGCTGTCCTTTTGATGGAGTGGTTAACATGCTAGACAAAACATCGTAGTAAGCGAGTTCGAACTCAATTTGAATTGATTATGTTTACTTTCTGACAAATACCCTTGGGAAAAGTATTAACCCCTTAATCACTCCAGCTATAGGTTAAATTGTACCATAACTTTTCTTCTGCAACGATGGCTTTGACACTCGATAGTCTACGAAGGTTGATATGCCATCAAACCAACCAAACTACTACTAAGTAATAAACAAACAATACGGTACAAATTTTGGAAGGTAAATACGGAAATAGTAATTTACTAAGCTTTGTACTTACATGTGGCACAAGGTCGAGTGAATTGGGCACCTAATAAGACTTGAACTCACTCGTAAGGTTTTGCTTGTCTATCTTGCTAACCATTACACCACCCGAAGTGCCCAAAGGTAAATACAGAAATAGTAATTTACTAAGCTTTGTACTTAGATGTGGCACAAGGCCGAGTGAATTGGGCACCAAATGAAACTTGAACTCACTCGTAAGGTTTTGCTTGTCTAGCTTGCTAACCATTATACCACCTGAGGTACCCAAAGGTAAATACAGAAATAGCAATTTACTAAGCTTTGTATTTAGATGTGGCACAAGGCCGAGTGAATTGGGCACCCAATGAGACTTGAACTTACTCGTAAGGTTTTGCTTGCCTAGCTTGCTAACCATTATACTACCTGAGGTGCCCAAAGGTAAATACGGAAATATGACTATGATTAAGATGAGAATTCCAGGCAGTAACATGACTTCTTCTTGATTATTATTTATTATTAGAGTCTCCTCTTGAGTAAAGCTAACTTTCCCTACGCTGAATAACTTTGTTCTTACGTTAAAATTATTCTCTGGGTCCAGTAAGTATGCACACCAAATTTATAAGCCCTTCAAGAAACCGTTTCGCCATCTATAGAAACACACTTTCCCTCCAATTATCAATATAGATCTATGCACAATAATATGCCAAGAGTCTCCGATAATCATAAGTTTTTAATCAAATATGTCAATGATACTCAATAAACTGTATGCTTTGTCATCCACTTTAGAAAAAAATAATAAAATGAAAAAAATAAAAAAAATTATGAGAATACTTTATATTTTATTTTAGAAATCGTAAACCTATCACTTTTCAAAAAGGAAAAAAAATTAAATGGTGTCGAGGCACGAAGCATCCTTTTTTGATAATTTGAGGGCGCTGAATCAGAAAATGGCCTTACTTTTACTTGGTTAGCAACCATTTTTGCTGTACCGAAATGCCTCATTTTTGGAAAAAAAAATGTTTTTCTGTATACATGATATTGACCGATAGCAATATTTCTCAAAGTAAAATCGTTGAAACCTTTCAATTTGTATTTAAACCGACAAATATTGGTCTGCTTATTAAGAAATACTATTTTTGCAATAGCAATCAGCCTAAAGACTTTAAAAATAACATGATTGAGTATACCATGACCAACAAGTATTTTCATCAAATCATTTAATAAACTAACAGCAGAAATAAAACCTTTGTGGACATAAGAACATTCTTTTTCTTGATTGTCTGTCACGTTAAATGTTATTTAAGTCCTTTTTGATACTCCAGCAGTAGTCAGCTATCATTCGTTTATCCCACCATCCGTAATAGCGCTCTTCCATGATTTGATATCCGGATGGAATCGTTCTCCTTGTTCATCACTCACATCACCGCAATTATTCGGAAATTTATTTTGATGTCAATGTAAAAAATGAATCTCAATACTTATATTAACGCCTATGTCCTTTAAATTTTCAACAGGTTTTCCACTAACTCCTTGTAGTTTTTGCCTTGGCTATTGCCAAAGAATTTTCACCACATCAACAAACGATGTCCAAGCGCGTAATTCCAAATCATTCATTGAATTAACAAATTCATCATCCTTAATAAGTTTCCTGATGTTTGGTGAAACCATTTTCATGATGTTATTCATGTACAAGAGAATAGGCGCATTCAATTAGGATGTCTTTTGTTGGAGTTTCGTTCCAAATGTAAAAACAAAAACTTTCAATGTGTTTGGTTTCATTCTGTAGTGAAGGGACAAAATTGATGGAATAAATTTATGAATATCAAACTGAAAATTTTAGGGTTTCATTTTTTTGATGTCACCTTAATTATCAGGTTTACTAATGTGTATTACTGATAAAGTCTGTTAATTTAAATTTTGCATATAACTTGGAAAAATTCTGTACTTCTATTTTTGACTTAAAATCACTTTTTTCATAAGTTTATTTTAAGTGGCTGACATAAATTGCTCGGCCTACCTGAAAATTTATGGTTTTGTATGACCTTTATCGACTAAATTTTGCGATCAGCTAAGATCGTAAATTGAACTTTTTTTTCTCCAAAAATGAGCAATTACAATACAGCAAAAACGGTGGCAAGCCATGAAAAACTAGAGTCATTTTTGGAATCAGTACCATCAAATTAGCTAAAAAACGTTTTTAGTTTCTTGGCACCAAAAGTCGTGTGGACCAGTGTATATTTCAACAAAAAAGAGCTAATAGCCTTAGGAAAGGTAAGAATTCAACTATTCTCACTCTAGCTATCAATAAATAGGATAGCTGGGCTCTTTAACCTTGGTTTGGTGTTTGTTCAAGAAGAAGGAAAACTCTAAATTTAAACCAATTAAACCCCGCTTAAAATTTGACCTTGTGTTGCATACTGCTCGTACGGAAGGGTTTGATAAATATAACTTAAGACTTGAATATAACATTCCTTAAATATTCACCACTATGAAGAGAACATTCTGTCTGTCTGCCTGTCTGTCTGTCTCACTCACTTTCTCTTTTACTCACTTTGTCTGTCTGTCTCTCTGTCTCTTTATTTCGGTCTTTATCCAAACACAACGTGGCTTAGCATATCAAATAGAATGGCTACAATCTCTCTACGATGCTTTGTTTTAGCCCCACTTCTGTGTAAGGCTTTCCTGTGCTCACTTTTTCCTTGAGGTGACCCGCAGGAAGAAGTCCACTGTGGTCTGGATAGCCAATGGATATCACCAAGTCTCGAAATGAGGTGTTCGAGGAATTGTTCATGAAGAGTTGTTATTATCTCCTTGTAGTATCCACAGGTGTACCCTTCTGTTTATCCATATTTGGGTCTTGGATGTATATTTCAATAAATAAATGGAGAGAATAAATGGATTCATGCCTTTTGTGCATTGGCGCTAAATAAAACGCAAACAGTCTCGTCCAGGTTTTGAACTCGGATAGCTAATTCCATTTCCAAGGGTGTCAGAACCAGTATTTGTAACACGGAAATGAAGGAGGTAAAAAGACAATCTTTGCTAACCCTTAAATTGGTCAAAGTAAAGTGTAGCCCTGCTCTGTGCATTCGGGAGTTAAAAATCTGTCTTGAGCCCAGTATTTCTTAATAAATTTGTATCACGCTGGTATTTGTATTTTTCATACATTGTATATATAAACTGTATGAATTCTCTTTCAGCATACTGTTAAATAATTGTAAGTAAACGTATTTTTATTACCAAACTGAACATGAAAGGTCGATATCCAGCCAGTCAATAAAAATACATTTAATTACAGTTAATAGTAAACACTTAAATTCATGAATTGTTTCCCTTACATGGCCCTGGTACAAAAACAACCGAACCCCAAAACAAACAAACAAAACAAAACAAAACAAAAACAAAACAAAAACACCACTATTGAGTGCATAATAAATTTTACTCAACCGATAGAGTAACTACAGACGTATAATTCCATCAAATGACTGACTTTTGATTGTTGTAGTTAAGTCACACAAGTTGAATATAAAATCAAATACATATCTCTGAGCGAAATTTGTGAACTGGTTGTCGGAGTTGAAAATTTTCTTAAACTTCAGCTCGTTGGTTATATAGAAATATGTTCATTTTTCACTGTTACAGTGAGTAAAGCCACTGGCTCATTGTGTCCTCGCAAAGCCTCACGGTCCCTTACAGAACGGTATCTTTAATTTTTTTCATTTATTAAGTTTTCTTATCTGTCTAGCTTAGACATGACGTTTTGTAATGCTTTTTGCATGTACGTATTTTAATTCGAAATACATTCTTTTTGTTATACATATAGTACCTTGCAAAAGTCTTCGGTCACTTGAAACTATTGTAAATTTCTACTAATTGCTAACTTATTAGTGAATATTTCGCATTGAGTTTTCACGGATGAAACATTGGTCCTGTTGGGGTCATTTTCATATCTTATCACTATATTTAGTAGTAGGGGTTCTGAACGAGAGAGGAAAATACAAGATGATAAAAAAAAAAAAAACAAAAAAAAAAAAACAAAAAAAAAAACAACAACAGCGGTGTTAGAATTTTCGGCCACTTTACATAAACCAATCAAGATACAGTGTTATAAAAGAGGAAAATGTTCCACCTCTAATATACAGATATTTTCTGGAACAGAACCAATATAGTAAAAATTCTTACATCTAAAATTACGGAGAAAATGGCCAAAGATATAAGTCAGCAAGAAATAGCTAAGGAACTCGAAAAAAGCATCTCAAAAATCCCCTAGAGGATTGTTTTGTGTTGGTTGGTTAAGCTTTATGGCATATCAACCCTTGTAAGTTATTTAATGCTAAATTATATATATATGCCATTATAAATTTATTTCAGCGATTCATTTGTACGAATTGTCTCATCGGATAGCGAACAATTTCAATGGAGAATTACATCTATTCCGGGAAAAAAAAGGTTATAAGTTAAACATTTAAAGATTTATACTTCAAAGTTAATACATAAAAAAAGGAAAATCTTTTTTAGTCCAATTTAACCCAATAAAATATAATGTAGTTGTAATCCCGTTATAATATTCGGTGTTACACGAAAATAATAATCTGATAAAATATAGTCTACGTTTTTTGTCTTAATTAATCTCCCATTTTTTTAAAATTCAAAACTTCCCATTTTATTATAATTTGACTATTCAAATTTTTATATGCCACTCAATTCATCAATTAAGAACATAATTGCTTATTAAATTATATTTTAAAAGATCATAGAAGTGATCTAATTTTAAACATACAGTATTCTTACATACATTTCCAAGATGCTTGGAATAAAATCATATGCAGCGATGAAACTAGTATGGAGCTACATTCTAATAAGCGAGATTCTGTCAGAAGGTCTTCAGGAATGCGAAACGATCTGAGGGTATGAATCTAATGCTCTGGAGATATATAAAAAGTAATGGTTCAAGAAAGATGGTTAAAAGAGGTGAAAACTTGAATACCACCTAGTACATCCGGTTGCTGAAAGACAATTTGATACCGGACTTTGACGAAGGGGAGATTTTTTAGCATAACGGAGCTCCATGTCACAGATCGCGAAAAACATCACTAAGTTTGGTTGATTGTTATATAGCTACTTATTACGAAACGGCGAGATCGTTATGTGTGTGTGTGTATGTGTGTGTGTGAGAGAGAGAGAGAGAGAGAGAGAGAGAGTCGGGCTGATATAAATGACACAACGTGGAGATATATATATTCAGAGCCTTGCTTCTTACACGGGAGGCTTGATGCAAAGCCAGTTCTTAAGCCGGAGACCCTATGGCCCGTTGTCTGACGTGTCTACTCGATGACTGTTCTACGATTGACTGACCGCCTGACAGCCGGGATCGAAAAACTTCAGTCATTATATGATTTTCTAACGCCCACACATTTTTTCCTTTCGGCACAATTCCCGTGATTGGTTTTCGTTTTCCTTTGTTTACCTTGAGACACAGCTGCATATCCTGTTTACGAAATCTACACTAACCGGTTTTCAAAGGTCATTATGTAACATGATGAAGGTGTTACCATATTGAAAAATTGGCAAGCTCAATGTTCTGATTAAAATATTATCGTACAAATGTGGACAGAACTAAAGAGAAGAATTCGTCAGAAGATTCCACAAAATCTAGAAACTTTGTGGGAGCTCATCTGCACAGAATGGTGCACCATACCAGTGATGATGGTGAAATATTTGTATGCTTTTCTTCCGAAGGGCATCGAAGCAATTATTCATGAAAAGGAAAGTCACACAAAATATTGGGAATATACAGAAACTGTTTGAAATGAACATTATGTAATGTATTTTCTTTATGGACATCTTTGTTTTAAAACATTGTATCTTCATTAGGTTTTAATACACTGTATGTTCGTTGGGTTATGTGAGGTGGCCAGAAACTTTTGCACGGTCATTTTGGGGACGAGGTCTCGTATTTTTCTCTCTTATAAGAACCCTATACAACAAAATATGATGATTCGGCATGAAAATAACTCCAACAGGCTCTGTAAGAAATGCAATGCGAAACAGCTTCTTATAAGTTAGCAATTAGTAGAAATTTACAATACTTTAAAGTCACCGAAAACTTTTGCGCGATTCCGTACATGTTCAATCCCATCTTTCGTACGTCTTTATATTTTTGTAATGTATAATGATTGGCATAAAAACAATTGATAGTATGAAGGAAAGTACGAATCAAAATTATTTGTAAGACCCCTATACGGGAATATACTTTATTCTTTTTTATTAGTTGTTTGGTTGAATTTTATGGCATATCAACCATTGTAAGTCATTTAACGCCAAATCCTGTTTTCACACACACACACACACACACACACACACACACACACACACACACACACACACACACACACACACACACACATGTATATATATATATATATATATATGTATATATGATTTGTAAACGAATAATTTGTAACATTATTTTTAAACGAGCCTGAGCTCATTTGTTTGCACACAGTTAAATGGTTTTAAGTATAGTAAATGATTAAATACTTCTATTTCAACTATAAATAGGACCCGAACAGGTACCACCACTCTGGGTCAGAGTGAGCCCGGGGTAATGGCAATGAAAGGTTACTGCTCGTTTCTCAAAGCTCCTAGATTGGGGCCTCACCATCAGATGGTCATAATAGGACAGTCGTTTGGGTAGGGTCTTACCTCTCTGCAGAGATAGTCAGCGTATTTTATAGCCCCAGCCGACTGGGCTCGTATTTATTTTTAATCGGTCGTATTTTGTTACGATTCTCATCACTATAACAGAAAAAAATGATTATAGGCCATGGTGTAATACAATGTTTTCATTTTTTGCAAACTAAACAGTTATGAGAAAATTTAGATATAACCGTAAAACCCATGATCAACAGACCATTGCTTGTGTGTTCGATTCTCACTGAATGTCCCGTACTTTTGGCCTTGTGCCAAATAACCTAAGCTTAGTAAATGACTACAACCTGTGACGAAAAAAATTAAGAGTGACTGCTGAAAAAGATTTGCAATATGAGAATTGTTTTCATCAACTGGTACGCACTCATCCTCAAAACATATGGCATGTATTATGTTTAGTGAGCTACTTGGTATAGAAATTACAAAGTTAATGTACTAGTGCGTGTAATGAAACAGTTTTACAGCGTCAGTATCAGCTGTTTACTGACAGTATATATATATATATATATATATATATATATATATATATATATGGTTGAAGCAAAAGCTGGGGGCGGCAAATTCTTTTATTCGTGTGAATTCATAGCATCATTATTCGTTCATTAAAAGTGTTTTCCTTGGCTTTCTATGACCTTATGCCACCTCTCCGCTAAAATTGTCTTTATCGTCGAGGCAGAAGTTTCTTCAAGTTTTTTATGCAAATTTTATTTACAGATAGCTTTTAGATATATAACTTTATTCATATAAAACTTATAACAAAATAAATTGTGGATATATAGTTTTTTTGCTATATGAATTTGGATATTACTTTTTTAGGACATATAACTTAATTCATATAAAATTTTATTTAACAAAATTTGGACATAAAACTTTTGTTTTACAGATAACTTATTGACATAACTTTTTTTTTTGTTACATATAACAACTTGCTTTTTGTTTCGATTTTTTTTACATATAACTTTTTGAACACATAACCTTTTGTTGTATGATTTGATATAAAACTTATCTAAGACGAAACTTTCGAACATAAAAGTTTTGAACATAAATTTTTTGGGGGGACATAACTTATATTGGTTAATATGCTAGTACATGTAGTGCATCACTTTTACTGCGTTAGTATAACCTGTTTATAGCCAATATATATATATATATATATATATATATATATATATATATATATATATATGTTTGTGTGTGTGTATGTATGTATGTATGTATGTGTGGAGCTGAAGCAAAAACCGCTGGCGGTAAACTCTTTTATTTGCATAAATTAATAGCATCTTTATTTGTTCATTAAAATAGTTTCTCTGACTTTCAATGACATCATGTCACCTTTATGTTAAATTGACTATTTCATTTAGGCAAAAGTTTATTGTAGTTTTTCATAGCTTCATTATTCAGTCATCAAATAATTTTTTCTTGCTTTCTGTGACCCTATGTTACCTTTTAACTAAATTATGATTTCCTTATATTATGTTGTCATTTACTAAGCTTAGCTTAGTTTTAACACAAAGTCAGAGGTATGGTGCACGCAATGAGAGTCGAACCTACTTACAATAGTCCTAGAACAAATTACATCACGTGAGGCGCCCATTCTATTATATTGGGTTGATGCAAAATTTTCAGCAGTGTTTTGGACAAAATCTGTTATTTATATACATTCACAGCATCATTATTCGGCCATCAAACTACCTTCTTTGACGTGTCTTACGCCACTTTTAATTAGATTATGTATTTCATTATATTATGTCGAGGCAAATGTTTCCAGCAGTTTCACGTTCATAAATCCTTTAATCATTTAAATTCATAGCATCATTATTTAGTCATCAAAATGCACACATACACACACACACACACACACACACACACACACACATATATATATATATATATATATATATATATATAAAGACTTTAGAGTACGTACAGAATTTAACAATGCTTTTAAAAGTATATGTATATTAAGATTAATATTAAGATTTTTTCGAACAATTTTCTTCCCCCACCTCCTTGCTTTTTCATCTGTCACTGCCTTAAGTTTTATTCCTCATGTACAAACTTAATTGTCACGGTTTTTTTTCTCTGAAGAGTCGTGACCGAAACGAAGGGTCCCTTTTTTATAATTTTAAAATATTTGAATAGATTTCAAATACTTTATTAATCTTAATCTTATATGCATACGCTTTTAAAAGCATTGTATATATATATATATAATAATTTGTATGGGCTCACGTCATCTTTCAGCAAAATTTTTGGTTCCATTATAATAGATTGATGTGAAAATTTTCGTGTAAGAATTAGCGATGAAACCTCCAGTTGTAACCAATAAAAGTCTAACGTCATTGCCGTCATTCTCTTAGTATCTTTTTCACATCCTCTTTTATAAGAACCATCTTATCATGTACAGACAAAATACACTTGTCGAGAATTCTCTTTGAATAAGAAAAATTTGAACATGAACTGATTACTTTTATTCTTGTAATCGAACAAGGCGCCTTAACCCTTATACTAGAACTGGTCGTTTAATCATGTACTTGCAATAACTATTCTCTGAGCCAGACTATAAAATGTTCCTTTCAAAAAGATTAAAATGTTATATTCCATATTTTCTATGTGTATAACCCGAATAGGCGTTACCCTATAAAAAGTACAGGTCGTTGGTAACACAAAACACAAATCTGTTTTTTATTGCCAAAGATTGCAGCATTCATTTAGGATTTTGAGTTGGGGGATCCAAATTAAATCTCTATTTTGGCAACTTGTAACATTACAGGATCTGATATATCATGAGGATAATAAATATGAATGAAGTGTTTCTTGACGGGACCCAAATATGGATAGGTGTTACATACGTGTTACATTGAAATTTGAATAGGTATTACATAGGTGTTACATTGTGACACTATTGATCCTCTAAACGGGTAGGCATGAGTGTTTGTGCGTGTGTGTTTGTGTGTGTGTATGTATGTGGTTTATACATGTATAGGGTTTTGGGTTGACCATGAGTATTCATATGTGTACGAGTGTGTTTAGGGGCTGAGACATATTTGCGTGGGATCACTAATTTTTCCATGCAAAAAAAAAAAAAATGCATTAAGATGGTTCAGTGACTTAAAAGATTTTATGATCACATCTTTTATGATCACACCCAGCATCTCTTGGAAGCTCGTTGTCTGAAATAGGAATGTCTCCCCACTGGACATATAATGAGAGTGAAGCTGCTGTTAGAATAAGTTAGAAGCGAGAAGAGACACGAAAAAGTCGGGAGAAAGAAATCAGTTCGCTACCGAGACGCAGAGAATCAGATAAAGAAGCAAGTGATAGAGATACAGAGAGCCGAAAATCTAGTAGTTTTTAATCTTTTTTTAAATCAGGACCTGAAACTGTCCGACCAACTGCGACTCTCTGCTTCCGACTCTGAACTGACTGACTCTCCGGTAAATCACCCTGCTTATATATTATATTAATTATCTCATCAACCAATGTGATCAGAACACGTGTTTTTAACTTTCAGTGTTACATCATCTTATCTTAATCTCAGCTGAAGAAATGCTTATCTTTTAATATTTTGTTTACAGCCGATTTCAAAACAACTTATCAATTTCACATCCTGCTATTCCATATGACACATGCATCATTTGACCTTCGCATGTGACTTACACTTCAATTCAAAGTTTTTAGCAAACTCACAATTTATTAATACAAATAAAATAATTAACTAATTTACTTGATTATATTACAAACTCTTCCGAGTTACAATGTGATTTTGTATTTTCAATCTCCTTGATCGTTTCTTAACAAGATTTTAAAGGAGGAAAACTTCTTTTTTTTCATTATTAATTCAATTTCTTTCTTTTTTTTTTTTTTACAAAAAATCGTCAGAGTTACAAACCGTTTGTAAATGCGTAGCTTGTTGAGTTGATTGCAATGAAATTTCCTTTTGCTTTTTACCTAAAATCGAAGGAGTAGAACCAAATTGATAGTTCAAATATAAATGAAACATTTCGGGTATTTGTTTAACAAATTATACGAGCAGTTTATATTACCTGTTATATCATGGGTAGGATTTATGAAAAAAAATACACGAGAAATTGATTAAAATCTGAAACTATGGATGCTGATTGATACCAATAAGCTTTTTCTAGGAAGATTGTTATCCTACATTTGACCTCGTGGCAGACTCTAGAAAACTCAATATCTATCTGTTTCATTCTATTCATTTCTATCTATGCGTGACTCCTTATGTGTGTGCGCGCACGTGTGTGTTTTCGAGCGTGCGTCGCATTATGGGTAGGATTTATTAAACAAGATACGCGAGAACTGGTCGGAGTTCGAGCCCGGTTAAAATCCAGATCACAATACGCTGGTTTTCAAGGCTTTCAAACAGGCTTTGTTTTACTGAAAAGATTGCTATTCTACATTTGGCCAAGTGACAAACTATACAAAACTCAATATCTATCTATCTGTTCATTTGTATATATTGTGTGTTTCCTCACGCATGCGTACGCGTATGTATGTGTGTGTGTGGCAGATATACATTAAGATATAGTACCGTTATTTGATGCTTCTATTTTACCCTTGGCGATGGGTGTGTCTGAAATAAGGGAGTGTACAATTTGTCGAGAACGTTATCTAACATTTGCCGTGGTAGTTGAATCCGATTACCTGCTATGTTTATTGGCCTCTACTATGTGTGAAAACATCATGGATCGTCCTCTTTCCTTTAGAATCCGGACAGCTCTTCGCCGGGAATTTACTTTGCAAGTAAACGAAGAGCAAAAGAATCTGTCGTTATGCACCTGCGGTATAATGTCGAGAAAAAGATCGACAATTTACTTTGCGGCTATAACTGAAGCGGGATGATTTTGAAGCCTAACATTCTTCCAACACCATTCAAATGATAGACTTGTTTATTTTTTCCCGAGGAGATGTGCTTTGTGTAATGGTTATCGTCACAGAAAAATAGAATCAGCGACCTGGGCTCAAGCCCTAAAAGTAGCTGTTCGCATTTCACTTTGCGTTAATGCCTTTGGGAAAGGCATGCGACCATCTGTTCTCTCTCCATTACACTCATCTATAGTAAGTAGTTGGGTAGACAAGGTTCTTTAACCTTGGCTTGGTAACCAATCTAAGAGAAGGAAAATTCTGAATTCAAACCAACATTTTTGCACTTAAATATTGTCATTGTGACCCATTTTTCCCGTGACGAAGGAGCTGACTGATTGATTGATTTTAACGGCATATCAACCCACCTAGGTTAGGGAATCGTATTCATTGTACGTAAATATTTACATTTATTGTATCGTTGTTTCTTAAAGAATTTTTATAGAGTTTTATAAAGAGTTTTATAGAATTTTAAAGAGTTTTTAATGAGTTTTTATTAAAAGTGTTTTTATAGAGTTTTTGAACGTTTTTAAAAAATTTTTGAATACACTCTTTTTGAATAGGAATAATTTTTAAACAGATCTGTTGACCCATAGATGGCACTCTAACAGTTACAACTACTCCGGATCAAAGTGGGTCTGGGAGTAATGGCAATGAAGGTTATTCTACACTCCCCACATCTCCTGAACTGAAGCCTCACCATCCGATTTTGTTTAGTGCTATATCAAGGAAACACCTTTTTTGAGGGTGAAAGTCTTACTCCTTTACTGGGGGTTCATGACTGGTTTAGTTTTATGGTATATCAACCATTGTTGGTTATTTGATACCAAATCCTGTTTTTACATATATAATATATGATTTGGAAACACATTTTTTAGGTACAAACAGTTAAATGATCTAACAGTTCTATTTCAAACAATTCAATTTACATAAGTCAACAATGTTAAATGATTTCCAAATATTGCTATATATCACTATCAATTCAAGTTAACAGCAGTCATTTATGTACACACAGTTAAATGATGAAACAGTTCTATTTTTAACAATTGAATTTAACATAAGTCATTTGTTTGCACACAGTTTAAATTTGACCAATAAATAGGACCTTATCCGAGTGAGAGCGATGGCAATGAAGGGGTACTCCACATTCTCCAAAGCTCTAGCATTGCTGGAGTCTCACTATCAGAGTGTTTAATGTCATTATCAGGACACTCTTTGGTGGGGGTTCTTACTCCCCTGCAGAGATGCAGTCGGTGTATTCTACCGTCTCAGCCGAGTAGGTTACTCAGGATTCAGTCAGCTTATTCTATAATACAACGGAGGGATTGGGCGAATACACATATTAGCTCTGAGGGCTGGTAATACCGTCACAACCTTTAGGAAAAGGGCAGATTGAGCGATTAGCCGATCAGGCAGTGCCCCAGGGCATAAAGCACCAAGAGACCCCAGTAGTAAAAATTTCACGTTTGAATTAGTCTCAAATGAATCAATGTGTTATATTTACAATGTGTTATTTACAAATAAGCTAAACATGGATTTGCTACTACGAGCCTGTGTCGAAAAATCAGTCCATATAGTGGAAATATACTGACTCTCCGGTAAAGAAAATGTTCAGAGCGCAGCGGTCAGTAAAGAAGGTGATGCTGATAGTCTTCGGAGTTATGAAAGGGGCCATCGCTATCGCTTTCCTTGAAAAAGGTCCCACTGTAAAAGATGCTTCCTATTGCCAACTCTTTAGGCAATATTTCACCTTTTTTATTGAATGGCCCTCGAATAAGGAGTGTATTTATGTTTGGACTGTTACATGTTTATATTTCTGATAACAGAGTTTGAATTATCATGTGTTCTTTATTGATTACATTATTAGATATTATTTATTGATAATACAGTTTCATTATTAGGTATTATTGATTACATTATTTGGTATTATTTATTGATTACATTTTCAGGTATTATGCATTGATTACATTAGGTATTATTTATTGATTACATTATTAGGTATTATTTATTGGTTACAGGGTGTCATCATTAGGTATTTTTCATTACCAAACTTTACAGTTTCTTTAGAGTGTATAATGTTCCACTTGAAAAGAAATCCTGGTATTTTTCGTTTAGAAGAAAATTAACTTTATCTTGAAAAAATAATTAGAGGTGTACTTATTTATGTGCGATACTTTTTCTGTATTAATAGGTGGTAGGGTTGGGTACATTATGAGGATCAGTAGATCTTTTTGCTCTTGGGTAGAGATTACTGTCAGTCCAATGCTGATTCTGCTATTTCAGCGCTAAAATAAGCTTATAAGCATTATACAATTGTGGTTTGCCATTGCCTCTTGCAAGGTTGGTATTTTAATCATGTCTGTAGCAATGTATTATACAGTCTCGTAAAGACCTTTATTACATTAACTTACACGTTTTTATAACATTGTCAATTGTAACATTGTTTTGTGTGTGTTTGTGGCATTGCCTTTTGGAAGTATTAATTATATTGCATTGCGTATGCATTTATTATATCATCTTCAGTACTCATTTATAACGTTGTCTTCTGTATCCTTTCCGTAGTCTGTTTTTACATCTTTTTTCTTTATCTATAAACAAGTTAACAATGTACCGATCTTCAGTTTGATTGATGTGAGTAAAAAAGTTTATTCTGTCCGACGAAGTTTGCGCGTAAACTGAGAACAACGTAGCAACGAAGATGTGAAATGCGTATCTTTTCTCAAGTACACTGACACAGTTATTGTTGGTTTGAAATGCTAAGAGGGAGGGCGTGTCCACGTGGCGTAGAGGCTAACGTGGCGAACTGCGACATCATAGTATGTGAGTTCGAACTCCAGTCACGCTATTACGTTCACTTTCAAATTAAATCCCTTGGTATGAACTTCTACAACACAACAACTATAGAATGAATTGTACAACCACCGTTCTTCTACACAGGCTACGTTATCTCTACTAGTTAGACCATTTCATTTTTTCCCGCGATACACTCGCAGGAAAAAAATCTACTGAATACTAATTCCAACGGATGAGAACTCTAAAGGTATTTATACGGATTAACGCGACTAATGCGTAAAACATGGGTCTTATATGCTGACAAATACGGATCTAAAGCAGAAAGAGTCCCCCAAAACTAGTAAGTCAAGGTGTAACCCTAAGCCAACGCTGAATTGGTGTCTTCACATTAGATGTCGTTTAGTGTAATATCGAGGATACTCCATTCTTTTGTGGCGGAGGTGGGGGTTCTTACCCCTCTGCAGAGGATTCAATCAGCGTATCACCCTCATCTTTCATCAAATTGACCCCCTGCAGTGGATACAGTCAGCGTATTCTCAGCTTCGTTTCATCAATTTGTAACGGTTCATAAAAAAACCTCCTCAAGTCTCCAGGACTCTTCTCAGTATTATGGCATTATTGAGAACGGCCTGAATACTGAGAAGAGTTCTGGAGACTTGAGGAGACTTGCTGTCACTCAAACTCCAGTGAAACACCATCAGCTAAAACTGATGTGAAAAATTCTCAAGGAGTAAATGATAATAATAACAATAAACCCCTTATATTTATTTAGCCCAGTCGGCTGGGCTGTAGAGTACTCTCTGTATCTCTGCAGAAGAATAAGACCCCACAACGCGTGTCCCGGATATGACACTAAACAATTTGAAGGTGAGGCTCCAGTAATGCTGGAGTTTTGGGGAATGCAGAGTACCCCTTCATTGCTATTGCTCCCAGTTTCACTCTGATCCAGAGTAGTCGTATCTGAAAGGGTCTTATCTATGGGTCAAATAGAACTATTTGACATTTAAACTGCGAAAATAAATGACTTATGATAAATTGAATTGTTAAAAATAGAACTGTTTCATCATTTATCTCTGTGCAAACAAATGACTGATAGTTTTATTGAATTGTTAGTTATACATACCAATACTTGGAACCACTTAACTTTGTAGACTTATGCTAAATTGAATTGTTAGAAATAGAACTGTCTTATCATTTATCTGTTTGTACCTAAAAAACGTGTTTACAATCATATATTGAAGAAAAGTTGAAAAAAAAAATCAAAATTTGATGAATTTATGATGAAAGTCGACGTTGACTGTTTCGGTTAAAATAATCTTCTTCAGGGTTTTAAATTCATGAAAAGTGTTGTTAAAATATACGCACTTTCTTTTCTCTTGCTATTTCATCAAACATCCATCGCTATTTTAACAACACTTTTCGTGAATTTAAAGTCCTGAAGAAGGTTATCATAACCGAAATGTTGAACGCCGACTTTCTAAATGAATTCATCAAATTTTGAATTATTTTATTTTTTCAACTTTTCTTTATACTGTCGGATTTAATTTCCTTATTCCCTTCCAAATCATATATATTTGGCATTAGCTTACAAACAATGATTGATATGCTACAAAACCAAACCAAACCAAACCAAACCACATATTTATTCATTCTAGGGGGTGGAATTGAATAAGTTATTGTGACATGATATGTGAAGTGAGACAGTGCATTGTAAAAATCTGTCCTTTTCAGGTGCATTCTAGCTCTTGTAGATTCGGAGTTACCCAATTTTTCTTTCTTTCTTTCTTTCTTTCTTTCTTTCTTTCTTTCGTTTAAATAAAACAAGATTCAAGTACATCCTGATTTTCAATACAAATATTAATCCAAAGGAATATTTCTTAGCCAATGCATCCTTGTGCTTATAGAAATATACAGCATCCCAAAAAATCTTTCTTCCTTGATAGCCGATGGGGTTAGAGATTACTTTTATCCTTTTCAGAATATTGCATATACATAATCTCGTTGGTCTTCTGCAGCAGTTAATATACAATCATGTCTTATAAATGATTATCTATCTATCTATCTATCTATCTCAGTGTGTGTATATCTATCTAAGTCTGTTCTATCAATCTATCATCTAATTGTCTTTGCAACACCTGACACTGGAAAAGCTCACCCCCACGCTTTCTGTATTTATCAAATGTTTCTTTCTCCTTTCTTTTTCTCTTTCCTCTCTCTTCTCTCTCTCTCTCTCTCTATATATATATATATATATATGTGTGTGTGTGTGTGTGTGTGTGTGTGTGTCTTTAATTAAACCCATGTAAAAGTTAAACGATAAGCTTCTAGAAGATATTAGAATGTGGTTGAAACCATTGAAAATGCGTCTGGACATGCCATATACTTTCAAATTCACACACACACACACACACACACACACACACACACACACACACACACACACACACACACACACACACACACACACATACACGCACCTCTCTTTCTCTCTCTTTCTCTCACACACACACACACGCACACAGACACAGATACACGCAGACTCATATATATATATATATATATATATATATAGAATTAACTTAAATCGCTAGTCGAAAATCTTCTACTAAAGTTTCACCTTAACGGATCATCAGGAAGTTTCGCAAAAAAAACTTCCTGATGATCCGTTAAGGTGAAACTTTAGTAGAAGATTTTCGACTAGCGATTTAAGTTAATTCTATAATTGGCTCCAGTGGTTAATGTTGAGCACTTTAGTAATTATAGCATTGCAGTATTCGCGGAGGGTTTTTTGGTTTTCTTTTGGCCACTGACTTAGTACCCCTTGATTTTTTTCAAGGAGTAGGACGAGGTTGGTCTTTTCTTTCTTTTTTACCCAAAAAACTTTTTCTTTTTCCTCTGGACCGTGATTCGAGATATTTTTATCTCTTGTTCCTGGCCAGGGGTTTTTTGTTTTTTTCTGGTACCGTGAATACTGGTAGATAATTGATTAGTAAATATATATATATATATATATATATATATATATATATATATATATATATATATATATATATATATACGAGAGGCATTCCGAAATTAAAACCGTGAATATATTTCCACGGAAAGTACATCAGATAAGAAGAAACACAATAATGTTGTCTTGCAGGGCAATTTTTTAGCTTTAGAATACAATTTTTCTACAGTAACCACCATCGGATACGAATTGTTTGGCCAACGATGAACACCATAGCACATTTATCAGAGGGTTTTTTTTATTATCATATTGCCACACAACTCAAGAAATGAGTGCTGATAGTATGGCAGTAAAGCCACGCCGCCTCCTAATAACCAGTATTCTTTTTTTTGCCTTTTTAACAGATAGTAGCAGAGAATCAGTCTATAATAATGCCATTTGACATTAAAGCAGAGGCGTACCACTGCGTTTTTCTCTATCTGTATATCTTTCTCTCTCTATCTCTCTCTCTTTCTGCTCTCTGTCTCTGTTTCTCTCTCTCTCTCTCTATATATATATATATATATATATATATCATTCAAGTATAAAATGGTATAAATATAAAAAAAGGTAAAACATTCACGACACAGAATTTCACGTTGTCAATCCTCAGGTGAGCTAGAATTCAACACGTCTGAATTTTGTTAGATTCACCTGAACAACTATTTTTGAGTCACGTGATTATTGCGTGGTTGACATATTAAATCATATGGTTTAATCAGGAGCCTAATTACTAAGTAACGATCTATTTTCGTGCCGGCATTTAGCTACCAACTCCGATCTTTTATTTGGCAAATTATTCGAATCCTGAAAACTTATTAATTTGTATTTTTCCTCCAAGCATAAAGTTTTATGGATTAAAAACGCTTTTACCGTTAAGCTGTAACTATATATATATATATATATATATATATAAAGATCTAGGAAGCAGAAAACGGAGGTCTTTTTATGGATATTATATTCCACAATTAGTTTAAAGTTATTTAGAAGGCTCAAAATAAGTATAATTAAAAGAAAAATTACTTTAGCTCTTTAAAAATTCAAATTTATCCATGTTTATTGCGCTAGCGTATATATATGTATATATATGTATATATATGTATATATATGTATGGTGTCTCAATATACATGGGACCCATCTGACTGCTAATAACTGTACTAATAGTAATGTAGTGTTATTTTTTGTTTCAGATTTAAAACAGTATACTATAACAACTAGTAATAATTGATCACAATGCATTTGACAAACGAGGAAAATATTTTGTATCACTACTTATTTGGAGAAAAAAATCATTCAAAACTGTCTCAAAATAGATGCAATTCATTAATATGATAATGATTTATTACTGAGACAAGAAACTCAAAAAGATGGCATATCCTGGAAACTGATATAATTACAATTAAAAAAATATTGATTTGAAGTCTCTACCTCAAAGGATGCATTTTTTTTTTTACAGGACGTGTTCCAAATAAACGTCATTGCGTTTGTCTTAGTAATAGATTATTATCATATTAATGGGTTGCATCTATTTTGAGACGCCGTGTATATAAGTTAGGATTGCATAGACACAGAATCAACGTCACTTAGTGACAGTTTCTCGCCTATGTGATCGTCAGAATCAGACTTGGCCAGACTTGGTCTGATTCGTTAAGTCTGTTGTCTACGCTATCCTCACTTAAATATATATGATCCATCACCGATATTGAGCAGTCTTTATTTACAAATATTGCAAACTATATATATATATATATATATACGTGGTGTATTCAATAAGTTTCCAGACTTTTTTGTACAGGCATTTAAAATTGTCGTAGCCTCTTGAAAATTCAGTATGTTATTGCTACACATCTTATGAGATGAATGACATATTTTTATGATTTCAGGTTCACATGAACAGCTACAGCAGCAATTGGAATACACCCTACTAAAGCCTGATTGTCACAGCTGGTGAATTTCAAAAATGCAATCTGGACTTTAAAAGAACGATATGCAATAAAATTCTGTTTTAAACTTGGAAAAAATGCCACAGAAACGTATGGAATTCTTCAGACTGCTTTTCGACCACCTTGCATGAATCTAGCATGAGTTTTTGAGTGGCGTAAGAGATTCAAGGAAGGCAGGGAGTCTGTGAGGGATGATGAGAGGTGTGGGAGGAGTAACGAAGTCAATACACCACAGTTGATTGGCCAAAGGGATAGGGTTAGGCTTGGGGTTATACTATGTTGAGGTTTTAAGGGAGTTTAGGAAGAGATTCCGTCGGAAGAGGCCAGCACTGTTCAAATCGGGTCAGTGGCATTTCCACCAGGACAATGCACCAGTCCGCAACCCCATCCTTGTCACAGACTATTTGACCAAGATGGGCATCAAGACAGTTCCTCATCCTCCCTATAGTCCAGACCTTGCTCCCTGTGACTTTTGGTTATTCCCTAAGCTCAGAGGCTGTCGTTATGAGACAATTGAGATGAAAGAGGCTTTGACGAAGGTCACTGACACGCTCACAGAAGAGGATTTCCATGGGGCCTTCCAGAAGTTGTTGGAACGATGCAACAAGTGCATTGCAGCCGAATGAGATTACTTTGAAGGGGACTAGAGTTTTATATGTGTACTATGAATAAAAGTGCCCATACGAAAAAAGTATGGAAACTTATTTAATGATCCTCGTATATAACTGTTGCAATATAATGATTGCAGTAAAAAGGAATGTCAATATGTAGGTGTATATAAATAAGCATCAGGGTTTAGCAGTCAAAAATGTACAAAAGCTTGATGTACAAATACAGAGCTGTAATAAGACTTAAATATCAAACTCACGTCCATTCTTTACACTATTTGCGTTTCTGAATTGATGGACCAAAGAGATACAAGTCAAGCGATACAGCTATCCATGCAAAAAGTTATGGAAGATTAAACGGATGAAGTTTTTCAGTGAAACGACTGTCAGTTTACAGATATTTCTGAGATTATTTGTGCATAAGTACTCCCATCCTTGAAAATTGGTATTGTCATTTATAATGTTTTGGTTAGCGCGGACTTAAGCACTTTGATTTGTATGAATGGTTGCAGTAGAAAGGAATGTCAATATGTAGGTGTACATAAATAAACATTAGGATCGTCTTAGCTATAAATGTATGAGCGTATGTAGGAGTGTCTGTTTGTATCTACGTATATGGTGTTGAAGCGAAAACAAATATATATATATATATCATCATCATCATCATCAAATCACGCTGACATCACGCAGTGCCCTGACTCTCTTTTGCCACCTGTCCCTATCATCCATCGCTCTTGGTAGGCTGCATCCAGTGTCCGCACTGAGCTAATGTTTGTAAGTCTAGTTGGCCAACACCAGCGCATCCATGTGCAGGAATCCATTAGAGAACGACGCTTATGAGTTCGTCCTTACTTCTCCAGCAGTGATCACACATCTTGTTCGTCTTACTTGGACAGTTTATGAGATAGGAAGCAGGTGGCCGTACAGCTGCTACTTTGGGTGATGCTACACGACTCAAATACACACACATGCACACATGCACGCATCCACACATTCACCCATATACACGTGCGTACACACACCCACACACGCACACACACTTACATACATACATACATACATATGGACGAAAACATGCATAGTTTTCTGCTTATCTTAACAAATGTTTCCTCTTCTACAAAGAAGACTTTTCTTATATGTATCCTGTCTGTCTGCGCGTTTCTCTCTCTCTCTCTCTCTCTCTCTCTCTCTCTCTGTCTATAGTATATCTTACTTTCTTTCACTGATTTTTGTTTTTCATTACCTTTTAGTCACTTCTTCTCTTAAGAAATTTTCAATGACTTACTCGAATTTCAACTTTTTCACACAAATTGTTTACCCGAGGGTGCCATAAAACTCTTTTGGAGTAACCGGTATAGCAAAAATTTGTCCTGGAAACGACTCCCAGAAGACGTACTGGTTGCAGGAGATACATACGAACAACTGATCGGTGATTTAAGCTTCCCGTAAACAACTCTGTTTTTCTATCTCTCACTGCCTCACTCTTTCTGACTCTGTGTCTGTCTGTCTGTCTGTCTTGACCCACTCGACTGGGACTACATAATACACCGACTGCGTCTCTGCAGAGAGTAAAGACCCCCTACTCCAAACGAGTGTCCTAGATATGGCACTAAACGATCTGATAATAAAGTTCCAGTAATGCTGGAGCTTTGAGGAACGCGGAAAACCCCTTCATTGCCATCACTTCCAGCTCCACTCTAGTTCGGAGTGGTAGCACCTAATAGGGTCATATCTAGGGGTCAAATAAAACTAAACTGTGTACTTATGCGAAACTGAATTGTTTGAAATAGGATTGTTTTGACATTTAACTCTGTGCAAATAAAAACTATACTTACGCTAAACTGAACAGTTTGAAATAGAACTGCTTTTCTTGAACTCTAAGTGAATTAAAAAAAATTATACTTATTCTTAGCTGAATTGTTTAAAATAGAACTGTTTATATATAAAAATGAATTTGGCATTAAATAACCTACAGTGGTTGATATGCCATGCAAACAAACCAAACCAAACAAAATCTATCTATCTATATATCTATCTTCACAAAATATGTATGCTTGTGTTTTACGAGTGGATTTACAAATACCTACGCTCGTTATAAAATGTTCCTTAATCAGCTCATTGAATTTAAAAAAAGTTATATATATATAGTGTCCAGCATGAATAAGTAAACTCCTGATCAATTTTTTGATAAAAGGTTAATTTTCTTTTAAACCAAAGATATTAGAATTTTATTATTGTTTTATGGACGTTTATAAAATCAAAACAGATATTATTATGCATTATTTATTACCAAACTCTACCACATTGAATATCTGCAATGCGTTGAAACTTTTATCATCGTCTGTTATCCCTGTCAGCCATTGAGGGTCATCGCTAAGCAGCTCATTGTTGTTAACTCTAGTTAACTCTAGTGTCAGAGGTGCTATGCATGAGGACATCATTTCTCTCTCAAGCATGACCCACAAGACTCAAAAAGAGGCTCTCCGAGAATTTTCACGATCATGTCATCCTTAAGAAACCACATTCTAGCGATGACATTATCGTGAAAAATCTGATTTGAATCCCTTGGACTACTACATCTTTGGTGTCATAGAGAGAGAGAGAGAGAGAGAAAGAAAGAGAGTGAGAGAGAGAGAGAGAGAGAGAGTGAGAGAGAGAGAAAACAGCTATTAACTCCATAATAACAGTATATATATATATATATATATATACTGTTATTATGGAGCTTAAGACACCAAAATTCCTCTCTTTATATATATATATATAAAGAGAGGAATTTTGGTGTCTTAAGACAGATCGAGAGAATCGTACGTCTTTTTACTAAAATTAACTTAATCTGGCCCAAGCTAAAACTTGCATATCAACCTTCTAAGGTTATTCAATGCCAAATCCATCCTTCTAGAAGAACAATACTGGTACTATTTAACCCATAGCTGGGAGGATCAGGGGGTTCATACCTTTCCCAAGGGTATTTGTCCGAAAGCGGAAGCAATAACTCGATTGGAGTCCGAGCTCGCTCACTACGATTCCGCAGTCCAGTGCTTTAACCATTACAACGCGAGGATCGCCCGTCCCCGCTAAAACTTGTGTAGCGCTCAGTATGAAGATCAAATTCATATCAATAGTAATAGGTGCGTGAATCAAGCTTGCTTTACTAAGGGACACCTAGTTCATCTGCTGAGCTTAGCTTAATACAGCACAAGGAAAGGTGTATTAAGCTGCTAGCGATGAACGAAACCAGTACAAGAGTAGTTGCCTTCTTCGATAAATTTTTAAACATGGCTCAACGACGAAGCCTACAAATGCTTTTTTACCACCTTGCCGACTGGAGCAGTAGAATACGTCTACTGCGCCTCTGTAGTGGGATGACCCCTCCCCAATATGTGTCCTGGGTACAACACTAAACAACATCTGATGGTGAGGCTTCAGTCTTGGAGCTTTCGGGAAGGTGGAATAACCTTTATTGCTATAACACTCAGGTTCTTCCTGACCTGGAATAGTAGTACCTGTTAGCACCCTTGCTATGGATCAAACAGAACCATTCAATTATTTACTAAGGATTATTATCATTATTTACTTGAAACCATTCAGTTGTGTGCATTTTTTTTTATATTGCATAAGAATACAAATAGAATTACTAATGTTAAAAAGCAATACTTGAAACCATTACTGTGTGCAAACAAATGATTATCATTAAAAAATATTAATATTAGTAATGCTGGAAACCATTTAAATGTATTGCTAACAGATTCATATTAAAGAGGATTATTTGTGTTAGATAGGACTACTTGAAACTATTTAACTGTGCGTAAACAAATGAACTCAAACTTGTTTGATTATAATGTTACTTATAAACTATTTGCTTATAAATCTCTCTCTCTTTCTCTCTCTCTCTCACACACACACACACTCACTCACTCTCTCTCACAAACACATGAACATATATAAAACAGGATTTGGCGTTAAATAACCTACAATGGCATAAAACACTGACAAATCAAACTAAAGACTTTTTTAAATTGATCTGTAAATGTGCCCTTTGTATTCATGTATCGCTTGGTGAAAATATACATAAGGAATTTTGTTTGTTTGTTTGTTTGTGTGTGTGTGTATGAGTGCATGTGTGTGTATGAAGGTGCATGCCAATATTAAGTGGATTATGTATATATGAATGCATCGTAGCCATTCAACTATTAGGGCGGTTAAGAGTCTGATAGCTAAAAAAAAAAAAAAAAAAAAAAAAGAAAAGAAAAAGAATAAAGAAGCATAGTTGCTTTTTCTGTAGGTGGATGGATATGGTGGTGAGATGGAAGTGTATTTGAGGGATTGAGAAGAAAAAAGATATGTTGGCTTGAAGCTCGAATTAGGAGGATTACAGGATTCGTTTGCGCTTTTTTTCTCTCCCGAAAACCGAAAAAGATCTGTGGAATAAAACAACTGCAAAAGTGATGTGAATTGAATTACCAGAAAATCCGACGAACATTTACGGAAATACTGGACTGCTGTTTCGACCTTATTAGGACTCATCAGCAGCGTGATATCCTCCACTGGATATCGCACCAGCGCCCACAGATTACAGGACCGAAACTCTACAATTGAGCCAGCAGTTCATATTACACACAAGAGACGCCAAATTAACTAGTCATGATAATTGCGGGGCCAATTAACCTGAATTATATAATATAATTCTTCTACTTAAAAAAGTAAATCTATAGAAGTGATGTCTCTCCATCGATAATGAGTGGAATCCCTGGGGCATAATGGTTAACGTACTGGTCAGCGATATTGTGGTACGCGAGTTCGAACGCCAGTCGCACTATTACATTCACTTTCGGCCAAATATCCTTGGAAAAGGTACGAACCCCTTTACATCCCTAGCTATGGGATAAATAGCACGACCGTTCTTCAACAGGGATGGCGATAGGCATTAGATAACCTGCAAAGGTTCATATGTCGTTAAACAGAGGTGTAAGGGAAAGCGCCACTCCTTTTCCTGGATTGCTCCACTTTACTCTTGATCCGTAGCTTATAATGCTAAGGGTTAAGCAAGACGCCATCAAGTACCATTTTTGGGGTCTTTGTTATGACTCGTCCCGGGATTGAACCCCAGTCTCTCCGTCCATTGGCGAAGGGTTAATACTTTTCCAAGTTCAAAGCTGAACGTCATAGTGTGGCTGGAGTTCGAGCTCACTTACTCTGATGTCGCAGTCCAGCACATTAGCCACCACCCAACGAAGACTCCCAGCATAGTTATAGTAATCTATTCCTATCTCATTATCAATCAAGTTGTGCTGATAGCAAGGATTCCTTTGATCCTTTCTCTCCATCCGTCTCTATCGATCACATCACTTGGTTGGTCCTTTAGGTTGTGCATCCAGTGTCCACACAGAGCTGATGTATGTAAGTCTTTGCTGGTCGGCCAACACTGGTGTGTCCATGTGTAGGAGTCCACTGAAGAACGTCACTTATGAGCTCGTTCTTACTTCTCCAGCAGTGCTCAGCATGTTCTATTTGTTTTTGATGGTTTGTGAATTGGGAGACAAGTGGCTGTATAACTGTTTTGTGGGGTGCTGCTTTCAGGATTTGTTGAAAACAGCGAGCAGCATACTTGTGTAACTTCCATCTAGTTTTTTCTTCAAGAGTTTCGTTAAAGTCCTGGTGGTACAGCCATATAGCAGCACTGACACGGAAGAATTCCCGTTAAATTCCTATTACAAATAATTTGCTCACACTTATATGCTTTCAAGTATTCCTATTAAATACTAATAATTTATACACAGATACATGGTTTCAAGTATTTTTTTCTATTTGATACTACTCATTTGTTTGCAGTTATATGGTTTCAAGTAACTAATAATAATAATCCTTAGTAAAAAAAATTCCAATTTCAAATGACTATAGTCATATGGCGTTAATCATTGAAGATTATCAATTGCAATATTGTCCATTATTATCATAAATAATTTTAACTAGTATTTTCTTTGCTTTGTCGACAGTAATTAGAATACGTTGACTATATTCCCTGCGGAGGGATTAGACCCTCTCCAAGGGGATATCTTGGGTATGACGTTAAACTGCATATGATGATGAGGTTGTGGTTCTGCCACTGTGGGGAAAGTGGGGTAGCCCTTCATTTTGATTACCCCCAGATCCACTCTAACTCACTGAAGTAATACCTGTTAGTTACCATTTTTGTGTCAGATAGATCTGTTTTAAGAGTATTCGTATTCGATTGAACAATCTGCATAAAAAGAAGCTTTTAAGAAACAATTACAGAAAAGATATGAATATGAACATACAATGAACGTGATTCCCTGACCTGTAGGCATAAAATGAGTCTTAAGGGTTTGACATACCGCTATAATGAATGAATCAACCATAGTATATTCTTTCATCTTAATATTTTCATCACAAAGTCATTGGGCATCTTTTATTTATTTTCATTTTTTTCAAAAGCTCTTTTTATTGTAACGTGACAATAAAAAAATAATTTCTCAAAATTGATTTTATCAAAATCTTTTTCTTCACTTGATTTTTTTTCAAATAATTTACTTTTGCAGTCTCCTTAACACGAATTTCACGTGAGCCGATAATCAGCTGTCTCTACGTAACAATTATCGAGTTTCCAAAATCAGAAAAAATCTTTTATAGCTCTCAAATGTTGTCCAGAATTTTATTCCCCCGAAGAAATTGTGATTGGAAACTTTGCAAATATCACGAATCTAGTAACTCAATGTATTTAAAGAGTCTCCACACATTCTCTTTTCTTTGGTTTTAAACTTAGCTAAACTTAGAAAATGATTGGACATGCAGTAATTGTTATTTTTACCTATAATCATGACATTCCTCAGTATAAATAATCTGAACTCCTTTTTAAAATTAACCCTTTTTAAAATTAACTTGAAAGTAGCAACTCAGTCAATTTACATAGGAATCTTTTCATTTTGATTTGAACCGGACTAATCTTAGAAACTGGTGGAACAAGTAGATTTTTTTCTTTTTTTAGCTGTGAGGATTACATGCTTTTGTATAGACAGATAATTTGAATTTATTTCGAAATTAGCTTCGTTAAAAAAAGTGAGAAAATATCTTCAAAGACACTTCATAATTGTTATAAACAGAAAGAGAGAGAGAGAGAGAGAGAGAGAGAGAGAGAGAGAGAGAGAGAGAGAGAGATTATTTTTATCAAGAAAAAAAGAAGCAAAATATGCAATGTTGAATATCTGGCTTAAATGATTCGGATTTGACTTGGGTTGTGAAATTAGTCAAACCTTTGATAACCTTTACAAAGATGAGTAGAAGATTTTGTGTATTTGCGGAATATTGTAATTCAGTTCACAATCAGGGGAAACATCACTGAGCACGGGCAAATACTTTCCCATTGGGATGCCCTGTCGGCAGAAAAAAGCATATTTATATGTAACACATCACTCAATGAGTTCTGGGCCAGACATATAGATGGTGCCACTGATAAAAAAATCCATATGATTTTTATAAAATACTAGCCTTCACGTATCCCGCGTCAACATTTGAACTCAATCGGATAATTTGTTAATAAATTACAGTTGCAAATTGGGCCATGAGTAGAGTGTTCGCCAATGATCCGGGAGACCAGGGTTCAATCCCAGATCGAGTCATACCAAAGACTCAAAAAATGGTATTTGACGCCGCCTTGCTTAGCACTCAGCACTAAAAGGTGAGGATCAAGGGTAAAATGGAGCAATCCTAGGAATGGAGTAGCGTCCTCCCCTACACCTCGATGTAGTAGCTATTGAAAAGGGAGCCTTCGGGTCACCCTCGGCTAAAGTCGCTAACTTTACTTCTTTACTTTACTTACTGTTGCAAATTTTCAAAACAATGTAAAAATCTGAATTTCGTGTGTTGATAAAACATTGCTTTTGCATGGAAAAAATACTGTTCAAGCAAATTAATGGCTTGATAAGTTTTATTCAGACTCTGCTCTATCAGAAACAATGGTTAAGTGGATGTATGCCGACTTTAAACGCGGTTGTACTGACACAAATGATGCTGAACGCTCGCGTCACCCAAATTCGGTAGTTGTCTCAGAAAACACCAAAAAACCCATAAACTCGTTTTGACTGATCGTAAATTTAAGTTGCATGAGATAGCAGAGGAGTTAAAGATATCAGAAGGCAGTGTATTCACCATTTTGCTTGAACATTTGTCAGTGAGAAAGCTGTGTTCAAAGTGGGTGCCGCCTTTGCTCACAGTTGGTAAAAAACAACAATGCGTCGACAATTCAGAGCATTGCTTGCAACTGTTTCAACGCAACAAAAATGAGTTTTTGCATAGATATATGACAATGGATGAAACATGGATCCACAACTTCACTCTGGAGTCAAATCGGCAGTCAGCTGAGTGAACAGCAGCAGGTGAAAGCCGTCCAAAGCAACCAAAGACGCAATCACCAGCAGGCAAGGTTTGGGCCTCCGTATTTTGGGATGCGCAAGGTATTTTGTTCATCGATTACCTTGAGAAAGGAAGGACCATCAAAAGTGAATATTATATAGCATTATTGGTACGTTTGAAGGAAAAAAACACCAAAAATAGCCACAAATGAAGAATAAAAAAGTGCTCTTTCACCAAGACAATGTACCGTTTCACAAGTCGATTGCAACGATGGCAAAACTACATGAATTGCACTTCGAATTGCTTCCGCACCCACTCTATTTTCAAGATCTGGCCTCCAGCGACTACTGGCTGTTTGCAGACCTCAAAAGAATGCTTCAGAGAAAGAGATTTAGCTCCAAGGTAGAAGTGATATCTGGAACTGAGGTGTATTTTGAGGCCAAAGACAAATCGTCCTACAAAAAAGGTATCGAATAGTGAGAGAAGCGTTAGAATCAGTGTATCACCCTAGAAGGAGACTATGTTGATGAATAAAAACGAATTTTACCAAAAAGTTGTTGTTTTATTAGGACTTATTGAGTGTTATATATAGATCTGACAGAATTGGGACACACACACACACACACACACACACACACACACACACACAAATATATATGTGTGTGTCTGTGTGTTTGTTTGATTTGGTTATATGGCATAATAACCATTGTTGGTTATTTTATGCTAAATCCATTTTTATACATAAAAACAGTTCTATTTCAAACAATTCGGTTTATCATAAGTACACAGTTAAATGTCAAAAACAGTTCTATTTCAAACACTTCAGTTTAACATAGGTACACAGTTTAGTTCTATTTAATCCAGGTGTTACCACTCTGGGCCAGAGTGGTAATGGCAATTAAGAGGTACTCCACAGTCCCCAAAGCTCCAGCATTACTGGAGCCTCACCGTCAGGTTGTTTTGAGTCATATCAGGACACTCGTTGGAGGAGTCTTACTCCTCTGCAGAGATGCAGTTGGTGTATTCTTTAGCCCCAGCCGACTGCACTAGTTTGTGTGTGTGCGTGTGTGTATGTATTGTGTATGTACGTAGGAGCAACACTTACCTTAAAAAATGAATTCAATTAATTAATGATTTCATAATCCTAAATCAAGGATCGGCTTATACATGAGCACTAAGCTGAATTCTTACAGTTCTAAGAAGATAGATTGTTCCTGTCTTATCTATATCCTTTGTTTGACCGTAAGGTGAAGTACACGTAATACTGCAGACGTCATTGGTCATCTTAAAAATGCATGATAGTGCCTGGCCAGTTGAGGGTTGTGAAACAGTAAGTAGGATGGTGAGCGATAGCATTAATTCTTTGATCTTCACTTCAAAAAGTCTGAGCAAAGAGAAAAGAGTGAAAGAGAATCGAATGCAAAGTTGTTCAGTCGGGCGTATTGGTAATAATTAGTCATTAACAACTGATGTGAAGATTCAAGCCAGACATAAGTTGGGTTTTGTTTACAATTCAGTGCTGCTAACCTCTATAGAATAACAAACTGTTTGTTGGGTACCGAGAATTAAGAAGAAAAAAAATCGCTCGAGAGTGAAATAAATAGATGAAAGCGTCATATATAAATATATATATATATTCTTATCTCACCCCCTCTCTCCCTTTCTCTCTCTCTCTTTCTCTCTCTCTCTCTCTCTCTCTCTCTCTCTTACTCTCTCTTTGGGTCTATCTATCATTTACGGTCAGTTCATTTCTATCTATCCTACCGGTCTGTTCACATCTACCTATCATTCCCAATCTGTTCATATCTATCTATCTATCTATCTATCTGTTTTCATACCCTTCTTAGTATTTCAAACATATATTTTTCTAATCGGAGACACATTGATTGCTATTTGATAACACTTTGATATCGTTTTCAGACGCTATAGATTCACGAGTATATTTCGACCATATAAATACAAACTTACCCCACAACTCTCGCTAGAAGTAACTCTCTCGCTAGAAGTAACTCAATCCTTAATTCCTGAAGGTTGATTAAATGTATTTTTTTCTATTGATATCCATTTCAGAAACATAAGTGATGATATGTACCTGAAAATCGAAATGTAGAACGTACCTAAGTCTAGACCAGTGATAGGTAAGTTTTTCATGTTCCAAGGCCACATTGAAGTTTATTTTCTACTAATAAGGCCTCATTTAATACACTTTTTATGTTTACAACAAAATCTATGTCTTGAGTATGACACTAATCAGCATCTTGTTGTGAAGTTCTAGTTCTGGTGTTTTGAAAAGTATGGAGTATCCCTTCGTTGTCATTACTCCCAGGTCCATTCTTGGTCTGAGTGTTTGTACCAGTTAGAGACTTATGTATGGACAAAATAGATCTGATTGAAAATTATAAGCATTAGGAATACAAGAAATAACTGTGTGAATCACAAGTGATTATCATCCTAAGTCACTTGAAACGATCTTACTTGAAAAAAATATCATCAAGCAAGTAGAAATGAAAGACAAAATTAAAAAAAATATCTCAGGAGAACTAGAAAACTACTCGAGACAAAACTCTCTTGCAGAAACCTCATCAAAAGAATAAATACTTGGGCTGTACCCCTCGTTAGATATTCCGGACCCTTTCTCAAGTGGACTAGAGATGAACTTAACCAAATGGGCCAAAGAACAAGAAAACTAATGACCATGCATAAGGCATTACATCCCAGGGACGACATAAACAGACTATATGTATCTAGAAAAGAGAGAGGAAGAGGACTTGCCAGCCTCGAAGACAGCGTTGACGCATCGATACAACGACTCGAAGACTACATAGTAAAGCACGAACGAGGACTGATCACAGCCATCAGAAATGATACTGACAAGATAGACGACAGAATGACAATAACTAGAAAACAAAAATGGGAAGAAAAACAACTCTACGGTCGCTTCAAACGACTAATAAACACCATCTCACACCAGAAAACCTGGACCTGGCTAAGAAAAGAAAACTTCAAGAGAGAAACGGAATCTCTCCTAATAGTAGAATAAAACAACGCCATAAGAACCAATCATATCAAAGCGAGAATAGATAAGACTTAGCAAAATAGCAAATGTAGGCTATGTGGTGACGGAAACGAAACGATCAATCACATTATAAGCGAATGCAGCAAATTAACACAGAAGGAATATAAGACAAGATACGACTGGGAAATGTGCAAGAAATTCAAATTTGACCACACCAACAAATGGTATATGCACAACCCTGCACCTGTCCTTGAAAATGACATACATAAACTCCTATAGGACTTTGACATACCAACGGATCACCTAATCTCGGCCAGAAGACCAGACCTAATAATAATCAACAACAACAAAAAAAAAAAAAAAAAAAGAAAGAGAATATGCAAAATTGTCGACTTTGCTGTCCCGGCTGACCACAGAACAAAACTGAAAGAATGTGAAAAGAAGGATAAGTACCTCGACCTTAATAGGGAATTGAAAAAACTGTGGAACATTAAGGTGACAATGATAACAATTGTAATTGGTGCGTTTGGAACAGTAACTAAAGGGACTGGAGGACTTGGAAGTTGGCAGATGAGTCGAGACCATCCAAATTACTACATTACCGAGAACGGCCAGAATACTGAGAAGAGTCCTGGAGACTTGAGGAGACTTACTGTCACTCAAACTCCAGTGAAAGACCATGTGAAAAACTCTAATGAGTAAATAATAATGATAATAATAATTCCGGACCTAGTGTTAGTCGACACAAAAAAGTGAACTTGCCAAATCGTAGACTTTGCCGTTCCAGCTGACTTCAAGGTAAAACTGAAAGAAAGCGATAAGAGAGATAAGTACCTAGATCTTGCTAGAGAACTGAAAAACTATGGAACATGAAAGTGACGGTGACCCTAATTATAATTGGTGTGCTCGGTATAGTCACCAAAGGATTGGTAAAGGGACTGGAGAACTTGGAAATAAGAGGACGAGTAGAGATCATTCAATCCAGCCAGCATTGTTGAGATCGGCATGAGAAGAGTCCTGGAGACTTGAGGAGATTGCTGTCACTCACTTAATATAAATATGAATACTGCTGAAAGATCTTTACTCTATAATAAAATCATTAGCAATGTATATAGATTATACATATGACAGCTCTATTTTGTCTCTAGTACTTATCTTAATTCCTGACCATTGGTTTAGTTTGGTTTCTTCGTTGAACGAGATATCAACCTTCGTGGATTATTTGATGCCAAAACCATTCTTCCAAATTTTCAATGTTTTACAAATCTATGTATTTATCTACCCTTATACACTATCAGAATATGACCCAAGGTCAATTTTCAGGGTGAGTTGAACAGGTTTGAATTCAGAGTTTTTCTTTTTCTAGACTGGCTATCTAATCAAGGCGAAAGGATCCAATATTTTCAAATGTAAAATTGTTTGCAATATTTTCTTATTGTGAAATCATTAACAATGTATTTTCATTATACATATAATAGCCCTATATTATAAGTAACACTTGCAGTAATTACTAACTCCTGACTATCTCTTTTATTCTAATTCTATATAATCAGTAATGCAGTTAATGATGCAGTATACATATCATGCAGTATTGCCTATGTACATCCTTGGCGTTATGGTTGAAGTAATGAAATGCGAGTTTCAACACAAGTCGCGTTATTATGTTACTACGTTCACTTTTGGACTAATACCCTTGGGAAAGATATGAACTATAATTATTCCCTACCAGTTATGGGTTAAATAGTACCACTATTGTTCTTCAACCAGGATGGCATTGAATAACCTACGAGGGTTGATATGCCATTAAACAAAGAAACCAACCAAATAATGCGTAGTATGTATTTAACCAATCTCTCGGCCACGATCAGAATCAATTTTTAATCAGAGTAGAGATGGATTTGATTCAAATGCAATAAAATTGTCAGCTATTAAACTACCGGTACGATCCCACAATGCATTATTCATTGTCAAACTCAACAACATCGAAACTCTCTCTAATAAAAAATAAGAATGTGTAGAAGTTCAAAAATAAGTTTGCTAGGACTCGTTACCCATCGCCTAACTGTGCTCATCTACTTTTTAAAACACTTTATCGATCTAACATTACTATTCTGCTTCCTGCATCTATTTTAGTTTCGGAAGAAATAAATGGGGTGCATTACTTTCGGAACGTACCTATCATATAAATAACAATAGGTGAGTATTAACTTAGATATAATTGTCCTTTCTTTTTAGATCAGCAAACACACTTGACCTCAAAATGGCTCATGGGAAGCAAAGAGTAGATAATATGACCTTTTATGTATGTATGCAACTGTACGAATGCACTTGCAGGTGTAGTTCGATGGTTAGAATAAAGAATTGTTTTGAGAGAATTAAAGATTTAAAAGCATCAAATTTCTTTCAGTTTGGGTTGTGAATTGATCACTTTTTGGATGATATCATTCATTGGCACTTTAACTATTCGTTGCCCTTTTCCTCCTTATGACATTTCGACCAGTTCATTTTTTGGCGTTTTTTAAATTATTATTTTTTTTTTGTCCCGTGTCGAAACTCTTACCAGCTTACTAGTTGTGCTGCGTTGCATTGTGAAATATCGGATAGACTGGATTAATTCCTGCAAAGTCGTTTTGGTCACTGTCAGTCTATCTGTCTGTCTATCTGTCTATCTATATGTATATCCAACCCCACTGTACGAGCAGGATGTGACACAAAGTCAATTTTTGAAAGGAGTTTAAGAGGTTTGAATTCAGAGGTTTCCTTCAAAAACGTTTGCCACGCCAAGGTTAAAGAGCCCAGTCTGCTCATTTAGCTGGTAGGATAATATTTGGAGGGAGAATAATTTCTCTCTATATAAGTGTGTACATAGCTTAGCGTCTGGTATTTTTTAATTGCTCGTTCTTATAAAGTATTCGTTTCTACATCTAGTTTGTAAGTTGTGTGTGTGTGTGTGCACTGTGTCAAGTATTATAAATGGATTGTATGTAGGATTTTATTTATAAAGTCAAGGAAACATGGTAAAAAACAACAAAAACCGACAGATATAGAATCAGATCAAATCTGCTCATTATATATATATATATATATATATATACATTAAATCAAGTTGGTGACCGTAGTCGAGGGCAACCCAAAGACTCCCTTTTCAATAGCTACTACACCGAGGTGTAGGGGAGGGCACTACTCCTTTCCCTGGATTGCTCCACTACTCTTGATCCTTACCTTATAATGCTGAGTGTTAAGCAAGGCGGCATCAAGTGCGATTTTTGAGTCTTTGGTACGACCTAGGATTGAACCTCGGTCTTCCAGGTCATTGACGAACATTTTACTCACTATATATATATATAAAAAAATGATTTCGCCTAAGATTTTCTGATGAGTCATTTTAATTTATCGCATATATATATATTTGATTTATATTTATATTTATTTGATGTTTTTACTTATTTATTTGATGTTTATTCTTACCTACAAATTAAAACTTCTAATTTTTGTGCTAGAAAAACTTTTAAAAAGTGTTACTAAAAAACTATGATTATTGAAAATATTGTTATGATAACAATCAAGCATTTACAAATGAATCAAATTTCCAATTAAATAACCCATAAGGAGTTGATATGTCGTTAAACAAATAAAGAGAACCGTAAAGCCAAAGTCCGTTCATGCGTTTTACCTCCAGAAAATGAATGAAAACAAAACAATAATTTAAAAAAACCCAACTGCACAAAAACAAATACAGCGAAGCAAAACAAATAAAGTACAGGAAACATTTTCTGTGTCGAGTACCCCGTTGTAGGGTAGATATTTATATCTCTTGGCTTCCAGGGCCCGGATGTAGACACTTCTGACAATGGCGTTTGTACAGGTGACGGAATTTGGCGGTATCAGGTCAAAAGAATGTGTGAACGCCGTATGGATCGAGGAGTGAAAGGGGATTCGTGTAAAGTTCTAGTTTCTCACACGACCCACTAGAGTGTTAGAAAAAGGGGTTGGGTTGGGTTAGGCATTATCGAATTGACCCCAGAGAGTATGTTATCGCTCCTCAACACAACATCGCGGGAAGCACTCGCTGATAGAACTTGTAAATATCTCACGTGCAATGACTGCCATCATCAAGGTCTGGAACCTCGTTTTGGATTCCCGCCTAAATCAAAATTCTTCCTGAAACACGAAACGGTTCAATGCGACAACTCATAAAAAGTGAAACCTTGGTGCAGGCAGAAATCAAGTCATAATGTTTTAAGGTGATTCAACGATTTCTTATTCATCCCATAATAATCATTTTATTTCTTTACATATTATTTCATTTTATTTTATTTTTTACTGTCAAGATGCTCAGTGTCCTTGCATCATATTATCGACGTAATATCTATTCATCATTATTTACTTAATCTTAGCTTAGATGTGGCGCATGACCGAATGTATTCAATGACTCGAACTAGTAATGGCCAATCAGTCTAGCTAGCTAATCATTACACTACCCGATGCACCAAAACTATCTACTTATATATAAAACACAAAACAGTTGTTCGTGATGTAGGAAATGAACACGGCAACGTGTGTTCAAATCATGGACGAGGCTGTTTGCATTTCACATACAGCAAATACCTTTGGGAGATGTAAGAATTCATTTATTCTCCCTCCAGCTATGGGTGAATAGTAGGGTAGACTAGGCTCTTTATCCTTGGTATGGCTACTGGTCTCAGAGAAAGAAACTCTGAATTCAAACCTGTCTAACACTGCTCAAAAATTGATCTTGTGTTGCATCCTACTCGTGCGGATAGGTTGGTCTGCATATATATATATATATATATATATGTGTGTGTGTGTGTGTGTGTGTGTGTGTGTGTGTGTGTGTGTGTGCGTAAAACACAACGTGACATATATTCATGGGTTGCATATTCTTGGTTTGGTTTATTTAATGGCATATCAACTACTTATGGGTTATTTAATGCCGAAATCAGTAATTAATTTGGTGGGAAACCCTATTACATAGTCTGCTATCTTATAGTAAGCGATTTTGAACTCCAGCAGGGCTATTACGATCAGTTTCGGACTAATACCTTTGGGAAAGATATGAACCCTCTTATCCCACCAAGTAGAGGTTAAATAGTGCGACAACTGTTCTTCTTTATGGATGGCTTTGGGAGTAAACAACCCACGAATGTTGATTTAACATTACATGAAAAAATCAAACAAACCTTAATTCATTTGGAAATCTTTGATTACAATCGTCACTATATTTTCAATGTTCCATCGCACTTATGCGTCAATTTGTTTGCACACAGTTATATGGTATCAAGTATTCCAATCTAATACGAATAATTTGCATACAGTTTTATGGCTTCAATTATTCTCATCTAATGCTAAATAATTATACTCAATTATATGATTTCAAGCAACTATTTCTATTTAATAATAATCATTTGTTTGCACACGGTTATATGATTTGAAGTAAGTAATAATAATCATCATTTGGCTTTGTTCTCTCATATAAAGAGGCCAAAAGGTTTTTTTTTTTCTTGGCTTAACGGCATATCAACTCCTTATGTTTATTTAACACCGAAATTTCATTCGTTTGAAAATCTTTGTTATCATAAATATATTTTCAATATCTCAATATTTTTTACTGGTCTGTAACCAAGTATTCCTAATACAAATAATTTGCACACAGTTGTTAGAGTGTTTGCCATTAGCCCGGGAGACCTGGGTTCAATTTCAGGTCGAGTCATACCAAAGACTCAAGAAATGGTACTTGATGCCTCCTTGCTTAACACAGCATTATAATGTACGGATCAAGGGTAAAGTGGAGCAATCCAGGGAAAGGAGTAGCCCCCTCCTTTACACCTTGGTGTAGTAGCTATTGAAAAAGTAGCCTTCGGGTCACCCTCGACTAAGATCGCTAACTTTACTTATATAATATCAAGTATTCCTATCTAAGATAAATAATTTGCACACAGATATATAATATCAAGTATTCCAGTCTAATACAAATAATTTGAACACAGTTATATAATATCACGTATTCCTCTCTAATATAAATAATTTGTACACAGTTATATAATATCAAGTATTCCTATCTTACATAAATAATTTGAACACTGTTATATGATATCAAGTATTCCTATCAAATACAAATAATTTGCACACAGTTATATGATGCCACGTATTCCTATCTAATACTAATAATCATACACAATTATATAGTTTTAAGTAACTATTTCTATCTAATAATTAATCATTTGTTTGCAGTAATACGCTTTCAAGTATTACTCTCTGACAAGTTTCAAATTTGACCAATCTATGATGTCTTAACAGGTACTACCACACCGGGCCAGAGTGAACCTATGGGTAAAAATTCGATAAATTCTAAACCTCCTCAGTAGGGCTTATCACGCAATCTGCCATCTCTGCAAAGTAATGAAACAATTTATTTCTATTTCAACACAAGGCATTATCCGACAGCAGACGTGGCTTGTGTTACCATAAAACGGAATTCCTCATTAAACAGTTGTTTCTTATACATATACAACCAAAAGGTTCATTTTCAGTTTTAAAATTGAAAACATTTGGACCAAGATTAATATTTTTATAATCATCATCATCATCATGTCTTGCTGCTAGCACGGATTTCCCTGGCTCTCTCTCTCTCTCGCCCGTCGTCTCTATCATCAATCGCTTCTATACCATATCTTGTGCCCGTACAGATCTGTTGTAGATTAGTTCTAGTTGGTCCTCCAACACTTGCACGTCCGTATGAAGGGGTCCATAGGAGAACGTCGTTTATGAGTTCGTCCTTACTTCTCCTGCAGTGTCCTGCATGTCTTGTTCGTCTTATTTGGATGGTTTTAGAGATGGGAGGTATAGCTGCTGTTTTATGGGATGTTGCTTCCTGGATATGTTCAATATGGCCCGTAGCATCCTTGTGCAATATAATAAATACGAAAAACGAACAAATCTTAACTCCAGATTTATTTGTTTTTGTATTTGTTGAACTATCTAAAATCTTTTGTTCCCATTTTGTCAACTTGAATTATGTTAAAATATTTGTACCGGCCCATTGGTCTCGTGGGTAGAGTATGCACCAATGGCGCTGAAGACCGGGGTTCAATCCCAGGTCGAGTTATATCGAAGACTCAAAAAATGGTACTTGATACCTCCTTGCTTAACACTCAGCATTATAAGGAGCGGATCAAGGGTAAAGCGCCCTCTCCTACACCTCAGTGTAGTAGCTATTGAAAAGGGAGCCTACGGGTCACACTCGACTATAGTCACCAACTTTACCTATTATATATATGTATATATAAATTTCATTTTTCGTTATAGAGGTAATGCAATTTCATTTTTGATTACAGTGTTGTACAGTGTGCTAATAAATAATGATTCATAAAATCCAGCTTGGTTGTATAATATTTAACTCGAAATATAAAACCTGATATCTTTGGTTTAGAAGACAATTAACTTTTTATTTAAAAACTTGCAAGTTGTGTACTGACTTACGGGTGATACTATACACACACATACACTCACGTAAACACAGACACAGATACACACACACACACACACACACACATATAAACACACACACATGCAAAGAAAGGGAGAGAGAGAGAGAGAGAGAGAGAGAGAGAGAGAGAGAGAGAGTTTTATCCTTTTCCTCAAAATAAGAATTAAATGATAATCTTCGACTCTCATTGATAGCTTTTCAGTTTGTCTTCACACAACGTCTATTTTCAGCAAACTTGCAGAATGCTTGGTTTCAGTGTCGAATAATATCAAAAATGAAAAAAATAGAATAAAGATTAGTGATATAATTAATATAAATGATTCATTATTATTGTTATTGTTACGGTTGACGAAGAGGATTTGATATAAATACCTGGATGGTTTGTTAAATAACTTTTTCTTTCTGAGATAAGTCGCAACATTCATTATATTTCAAAAGACAGCTCTGATGCGAGAGCGATAAAAGAAGAATTTCAGGTCACAGGTTTTAGACGCGTGGGGCATCACTTGACTTTGCTAACATGTGCAGATAATCATCGCAGATATTTTTGTCAATAACAGATTAAGGAAGTAAACGAACACTTAGCATTTGATGGAACTTGCAGTCAATATTCCTTCGAATTTCTATTCGTCAATCTGCGTAACAAATATTTCATACTGTAGAATTTTCTTCCTTACGACATTTTGTGCGCAAATCAGGTTCCCAAACTAGAGACCGCAAACTCTTCGAAGTTCTCGAAGGTATTCCTGGGGACCCAGACTGAAGTCGTTTTTATTTAAGCAATTATATAGTCTCATTTAACCATCGTTTGCAATCATAACTACAAGTAACTATTTTTAATACTAATAATTCATACACAATTATATGGTTTTAATTCGATTAAATAATATGGCCCTTAACTTGCAGCTTATTCTTTCAGGTTTATTATTTTAAAAGCAAGTTAAGTGCCTTTTTATTTAAGGGAAAAATTGTCTGTAATTCCGTCGAATATCTTTGAATCGATGTTATTATAAAATTCGAATATGTTTAAGAGTACTAGAATACGTAGAGAGATATATGTGGTGGGAAGAGAAGAGATATCAAAATGACCAACTGTAAAGACACGTGAGTATCGTTGTTAAGTCTATAAAAACACCCAATACCCAGAAGGCGCCAAAAAGACTCGAAAAGTGATGAAAGCCTAAACAAAAATGTGAATCATTGACTTGTGCTTTGACTGAAGAATGTCAGAGGTTAGTAGTCTTTTAACTAAACTGTCTTCAAATGCATGTTAGACGTTACTTTGTCCTCGAAGGTAAAATCTTTGCTGAATATTATATACTATTTAAATGAAAAGATGACCCTTAACTTGCAGCTTATTCTTCCAGGTTTATCATTTTAAAAGTTAAATGCCTTTTTATTTAGGGGGGAAATAGTCTGTAATTTTGTCGAATGTCTTTTAATCGATAAGCACGCATAAAATTCCAAGAAGGCACCAAGTTTTTTTGCTACACTCGCAAGCTAAACCTCAGAAGCCATGGGAAGCAGCATGGTGAATGTGAACTATGGCAATGAACACTCGATGGGCCTACGACGTACTTCACCAGATGTTGGGTGGAGGAACCCCACTAAGCAAAGGCTCGGATCAAACAGTTTAGTCAGGAAACTACTGCTACTCATCTACAAGTATGGTGACTTCTGATGAGGTTAATCTGACCATCACTTTTGTTTTTCTTTGAGTGGCCCGCTAAAGAGTTCTCTTATTTAAGAAAACTGGGTCACATCTGTGTCAGATTTTAAACAACCTCTACGTCTGATATAGCCACAATATACCGCTCATGATAAAAATGTCAAATTTAAATATAATACAACGTTGGGCCCAGGCAACAAGCCTAGGTGTCATGATCGGCCAGTGCTCTCCTGATAACCAACATAGGAGACTTGATCGTAATCTTACGAATGTTGGCTGTTCTTTTTTCAGAACGACCAAAGAACCACACCAATCAGGGACATAAACGCAAAACATGGACTCGGGAAGACAACCAACTTGTACTGCATTACTATTTCAGGAGCAACGCTATACTATGAGGATATAGAAAAAGAATGATAACGATCTGATAAGAATGAGCAAGTTTCCAGACAAGAAGTCAAAGACTCGTTGACTAAGTTAGGACAATGATAAAAAAGGTTGATTTTCTGACCTTGAAATACTAGAAATACGCCTGAAAACAAATGATGAACGAGACACTAATGCAGTATCAGACACACAAGGTTTTGACAATCAAGAACAGTCAAACCGAAATGAACCACAATTTCGGAAAATAGAAACACCACATACCCCCAAAACACGGAGCAAACACTAACACAAGAACAAAAAATAAGTTTAGAAAATTTTTTAAAAGTTATGAATGTACAAAAAACTACCATCCCACCGCTAAAGAACATAAAATGGAGAACAATCAAGAAGGAAACGGAAAAAATAAATCAAGTATTAACATGTAAAAAGAACTAATAAATACAGGAGCAAAATTAGTTTGTGAGAAAATCGGGGTTCCTTTAAAGAACACGAACAAAAAATCAAAATTTGGATGGGGAATTCGACTGGAAACGCAGATATAAAAACTTTGAAAACAGACAAAAACGTTAAAACAAAGGAAAAACGCTGAAACATGGGACAAAAAGAAAAAAGCAACACAAGAAAAAATATCAATACAATTTGAGGAAATAAATCAGAAAGTACTGGCGAAAGAAGGAAGATTAAAAAGCTATCGACAAAGGATAAAGCAATACAGACAAAACAGAACATTCCAAAACAACGAAAGAAAATTCTACCAACAAGTTGGAGGAGATGACACGAACACATACCAACAACCGGATGCACAGAGAAACTGAACAATTCTGGAGTAAAATATGGCAACAAAGAGAACTTAACAAAAAACCGAATAGATAAGCAACATGGCGAAAGATATAGAAGGACTCGAAAAAGGATCGGAAGCGGAAATACACATTGATATACTGAGAATGACACTAAAAAATATCAAATTGGAAAACACCTGGCCATGGTGGGATACATGCATTCTGGTTGAAGAAATTCACCACCATTCATGACAGACGAGCACTTGAAATAAACAGACGTCTACAAGAAACACGCGTACCCGAATAGATGACCAATGGAAAGACTACACTGATTCAAAAATACCCCCATGAAGGAACCGTCCTAAACAACTGCTGACTAATAACGTGCCTACAACACTATGGACGTTTTAAACGACTAACAAGCGACATCTCACTCGAGAAAATGCGGACGTGGCTAAGAAAGGAGAAAAACTAAACGTGGACGTGGCTAAGAAAAGAGAGAAAAACTAAATCTCTTCAAATAGCAGCACAAAGCAACACCATAAGGACCAATCATATCGAAGCAAGAATCGATAAGACGCAACAAAACAGCAGATAAATGTTATGTTGTGATAGAGACGAAACCATCAATCACATAATAAGCGAATGCAGCAAATTAGCACAGACAGTGCATAAGATTAGACACGACTGGGTAGGCAAAAGGATCCACAGGGAATTGTGCGAGAAATTGAAGTTAGACCATGCAAACAAATAGTATATGCACAACCCAGAATCTGTCCAGGAGAGTGAGATGCACAAACTGTTCTAGAATTTTGAGATACTAACGGATCACCAAATCTCGACCAGACGACCAGGCCTTATAATAATCAACAACAAAAAGAGAACTTGCTGGACTTTGCTGTCCCGTCTGACAACAGAGTAAAGTTGAAAGAAAGTGAAAAGAATAATAAGTACCGATACATTGCTTGGGAATTGAAAAAAACTTTGGAACATGAAAGTGACGATTGTACAAATTGTAATTGGTGCTCTTGGTGCAGTCACCAAAGAATTGGTACAGGACTGGAGGACTTGGAAATAAAATGACGAGTGGAGACCATCCAAACTACTGCATTACTGAGATGGGCCAGAATATTAAGAAGAGTCCTAGAGACTTGAGGAGACTTGCTGTTCCTCATACTCCAGTGAAGGACCATCAGCGAACGCTGATGGGAAAAACTCTCATAATAATTATCATTATAGATCCATAACGTGTCTACCTATAATGTGGAAAATGCTGATAGCAAAAATTAAGGAGGATATTTACTACTCGTTAATAAGCCCCGGCTTGTTCCCCGGGGAACGGAAACGATGTCGCAAGGGAAGCAGAAGAACAGGAAGGCTGCGATATATTTATCAACACATCTGTAAGGACAGCAGAATGAGACGTAAAAATGTAGCTATGGCGTTGATTGACTACAAAAAGACATACAATTTGGTCCTGCAAAGTTGGATAATAAACTGTCTCAAAATGTACAAGATATCCTACAAAGTCATAAAGTTTATCGAGAAAACCATGGAAAACTGGAGAATAGGATTAACAGCAGGAGGAAAAAGCTTGGCAGAGGTGAAAATCCAGAGAGGTATCTTCCAAAGAGATGCTCTAACATCATTACTATAATGATAGCGATGATGCCACACAATCACATACTTAGGAAATGCACAGGCAGATACTAAATTACTAAATCGCAAGAAAAGATAAATCCCCTAATGTACATGGATGACATTTAACTGTTTGCCAAAAATGAAAAAAGAATATACAGTCAGGACATAGGGATGGAATTTGTAATTGAAAAATGCACCATACAATCAGAAGCGGGGAACGACACATGACGGAAGGAATAGAATTACCAAACCAAGAAAAAATCAGAACATTCGGAGAAAAGGAAACCTACAAATACTTGGGAATATTGGAAGTGGAAACCAAAGCCTAGCATTAGACCTTTAGGTCTAGTTTAAGCTCTGAGAAGGCCTACGTGCTGGACTCACATTGCACTTGGTTGGTATGAAAAACTCTCAGAAGAGTAAAATAATAATGATAATAATAATAATAATAATGTTTTTCACAGTTATATGAGTATTCTTATCTAATAATGATAATTTTCAAACAAATATAAATTCTTCATAGACCTTTTTGTTGGTGGTGTATTACCCCTGTACAAGGTCTACGGTTGGCATATTCTAAACCCTGCAAACAAAACTCAATACTTTTCTAACAGTTTCTGTAATGAATAATACCTAATAATATCCGTTTTTATCGTGTAATATTCCACTAGAAATAATCAAATTCTAGTATCTCTGATACTTCTTTTTGTAAAAATTAATAGGGCTGTGCTTATTTATAGGTGATACTGTATTTATCTCAGTCTTATCTATCTATCTATCTATCTATTTTCCCTGGAACAAAATATTATTCGCAAATGAAGACCCAAACTAGGGGCCGCAAACTCCTTGAAGTCAACGAAGGTATTACTTGGTAGAATTTCAAAACAGTTTCACCTGATCTATCATCGTTACCCTTACTTTTATCATTAAAAAAATTCTCAACTCCCTTTTTACAAATGCGAAGTGTATTCTAAAAGTATCGAGACTGAAGCTGTATTTACCGAGACAGAAATGTACATTGAATGAAAAATATTTTTCTCAATAGTTTCTTTGGCATTCAGTACATCTATTTCATTGAGTTTTTTAATTGGTCAAAACATCTCTGGTGCTCCTCTTTTGACATGGAGTAACCCGCCCCGCGACGAATGTCCTGAATTGACATTAAACAATCTAACGGCGAGGCTCCAGTCTAGGAGATTTGGGGAATGTGGACGACTCGTTCATTGTCATTGCTCTCAGGTCCACTCTGACCCGGAGTGGTGGCACCTGATAGAGTCCTATGTATGGGTCAAATAGAACAAACTGAGTGCAAACAAATGGTCGATGTCAAATTGTGATTGTTATATAGCAATACTTGAACCCATTTAACTGTGGGCAAAAAAGACGTCAGGCTTGTTTAAAAGTGTTATCTACAAAATGTGTTTACAAATCCTAAATATATTTAATATGTATGGTTAAACAGGATTTGGCATTAAATAACCTTCAAGGGTTGATATGCCATAAAACCAAACAAAACGAATCTTTTGATATGATGTGAAGCTGTCCTCTTCAAATTTCCTGAGATAAATCCGCCGTTTAAAAAGATGCAAAAGTCGCATGGAACCAGGTCTGGTGTGTATGAAGGCTTATGCACTTTCACAATCCAGTGTTTCATAAAAACCTACTGATCAAAATGTATTAATTTATTCAACCCCTTCGCCGCGGCTGGGATGTAACACAAAGTCAAATTTTTAGCTGGTTTAAAGCCAGTGTTTTCTTTCTCCTGGATTGGTCACCTAAGCAATCCTAAAGTCTTTTCTACTATTTACTCATTGCTGGAGTGGAGAATAAATGGGTTCATACCTTTCTCGAAGGCATTAGTGGGAAATGAAACACAAACAGCCAAGTGACGCCTGTGGAGGTTAACAGGTTTGAATTTTGAGTTTTTCTTCTCCAAGGCCGTAAATATCTTGATAAATATCTTCATATCATCCACAGAAATAGTTATTATTTTACTCCTTCGAGTGTTTTTCACACCAGCATTAGGCGATGGTTTCTCGCTGGAGTTTGAGTGACATCAAGTTTCCAGGACTTTTCTCAGTATTCTAGCCAATCTCAGCAATGACGTCGTTTGGATGGTCTCTACTCATCCTCTTATTTATAAGTCCACCAGTCTCAGTTCTAATCCTTTGGTGACTGTACCAAGAGCACCAATTACAATTGTTATCACAGTCCCTTTCATCTTCCATAGTTTTTTCAGTTCTCCTCCAAGGTCTTGGTACTTATTTTTCTTTTCGCTTCCTTTCAATTTTACTCTGTGGTCTGCCGGGACAGCAAAGACCACAATTCGGCACGTTCTCTTTATTTATTTTTTGTTGACTATCTCTAGGTTTAGTCGAAATTAGATTATTATTATTATTATTAGAAGTAGTAGTTGTTGTTGTTGTTTTTAATTGAGACCCTATGATTGTGTGTAAATTATTATACTAGTGACATATTCTATACCTCGTCGATAGAACGGTTTTCATAGTTCTGTTAACGTATTTATCATGGATCAATCTATTATAGCTTTTACTTTATGACAAGAGTCTGACATGACAAGCAGCATACAACCATATACGGGTACCTCGGGTGGTGTAATGGTTAGCAAGCTAGACTAGCAAACTTTCAAGAGTGAGTTCGAATCTCATTGGGTGCCCCATTCATACGGCCTTGTGCCACATCGAAGCAAAAAGCAAACTAAATTACTACTACAACCATATACGGGAAGTATATGATTAGAAAGTAACAGAAAAATTTGAAACAAGGCTATCAGTCTGGACTACTCTTACAAAAAAAGTCATCTGATGAAATGATGACGAAGGGGGATTGTCTTCTTGTCGTAGCGTCTGGTCACTGGGAGGCTGACTTAAGACCAACATGAAAAAGATGAGTAGATTCTATTATTAATTGGTAAGTGTTGCTTAGATCTGGCACAAAGTTACAAGAATGATGTACCGTAATGTAATGATTACCGTCGTAGCAAATGGACACAACGATACGAATTCAAATCCTGGACGAGACTACACACATTTTACTTTGAACTCATGCCCTTAGGAAAGGCATGAATCCATCTCTTCATCCTCCAACTTGGAGACAACGAAGGATTATTCTGCACTCTCTAGAGTACCAAAACTGGACCCTCACCACCGTATGCAGGATATCCCATATTTTTAGAGATATCTTACACCTTTTTAGAGGATGCATTCGACGTATTCTTAGCCCTGACAACCGTTCATACCCATAATTGCTTGAAAAAAGACTGACTTCGACATTATTTAGCCCAATAAGGGTTGACATACCATAAAATCAACTACCCCTCCGCCCAACCCACATGTAATATTAATTAGGTTGACTGGACTATCAAGCTTTCGTAAGGGTAAGCGATCTTGGAAAAGGAAAACCGAATATGAGGTCTTTCTCTAAAGTAATTTGGGTACAATTTTTTAAAATCCTTAAACGTGATTAATAATTGTATATATATATATATATTGATTAATTTATGTTAAAGAATAAAAGCTCTTCAGAAAATTAAAAATTATTTAAAGAATGAGGCTTCGAAGTTATTTGTATGATATAGTTTTGCTACTAATCAATTAATTATTTAATTATTTACTGCGAACACTTTTTGTAAATTATTTTCTATGGGGATGCATTGAAAATCAGGAAGAAAGACCACCATTCCTTCTTTTTTAAATTGGGAGCGTAATAGTTAAAGTACTGGTCTGTGACCTAGAAATAAGTGAGTTCGAATTCCAGTCGCATTGTTAAGTTGACTTTCGGACTAATACTCTTTTAGACAGTATGAACCCCTTATCCCCCAGCTATGGGTTAAATAGTATCACTGCTACTTCTACGAGGATGGCTTGTTAATATGCCATTAAATAAAGAAACCACACCAAACCTTCCTTTTAAATTATCTATTGACTTTCCGTCTTTCTTTCTTTATTTTCCTTTCCGTTATAGCTTGTCGAACTAATCGGCCTCTCAGCGTTTCCTGGTAGAATAAAGGGCCCACACACTTAAGTGAGCTTATTTGGGGATTTAATTATTAACAACGAGAAAAAAGGCGAGAGAAAACTTGTCTACTTTATATTTTAGTTTGTAACCATTATTGACAAGGCTTTGCTTAGTCTGGTTGCTTACAGTACATGTTGCTCCACCCATTTTAGAAATCAACAGGCTGCTTAAGTTCGATGATCTGACGAGAACTTGTGCTTTCAGTGTGATCATAGATAGAAACAGACTCTCTCTGCACAAAATACACATTGAAGGAGTTTAATTTCGCTTACTACGATGTTGCAGTCCGGCAATAGCGCTTTGATTGGGGTTATGGTTTTTAGTAAATCTACAAATATTCTCTGATAATCGTATAATGATGAAAACAACCCAGATGATGACACTAATACGAATGAGGATGCTCTAAAAGGCACGAATTTCCTTCTCTTCGCCACACAATGGGTACATCTTTTCGACAAGGCATAGAATATATCGACTTCCCCTGAGTAAGGATGCCCTTGTATAGGACTAATTGGTGTATTCTAAGCGAGGATGCACAGGGATAAGTACTCAACAAAAGATGAAGTATTCTGGGTAAAAATCTAAATTGCATTCGGTGGTGAGGATCAAGTTCTGAATTTTTGGGGAGTGTAGAGTATCCCTTCGTTGCTATTACTCCCAGCTTCACTCTTTTACCCTCTTTTGTTTTTCTAAGAGGATAGATTTGGCATTAAATAACTTATGAAGATCGATATGCCATTAAACAAAGAAACCAAACTGAAATGAATATAGAGAGAATGAGTGCAATAAAAAAATTGCAATTACTTATAATTACAATCAAGTTGGCGTAGTGGGTAGAGTGTTCGCCAATGGTCCAGGAGACCTGGGTTCAATCCCAGGTCGTGTCATACCAAAGACTTTTAAAATGGTACTTGATACCTCCTTGCTTAACACTCAGCAATATAAGGTACGTATCAAGGGTAAAGTGGAGCAATTCAGGGAAAGGAGTAGCGCCCTCCCCTACACCTTGGTGTAGTAGCAATTGAATAGGGAACCTTCTGGTCGCTCTCGACTACAGTCGCCAACTTTCACTTATCTAGAAATTAATCGAATTTCGACTTTCAATAACCCATACAGAGTTGATGTGCAATTAAAGAAATTAACGAAATAAAACAAGACCACAGTATGAGTAAAATAGCAGAGCTGATTGGGATTTCTAATCATGTTGGGAGCAACCAGTTTAGGAGAAAGACAATCTTGAATTCCAACAGAAAAGAACGCATCAGGAAATGACGTCCTTATCTCACCTAAGAACGATCACAAGAATTCATAGTTTTCTGACCAACGATAAAAAGCCAAGATCCCCCAAATTTTATTCTATTCAGTTTCTAGTTTTCAAATAAAATAAAATAAAATGAAATAAAAGCTCCTAATACTTTTTGTTAAGGTTTACAACGAGTATCAATTGCATCGTCTTCATATTGGAAAATTATTAGAGCTGCTATGCGTTCAATAACATGTAAAAATGCTCCGCACTTGAGAACAACACAATTAAATTGATTGACGTTTGATTTCAGAAACGACAGATCATTATCTTGTTTTATTTTTTAAGAGACAGGCGAAGGGGATATGTTTTTGAAGCCCATCTCTCTTTCTTTCTTCACGCTTTGCCACATAGGTCCTTAATATATGATATTGTGTTCTTTTCAAGCCCGAATTTAATTGCTTGTATATCAGATGACATGTTAAGAGCATGAAACAGGAGCAATAATAATGTCATGACTTGACTAGAAAGGCGCCATAGTTGCGAACAAAGACAAAAAAAAACTGCAATGACGTCAGTTAAGATATACGTATCATCTTGTTCTTGTGTGAGGTTTACATATGAGGGAAAAAACAATAGGTTTGTTTCGTCTTCGACCTGTGCTAAGGATGAGGCGACGTGCCGTGACACGTTCGAACATAATCAGGGGAATTAACGCTGAATTATAATGTATGAAGTTGGTTCAAAATGACGCAAACTTCATTTGCATATTTAAGGTCGGTTGATTATTTTTACATGTTAACTCTTGCTGGATTATTCAGAGCCGAAGTCAGTCTTTTTTTTTTTTTTTTTTTTTTTTTTTTTTGCAAGCAAAAATATAGTTCAAGGAATTAAAGATAATAACTTATAAACAATCACTACATAACAAAAATTTTCACTTTTCGTGTTCCTAGGCAGAGAAAATTAGTTCCCTTTTGTTTTTGACAAAGGCAAATGGAAAAAAATCTATTTCTTCTTTGATCTTTGCTTCTTGTAACTTGAGTTATAAAATTTTCAAATTTACTAATTTTCCAGAACATTCCTATTGTAATCAACTGGACCTCGCTGCTCTCCACGACTGTCTTTAGGTTCTTTAGACCATGGTGATCACGATTTAATTATATCTTCACTGGTTGACGCATGTTTGTTGCTTTGCTGGTATCGTGTTGTCAGGTACTGTTCCTCTTGGGTTGACTGCGCCGGTGTTCTTCACGGCTGTCCACCCCTCTGCCAGCGTTGTTGTTTCGATCACAGAATATAAAAAGGTCGCTTGATAAAGTCACTAAAGAGATAGACAGGTTGACGGCCAATGGTTACATCAAAATAATTCTCCAACATGTAAAACAAAATTTATACGGGTTTGAGATGTAACAACTTTTTTGTTTATATCAGTTGCTGAATAAAACCCTTTTCATTACTGTTTTAGGCAAGGGACACTAGAATCTGCAACACAGTTGTAAACAGTCTCGTTGTAAGTCAAGTATTTAGTATTCTGGGCAGGCACAAAGTCTTAGTTTGGTTTGATTTAGTTATGTTTTATGGCATATCAACCCTTGTGGGTTATCTAATACTAAATCCTGTTTATATATATATATATATATAATTTGTTATTGAATAGTTGTTAGTAACATTATCTTTTAAACGAGCCTGAGCTCATTTGTTTGCACACTGTTAAATGGTTTTAAGTATCGTTATCCAACACTGATAATTCAATTTAATATTACTCATTTGGTTGCACACAGTTAAACGATTTCAATCATTGCTAAAATTGATAATTCTACTTAATATTATTCATTTGTTTTGGTTATCATTTGTTTACACACAGTTAAATGGCTTCAAGAATCGCAATCTAACACTAATAATTCTATTTGATATTAATTATTTGTGCGCACACAGTTAAATGGTTTCAAATATTGCTATCTAAACACAATTGACTCTCAGCCATCACTTTCTAGTACCTCTAAGATCAAATAGTGCTGTGTGACGTGGTATGCCACCGAGAGGGGAAAGGTAAGATTTAATCTCCCTTATCCTTCTGTGTTTGAACTAGCAAGCCCCGAGGACTGACCGCTAAGGCAGTCAGAAAAAGGTCAAACAAAGCTATCTGCACTCCATAACCCCAAGTTGGTTGGACAGGGAAGGGAATGTAGGTCATTGTAGTAGCCCGAATAAAGTAGCATGACCGGATGAGGTGGAGGAGGAGGAGGAGGAAGGCGGAGGAGGAGGAGGAGGAAGGAGCCAAATGATTGGCCGAAGCCTTTTCGTCAGAGGAAATTGGAAAAAGGATTTTCAGTTTTTAGGACGGAGGTCGTCGTGAAAGGACGTGCTGACCTGATGCCAAAAAACTCTGGGCTCGCTCGCCCGCAAAAAGAATCTTCAGTTTTTGGACAGACATTGGCAAGAGATCCACGCCAAGTTAGCCAAGCTCCGGGGAAAGAGTGGAACAGAATCTTTGGATAGAAGATAACAGTGCCTTCAGCCAGATTCTACAGAATGCCGCTCGCCCGTAAAAGAAAGGAATTCCACGAAGTAAACCCGTCGAAAAGCTAAGTACAACTTAAAACCGTTTTTCCTTCTTCCCTTCCTAAATATTGAAATTATATGCACTCTCTCAAGTTAAAGAAAGAAAAATATAAAGAATTATATGCATTCAGAAAAGAAAAGAAAGAAAGAGGAAAGAAAGGAATAAAGAAGAGAAACATTTGTGTTTCACACTGCCGACCAGGCTTTACAAAGCAGACACTTTAAAAGAAAAGAAAGAAAGAAGAGGGAAAGAAAAGAAGAAAAGGACTGTCGAGAGAGACATTTGTGTTTAAGACTGTCTGCTGGTGTAATATAGCCGGCGCCTTAAGCCGGTTCAGGAGGCTTCTCGAAGCGACGTGGATTCCAACAACGGTTAAAGTAGACTTTCTTAGTCGACTGATTCTAGAATCCGAAACAGTTGTAAACGGTCTATTACTAAGTAAAGTCTTTAGTTGTCAGGAGCTTGCACAAGATCTTGTGTTCACGAGGTTCAAGTGGTAGTAGACAAGTGAGATGCCAAAACCTCCAATTTATATTGAATTCGGTGTTCAACCGACGTAAGGATTGACAGGATATGGCGACTCAGTAATTTGTATCTTTCACCCATACTTGGTACCTTTAAGGTCTTATAACGTCCTTATTCCTTTCACTCTCTCTATATTCAACCTAGCTCTCATCCCTAGACAGGCACAATTGTCTTTCATTATGAATCTGATTTTCAAACGCATAGGTGAAGTAAAGGCCCCCAAAATTATCCAGTGACTAATATTTTCCGGTCCGATCGGCTATCCATTTTTCTGATGCAAACAATTAAGATTTTCCCATGAAATCGTTGATCCAGGAAATTTTTTAATGTAAACAAACCTCTTCCTTTCTGATAATCTGAGAAACAACCCAGATGGCATTTTTTTTGTTACTCGAGCCTGGCTGTTTATCTGAGTCATTCTATTATTTTGGGTTTCAAAATGTTTTCTTTATCCAGTAACTTAGATTTTAACAACCCTACCCTTTTCACGAACTCTCCTTGCTTTTAATTCCTCGATTAACCCCTCCGGACTCCAGTTTCACATAGGTTGATTCTGGGGTGAATTTACCTGATAAAGAATTCTCTAGAATTTACTAAACATATTTGTTCATTTTTAGTTTGGTTCCTTTGTTTAATGGCATATCAGCCTACGTGAGTTATTTAATTTAAAGAAACTATTCCAAAACAAGCCAAATGTCCAGTAAAATGAACAAGACTAGCTGGGAACTACAGGGGAAGTAAAGACAAACCCATAAACGACATTGTCTTATGGACTCAATACATAGACGCGTCTGGGTTGGCCGACCATCAAGGACGTCAACTCTGTGCGGATACTGGATCCAGTCTAGAGGATCTGCCAGGAACGATAGATGATAGGGACGGATGAGACAGAGAGACAGAGAGAGAGAGAGAGAGAGAGAGAGAAAGAGAGAGAGAAGGAGAATTTGTGTGTGCGTGCGTGCGTGTGTGTGTGTGTGTGTGTGTGTGTGTATCAGGGAGCTTCATACTATCAGCATGTCCTGATGATGACAATGTAGGAGGTTCCTGATCGTCTCAAATTGTCTAAGTTCGTACACTTAATTCTCAGTTCGTACCCAGTCTCTCCCAATATCAATCAAGTTAAGTTACAAGTTCCTGAATTGATAATTTATTAAATTACTTTATATTTACAACATAAAGGAGTACATATTTTAAGTATATATGATCATATCGTGAAACAAGCCCAGTCGGCAGCTGTTGTAGAATACACCGATTGCATCTCTGCAGAGGGGTAAGACCCCACCAATGAATATCCTGTATATGACATTAAACAATCTGATAGTGAGGCTCAGGTAATGCTGGATCTTTGGGGAATGAGGAGTACCCCTTCATTGCCATTGCTCACAGGTCCATTCTATGAGTCAAATAAAACTGTTTGACATTTAAATTGTGTGCAGACAAATGATATGTTAAATTGAATTTTTTGAAATTGAACTTGGGTCGCAAATTCTATTTCCTATGAGAATAACCATTATGCTACACACATCTCTTTGCCCACGTGTATGTGCATAGGTTCCTACATGTAACTGACCATGTGTCACTTACTACCCTCATAGAGATCGAGTTAAATACAGAAATATAAAACTCTTCTATGTTTCACAAGCCTGACCATTTCGTTTCTGCTTATATCGATGGATGTCAGAGATAATGTTGAACTCTTGGGAAAAATGAGAGAGATATGACCATAGAACTTTATAATTATATGTGACTCTTTGACTAAATTAGTTTCTCTAAGTCATTTATTCTTATTTTTAAGTCAAGCTCGTCATACTGAATGATTTCATCGCAAGAGTTGGATTAGATAACAATATGAATTGTCTCTGAAAATGCAAAGATCCCCTGTTGCAAATATTTCCTGAGCAGAACTTTAGATCCAGTTATTATCAAGGGATGAACATGGGAAGACCATTCTTCGGCTGTTGGAAGGTGATAATGATTAGTGACCAATTGGATTTGAATTTCCAAACTGCTAATGTGCTTTTGACCACGGACCACGGCATGCGGAAAATCAGCACAAAATCGGTTCCGTGAAAATAAAAAGAAAGCATTAATTTCAGAGTCGCCTTCGATAGAATACATTGACCAAAAAAATAGAAGAAAGTTAACTCCCCATTCAGCTTAAAATGGCAACTTGTATAGATCTGAAAGTATATCAGCGATTGAGTACAATCTAATTTTTCAATAAACGAAAAATCTGTGACGTAAGGCGATACCCACACGACCGTCATAGAGTTAGCATAAAATATTTAGTCAGTTTCATCAGGCTAACATATCAGAAAGTAACGTAAAGTTACCAATAAATACTTTACATTAGTCGGCTGCCTTGCGTTAGATACACCAATGATCTTAAATCACTCTGGGGAAAAGCTTAATCTCCTGTGATTCAGTTTTCCGTCAGTGTCGATTCTTTGGAGTGTCACAGGTGTGTACTGAACAAATAGGAAGGCTTTAGGAAAATTTGACATAGGTATTAAGAGATTTGCCTAAGCCTTTAATCAGTATGCTTTGCAGGTGTTGTAATTACTCAAAAAGAAGCGAAAAATTCCAGTGTTTGGTTCTCTATGAGTTCTGTAAGTGGCACCTGCAAATAAAAGAATATAACTTGGGAAATTTTTCCTCTTGGAATTATCTTTGTACAAAGTAAATATCAAATGCATATTCACACTTATGCTAGAGAAAAGCGTACATGGCTATCATAAATCTCAAAACTTAATTGCACATTTCATCTTTTATTATAATTTTTGATTTAGAGCATTCATTACTATTATTAATTTTGACTAGTATTTTCTCTCAAATATTTGGTTACTCGGAAAATACTGTTCGATTTTAGAACAAACTTTTATTCCTGAATTAATTAAACATAAACTGTGTTTTAGTCAGACAAAATATTGTCCCTGAAAATCTATGTATATCTGCCATTGTTAATTATGCCTGTATGATAAACTCGTAAAATACAAAGGTTTGGATGCCAAGAAATCTTTAAAAGCAGCTTCTAGGTTAGGTTTTTTGGTTTAATAGCATATTAACCCATGATGGTTATTGAATGCTAAATTATATATATATATATATATATATATATATATATAATTTGTAAGTGAATAGTTTGTAGTTAACTTTATTTTCGAACGAGTGAGACCTCATTTGTTTGCACACAGTTAAATGATTTTAAGTATTGCTACCTAGTTAATATTGATCATTTGCTTGGTTTCAAGTATTGCTAGTTATCAAATATTCTATCCAATACAAATAACTTGAACGCAGCAATACGATTTCAAATAGATAATAATAACAATCCCTTGTAAAAGATTGATCCTTAGATGAGATCATAACAGATTCTACTAATGCAGGTCAGAGTGGACATGAGAATAATTGTAATGAAGAGGTACTCCACATTGCCTAAAGCTCCAAGATTGGAGCCTCATAATAAGATGCAATTTTATTTCATACCCAGAACACTAAATAGTTTCAAGTATTGCTGTCTAACACTTATAATTCTATTCAACATTATTCATTCGTTTACACATAATTAGATGATATCAAGTATTACAATCTATTACTAATTATTCAATTAAGCATCAATCATTTGTTGACTCACATTTATATGGTTACAAATATCGTAAATGATTAAAAAGTTCTATTTGACCTATAGATGGGACTCTAACAGGTACTGCCACTGAGAGTAATGGCAATGAAGGGATACTCCACATTCCCCAAAGCTCCTAGACAGGAGCTTCACCATCAGATGCTGTTTAGTGTCATACTCAGGACACTCATTTGGGGAAGGGGTCTTAGCTCTCTGTAGAGGTGAAGCCGGTGTATTCTACAGATTCAGCACACAGGGCTGAAATGCAGTTTCTACTTCTCCTTTGAAACGGGATATTCTTTGTCATAAAAATGTGTTCAAATGCTTGAAAAAAAAAAGGTAATCGATGGGTGAGAGATCAGGAGAATATAGGGGATGTGAAAAAATCTCATGTTCTAAGTCAGCGAGCTTCTTCAGTGTTATCTTGGCAACATGAAACAAAATTATGACCAAACTTGAAAACAGCCTAGTCGGATGAGGCTGTAAATACACCGATTGCATCTCTGCAGAGGGGTAAAAAAAAGCCCACTGCAACTAGTATCCCGGATACGACACTAAAATATCTGATGATGAGGCTCCAGTAAAGTTAGAGCTTTGAGGAATGTGAAGGACCCCTTCATTGCCATTACTTCCGGGTCCACTCTGATCCGGAATGTTAATAACTGTGAGGGTTCCGTCAGTGGGCTAAATAGATCTGTTTAAAAATTATTCGAATTCGATCGAAATTCTCTCTCTCTCTCTCACTCACTAGCACCGTTACTTAGTCTGCTCATGGAGACGTTGTTCATGTAGAGGGCAGGCATATCCTGGATGAACCCATCCTTCTCTAGGTCTACAACTGTTTCGAATTGTTTTCCTTCTTAAAGACTGGTTGTCATGCCTAAGTTAAAGAACCCACTTTACTTAACTATTTACGCAAATGTCGCATATTGACCTTTGACAGAGCCGTAAATCAGGGATTTCTGGGACAGGATGTTCCAGCTGTGTAAATAAAGTGATTATTGGAGAACAAATAATAGGTGGGTGTAAGCAAATCACGTGATTCACGAACCGGAAGAACGCGTAGGCGTAATAAAATTATATATACATGGGAACTCACGTCAGACGGTGGTCAGTCACAGGCAGTTACGGTCAGCCAGATGGAGACACAACCAAGTCGGGGCAGAGGCCGCGTTTGGTACCACCAGCGGCAGGGGGAGGTCAGTGAGCTCCCAGCTGAGGAGCAGATTAAGGGCCAAGTTGGGCCCTGAATTTAGAATCAACGTGGTTAAGAAGATATGGGTCAATACAGCAGTTCTCCGTCCGTCTATGTCCGTGTCCTTCAAGTCCATGTCCTTGTTTCTCACACAGAATTTTGGGCCTTTTTCGAGTAATAAAGAGAGATCTATATTTTTATAACAAATGTGTTACGGTCTCATTATTCCTTTATTATGGTCCTTCATTAAATGCCTATATAACACAAATCTAGAGGAGGAATAATTGGATTCATACTTTCATACTGTGAAATACAAACAGCATCGCTCATGATTTGAAAACGGGTTGCTTCCACTTCCTACGAAATTAACCATTACGCCACGAAAAATACTTGATACCATATTATTGTAAATTATTCTTACGAATTTACTTGAAGCAATTATTGTTTACATGAAACTATATAACTGTGTGCAAACAAATGAATGTTATCAAATAGAAACACTATATTGACACTATACAATTATTAGTACGAGATGAGAATACTTGAGACCATAAAATTGTGCACAAATTATTTGTATCAGATAGGAATACTTGATATTATATAAATGTTTGCAAATAAACACTTAAGAAGCAACTACACAGAAATGTAAATGTAAATGCTCAATGATTGCAATTCCCTAACCTCTGAGCATAAAATAACCCTAGACAGGTTTACAAGTACTGCACCCTCAATGTTAACCAAACTTTTTTCCAAGTGACTTTTGCTTATTTTCCAAGAAGAAAATTCTTCTCGAGGTTAAGATTTAAGGACGTAGAGAACATTAAAAGAAATAGAAAGACACAGAATCACATAAAAAGAAATAGAAAGACACAGATTCACATTAAAAGAAATAGAAAGACACAGATTCACATTAAAAGAAATAGAAAGACACAGATTCACATTAAAAGAAATAGAAAGACACAGATTCACATAAAAAGAAATAGAAAGACACAGATTCACATAAAAAGAAATAGAAAGACACAGATTCACATTAAAAGAAATAGAAAGACACAGATTCACATTAAAAGAAAGAGAAAGACACAGATTCACATTATATCTAAAGAGGATTTTTTGAGGTTTTTCAACTAATGGGAATCTCTAGAATAAATATATTGACTGCCAAGGCGACTATTTTGAATAAAATTAACGCTTCACTCATGATTTATTTCTGTTTTGGTAAATACAGCTTCAGCCGCTATGAATTCTTTTGGAATGCATCTGGTTAAATTCAATTCTTCGAATGATTACTAAGAAAATGTTCAAGTTCACAAATGTTTTATTTTTCCTGTTTCCGAATACTGAAACCTGGGCGACAACAAGTATTGAAAATATCGGACAGTATCGTCAAATAATTAGGTTAAATCACGCTGAAATCGCTGGTTCCCTCTAAATCACCGAAGTTAAACAGCAATGAGCCTGTTCAATATTTAGATGGACGATCACATAAGCTACATAAGGTACTAGATTATAGTATATTATATTAGATTATATATGGCACACAAGTCTCAGGTTGCTTTTGCAACCTGAGACTTGTGTGCCGTATATAATCTAAGCTTAGCAAATAACATCGTCGAATAATTGTAATATAATTAGAATGATGATTAATTATACTAATCATTTTATTCCGTAATTAATTTTATTGATTAGTTTATAAGTTAATTTGGTAAAATTGTAAATCGGTTAGAAATTTTTGAGTGGAAGTGTATTCGTCACTGGAATCAACATGTGCACACTCGTATATGAGAGAGAGAAGGAGAGAGAGAGAGAGAGAGGGAAAGAGAGAGAGAGAAGATGCAACAATCATCCCTTGTTGTAATAAGGTTTCGGGTCAGGAAAAGAAAACTAAAATGTAAGTTGGATTGGAATTAAATAAAATATGATGCAATGGAATGACGTCACATCGCGGATTTTGGCTGATTAAATAATTAATTTTGGAATATATATAAAAATAAATAGATAATTTGAAAATTGAGCAGTTGAGTTCAGCTGAGTTCAGTTAAGTTGTCAGTGGCAGTTGGAGTTGGACGTGAAACGAACCGGTCAGAGTCGGCTCTGAAGTAGCTGCCAGTCTGTGGATTCGTTTAGAGACCCTTACGATTTCTTCCTCTCCCTCGTGTTGCATTTAATACTAGAAAAATGTTGGGTCTGAATAAAACCCTTTTCCTATCAGAAACAACTGGGTGACCTTGTTGTTTTAAAGAAGAGTGTAAGGTTCGAATATTCACGATGGTCCCGTAACGTTACATAATTTCAAATGAAATTATTGACATTTTAGAATCAGTATTTGGTGATGGGGATTCCTCGTGGTATAGTGGCTAAAGTTTGGAAGTTCGGTCTCGAGGCAGGTGAGTTCGAACCCCAGTCGTGTTATTACGCTCACTTTCAAGCTAATATCGTTAGAAAAGGTATGAATCTATAATTACCCCCACCCCTGGTAAAGATTAAACAGTATTACTGTTGTTCTTCTACAAGGATTGCTTTAGCATTGAGTAATCCACGAAAGTTGATATGCCATTAAACAATCAAACCAAACTACTCGCGAAAGCTTTTTCAAAATTAACTTCTCTATTTTTCTAAAGTGGAATATTCCATTGGTATAATTCACTATTGCCGCCGCCATGATGAATATTTTTCTCCTGCATTCCCAAGTCTTAAAGAATCCAGTACCATATTTCAGATTAAGACATGAGTATAATAAGCGCTTTATAATTCTTTTACTATTAAACGCCAATAATCAAACTGCAGTTTTAGTCTGATTAGCGATGCGTGTGTCCGTTCAGAATGCTGAAATTTCATAAGTCAGTGTCAGTTTTCATATCATACGTCAAAACATTCGAACGCTTTTCTTCAAAACTAATTTTAGCTGTTTTATTCGGGTACTTAATAGTCTTGAAATGAGGATTAAAATCTACCTCAGAGTGAGATTAATCGGACTATTTTTATGCAACTAAAAGAAAAATTCCTGTTTGCTAATTTAACAACGTGCACACTGTTTAACCTTAATCTATCACAGAAAAAAATGTAAGATGCATTATTTTGATATTGTACTGTACATGTAAAGTATTGCCCATGAATAAATACTAATTTTAGACTGCTACATATTTATACTTTTGGTTTTAGAGATTGAGTATTGTTGAGCTGGTAATGAATAATACCGAATAATATACGTTTTCATTGCATAATGTTTCACTTGAAATAATAAAATCTTGTTTTTTTTTTTTGTTTTAGAAGAAAATTAACTTTAAAACAAAGAATCGTTATGAATTATTATATAGAAAGCGAGATAATGTACGTATATAAACATACACAAGTGCACACACCCACACGCACACAAACACATACACGCACGCACGCGCGCGCACACACACACACACACACACACACACACACACACACACACACATATATATATATATATATAAAGTGTCACCCATAAATAAGTACACCCAATACTTCTTATACACACACACACACACACACACATATATATATATATATAGTCATCCACAAACAGACTGTTTCGATGTATCACAACTCTTCAGTGTGGCTAGATACGCGGGACGCTCGAAGCCGAGAATGAAACCCACCTAACTTTACGTGAAGCTGTTGACATACCCATAAGTTAAGCTTGCGACTCAACATTAGCTCAGGAATTAACGCATATGTATTAACTTTTGTTTGTTTACATTTTGCGCTATCGGATACCGAAGTACTCAATTCGTTAGAAGAGCTTTCCATTACGCAAGTGGCAACCGTAAATTCCTTCACAAAAGTGTTCAACCTCCCAAAAGAGGAGCTTATATATTGTAATCCACAGACAGACTAAATATAGTTTTTTAGCATACGGTCCTATCGAATAAAAATAATTTTTATACAAATCTATTTGACCCATAGATGGGACCCTAACATGTACCACCAATTACAATCAGAGTGGACTTGCGAATAATGGAAATAAAATAGTATTCCACTTTCTCAGATCTCCAGATCTAAAGCCTCATCATCAGATCCAGTTTAGGGTCATTTTTTGGGGAGAGGAAGAACCTTACTGTCAGCCTATTCTAAGCTTTGCCGACAAAGGTTTTTTTTCCGATTTCAAATATTAGAATATAAAGATATTTAAGGAGGATTCCTCTTGGCCTAATGGCTAAAGTGTTAGCTTTCAGTCACGAAATTAGTGAGTTCGAATTCTAGTAACACCATTATATTCTCTTTTGGACAAATACCTTTGGAAAGGTAAAAAAAAAACCCTTATCCCTCGAGATGGCTTTGGCATCAAATAACACATGAAGGTTGATATGCCGTCAAATAAACAAAAGTAAAGTTGGTGACCTTAGCCGAGGATGACCCGAAGGCTCCCTTTTCAATAGCTACTACACTAAGGTGGAGGGGAAGGCAACACTCCATTCTCTGGATTGCTCCACTTTACCCTTGATCCTTGCCTTATAATGCTGAGTGCTAGGCAAGGCGGTATAAAGTACCATTTTTGAGTTTTTGGCATGACTCGACCTGGGATTGAACCTCGGTCTCCTGGGCCATTGGCAAACACTCTACTCATGACCCGTTAATGTAGCAGTTCAGAAATAAGTACACTTCTAATAAATGTTTATGAAATTTTATTTTTTGTGATATTTTTCTCTTTATAGCCGATACAGGAGCTTGTTTTTTATTAAAGGTCAAGTGATAGCAAGTCCCACCTGGTTTTTGACTACTCTTAATTACTACTCTTACTGTTGTTCTTCTACAAGGATGGCTTTAGACTTAAAGAACCCACGAAAGTTGATATGCCATTAAAGAAAGAAACCGAAACCAATGAATGAGCTAAAAAAAAAGGTGAAGTGTAAACATTTTGAAAAGACGTATATGTTGAAAATTGCTCTCTTTGTGGATAATATTTAGAATAAAACAAAATAAAATAATAAGGGACTGATAACCTCCCTTTAACTTAGAAATCTAGAGGGCACATGAACCCTTTTATTAATCTGCCTGTCCCTTTTTTCTCAGTTCTTGTAAGACAGCCATTCTGAATAAATAGATTAGTTACCGTGTTCTAAAACCATAACGATGTCTCGTTTGTCATTTCTTCTTGTATGAATAGTGTTTGTTCTGTCACCTCCAAAAGGTTAAGGTAGGACGTTTTTTATTCATTCATTTATTCTATTATTATGTGGTGGTCCCACTGACTATTTTATTCAACACTGTAATCGTACCTTTCTTTTTTTTTACAATAAACAAAAGAAATCCGAATTGGATTTTTACTTTACTAAGAAAGTGATAAAAAAGAGCGGGGGGAAATTTTAAAAAATCGAAAAAGGAAAAGCCAACAGGCTCCTCAAGTTTTGAAAAGGAACTTAATGCCTTCTCAATTTGATGAGCTATCACCTTTTCAAGCCTAAAACTGTCTGAGAGGGTGATGCCCGAGATAAAAAAAAAATGTGAACAGCTTTCAACAAGGATAGATGACTCAATAAAGTTTCGATTAGAGCTGATCCTCCACTACCACCGTCTTATCAAGACTAATCTCGAGGTCGAAAACTTTGCACGTATGAGAAAAATAGCACATAAATGTTAACATTTCAACCTGTGTAACAATCGTCTGCCGAAACGAGCACTTTGGCAAGAGAATATGCAAATTTTGTGTCAGCTAAAAGTCTGCAAAGTTGAAAAGCTTACCAGCTTTCCGTTATTTTCTTTAGAAACCAATTGATTGATTGTTTGTTGATTTGTTTGGGTTCTATGGCGTATCAATCTTTGTAGGTTATTTAATGCCAAATCCACTTTTATACAAATAAATAGTTCTATTTCAAACAATTCAGTTTAGCATAAGTACACAGTTTAATTTTCAAAAAAAAAAAATTCTATTTCAAGCTATTCAGTCTAGTCAAACAGTTCTATTTCAAACAATTCAGTTTAGTATAAGTATAGTTTTTGTCAAAAGAGTTCTATTTCAAGCAATTCAGTTTAGCATAAGTACAGCTTCAATGTCAAAAACAGTTCTATTAAAACAATTCAGTTCAGTATACAAAAACAGTTTCATTTCAAACAATTCAGTTTATTATAAGCACACAATTTAGTTCTATTTGATCAATAGATAGGACCCTATCAGGTACTACCACTCCGGGCCAGAGTGAACCTGCGAGCGATGGCAGTGAAAGGGTACTCCGTATTCCCCAAAGCTCCATCATCACTGGAACCTCACCATCAGATTGTTTAGAGTGATACCAAAGACACTCGTTCGGGGTGGGGTTTACCCCTCTGCAGAGATGCTGTCGGTATATTCTACAGCCCCAGCCGATGGAGCAAGATACTATTTAAATTATTCTTTAATGCAACTAGAAAAACAAAAGTAAGATAGATAATAATTTGTTGATTAATTGACGCAATTGTGTCAACTTTCTTAAAATCATTTTCAACCGGAATTGGCGCAGAAATAGCACAGTTGAAATCAATGCTAGCTTTCGTGTTATAATATGTAGAGCGTATCAGCTTGACGAATTTTTCGTAACACTCCATTTCAGTACACGCTATTTTCAGAAAAAAAATTCTATTCTCCTTGAGGCAATTCTGACAACGAACAACGAAACAGCTAATACAGAATGAAGAATTTGATACCCCCCTCTCTCTCTGGAAGTAAATTATGGAAATAAATCTGACAGTAAGAAAAAATAGAAAAACAAAGTATTCCAAATGTGATGAATTTATTATGATGGAAAAATCAACGTTAAAATGTTTCGGTTTTAATTAACCTTCATCAGGACTTTAAGATGGTGAAAAATATTGCTTGAACAACGATGGAGATTTTATTAAAATAAAGGGAGAGGAGAAAGTACATGCAAAGAAATAATTGTTCAATCAGTGTTCTTATATGTTTATATATAACATACTGGACAAATTATGTATCAAGAATTGGAACTTTCTATTCGTCTAAACATGATCATTTTATCCTATAAGCTGTGCAAGCATCTTTTAAATTGTCCGACCGATCAGCGGGGCTTAGCATAAGCTGACTGTTGAGGGGTAAAACTCCTATTCTACACAAAATCGGTGTCCTGGGTATGACACAAAACAGCATCTGATGCGAACAATCCAGTTCTGAAGCTCGGGAGAGTGTGGAGTAATCCTTCATCGCCATTACTCCCAAGTCCACTCTGACCGGGGTGATACTACCTGTTTTCATCTATTGATCAAATCGATCAGTTTTAAAAGTTTTAGTGTTAGATTAGAATTCTAAAAGCCATAAAATTGTCTGTACATTATTTGTATTGAATAGGAATACTTAATATCATTTAACTGTTTGCTAAAACTCTTATGAAGCAACGCCACAAAAATGTAACTATAAACGTATAATCTACGCGATTCCCTAACATTTAGGCATAAAATAACCCTAGACGGATTGATATGCAGTTAAACAATCAATCATTTAAATCTTAAATTTTGAAATTCGATTAAAACTTCTGGTACAATACATTTTCTTCGTGCCTCTTTTACGTGTGTTCGGTGGGAGTTCTGTGTAATGTGTTTTGAAAAATAATTGCCGGTTTCTTATTTAAAAGTGTTATAAAATCAACTATTATTGTCAAAACAATCTAGCACACACACACACTCGCGCGCGCGCGCACACACACACACACACATATATATATATATATATATATATATATATATATTCCAATATTTGTTTATTTCGCCGCAATATATGTACGCCATCTGAAGAGGAGAAGTATCATTCGTCGAAATAGATTTATAATGCCACGGTGAAAGTTCGTTGAGTTTTCTTCCATTGGCGTTACGGATATATATATATATAAATATATATATATATATATATAGGTAGAAACACACATACGCAAACATACACACATTATTTATGTGTAAATATGTATGTGTGTCTGTGTCTGTGTTTGGTAGGGAAGCCAGCTGGTCAAGTCTACTGTGTTACCAAGTTATTTATAACACTTTGCTTGTCTTGAAAGGTGAAGATTAGTGTTCATAACTGCTCGAAATCTGTACAATTCGGCCTTTGCACTACGTTTCATGGTAACAGATCACTGCTCTAGTTATTTCTATTTTCTCCTTCGTAATTGCGACACAAGCTGAAGAGATGGAAGTGTTTTCATAGGCATGTGCGTTTCGTTGGAGCATGTGTGTTTGAACCTCGTTATCGCATCACATTTTTTTTCAGTAACAAACTTTTTTATGAGAAAAATAACCAATGAAAATATAGTGACTGCTAATATTGTTAATTATAAATGTGAATAAATAGATTTTTTTAAATACAGTAAGGCATAGCAATCAGGCTAAGTGATTGAGTGACTGAATTTAATGGTTTGCCAACCCGTTTAGGGTTATTTCATGTCCAGAGGTTAAGGAATCGCGTTCATTGTACGTTTATATTTCAGTTTTTTCTATTACTGATACGTAAGAGGCTTTTTTTCATACGTTCCCCAACCCAAACGAATACGGAAAAATTTTAAGTTGATCTATTTGAACCAAAGATACTACCGTTTCGGTTTAGAGTAGACCTGGGATTAAGGGTAATGAAGGGGTACTTCACACTCACCAGATCTCCAAAACTAGATCCTGATTATTAGATTCAGTTTTGTGCCATACTCACGAACATCCCTTTTTTTTTTGGTAGCGGGAGTTTTACCCCTCTGCAGAAGATTCAGTCAGCCTAATTAAATCTCCGGTAACAGGTAGCCGGGTGAAGTCAGAACTAATGTTAATTAATAAATTCTAAGTAAATAAGTTTTTGGTAGTTTTTCTTACCCTAAATTTTGAATTTTATAAAAATAGTTGTACAATTATATATATATATATATATAGTACAATTTGATGGAGACTCAAACTCGGTTAAGTCGTCATAATAGATTTATTTCGGCGGAGAATATTACTATACTCTCCGTCTCGTCAGATGACTATTTACATGCTTCTCTCTCGTTGCAGAGTAGTCATCTGACGAGACGGAGAGTATAGTAATATTCTCTGCCGAAATAAATTTATTATGACGACTTAACCGAGTTGGAGTCTCCATCAAATTGTACTATATACGCTCTGAAAGTAAATTTTGTTATACCCCAGCGAATAAAAAGGGAACTAACAATAGCCATACATTGAGCACTCTCATAGATTTATATGATTTTCCTCATATATTCTATGTAAAGAATAATCCACACCCACTTTCCTTGGACACTGACAGGATATTTTAAATATATATATATATATATATATATATATATATATATACCCTGTCGACTGCACCTCAGTGGAAGAGTTAGAACATTCCCCTCCAACGAGGCCATGCGTTGGCCGTAGGTGGTGACCCGAAGTGCTTGAGGACGGATTCTGGTGGCTGAGAAGTTCGTGACCCGGCAACTGAGGGAGTCATGTGACCTGCAACACTCCACTTTGACCCTTACAGGACTAGACGTCTTCTTCAAATTGGTCTTATAGCAAACAAATACTCAACACTATTTTATCTTAAAGGAGCGTAAAGCCGATGGCAGTGAGTTAACTGTACTGTGATGATAATACTTGAAACCATTTAAACTGTGTACAAATATTGGCATGATGGTTAGAGTGTTCGCCCATGGTCCGAGAGACCTGGGTTTAATCCCTGGTCGAGTCATAACAAAGACTCAAAAAAATGGTATTTGATGTCTCCTTGCTTAACACTCAGCATTGTAAGGTACAGATCAAGAGTAAGGGGAGCAATCCAGGGAAAGAAGTAGCTCCCTCCCCTGCACCTTGGTGTAGTAGCTATCGAAAAGGGAGCTTTCGGGTCACCTTCGACTACGGTCACCAACTTTACTTTTTTTATTAGTGTTAGCAATACTTGAAATCATTTGACTTTGTGCAAACAAATCAGCTCTTAAACGTTTAAAGATAAAGTTACCTACAAGCCATTCGCTTACGAATCACGCACACATACACACACACATATAAAACAAGATTTGGCATTAAATAACCCACAAGGGTTGATATACCACTAAACTAAACCTATATATATATATTAAACAGGAGAGAATAAATGATCATCTAAAAACATTTGATAAATCGAAAAGTGCTCAAATGCTGGACTATAAAGTACTATAAAACAAATAAAAACCCATAAAAAAACAACAAAAACAAAAAACAAAAACAACCAACCAAGCAAAAAACTTTTAATTCTTCTATTTTCATACATATTGACAATTTAAATCCTCTTTATCCCTCTTTTGTCTTCCTCGCCCAACTTTTCTTTTTCCTACCTGCTCCCCATCTTCTCTTTCTTTTCCATTCTCTGCTTCCTTATCCATTTTGTTCTTCTCCTTCCATGCCAAAATATTTAAGATATATCTCTCTCTACCCATCCTTCCACCTTCCTAGACGTTGTCAAAGCGTTTAGTTTCAAAATAGCAGCCAATGTCGTATATGCATTCGCAAACTGAAAGTGTGACACACACAAACGATATGTAAGTAGTTAAAAACAATCGTGTTAACATGTAGATTCCTCGTCTCTCACTAATGTGTTTTTTCTATGGTACCGGTCGGATTATTGTCTGTCAAGACACAGCAAAGACCTTAGACAGACAATACTTTTCTCGATATGCGTGCAGTAAACGACAGAGATTGTTTTGGGGGTGTGTGTAAATCTTAATTTGTAACTGGCCGAAGATTTTTCAGTTTTGTTGGTACAGAGCCAAGTATTCCAATCAGCTCAGGTAAAGCCGTATCTTTACTCTCTAAGGTAACCCACATTCTTGTCAGTTCTACTTTTAGCTTAGAGTACTTGTCAAACTTCTCGATTACTTTCATTCTGATCAACAGGAATAGTCACAACAGTTATTTGGCTGTCTCTGGTTTGGACAGAGAATCACAATATTCAACCCGCAATATTTAAGTATTCAGTCTGTTTGAACATTTTGGCTGGCCTGGTTCCTCTATGACTCGAGTTGGGACATGTTCGTTCCATTTGTTAGCTACTTGGTAGCCAAATTTTCCACGTAGAAGCTAATGAAGATATTGATAAAGCTTATCTTGCCGACTTATATATTTTTTCTGAGCAAGCATTTTACAACAGCTTTATTAGAAGACCTGTTCACATACCTCGGCAGCAGTATCTCATCTACTGAAGACGTGGAAAGTTATTGACTGGCTATCAATCATATGAAAATTTGGTCTATCTGATGAAATAAAACGCGATTTCTTCCTTGCTGTAGCAGTGTCCCTACAATTATATAGATGCACCACATGGACGCTTATAAAATGTATTGAGATGGGAACTAATCAAGAATGCTGCAAGCTGCTTGAACAAATATTAAAAGTAACGCCCCATAAAACAGCAGCTGTACGGCCACCTGCTTCCCATCTCAAATACCATTCAAGTAAGACGAACGAAACATGCAAAAATACGGCTGGGGAAGCAAGGATGAACTCATAAACGATTCTCTTATAGACTCCAGGGCATTGACATGCCAGTGTTGGTCGACCTGCAAAGACTTACATCAGCTCTGTACGGGCACTAGATGCAGCTTAGAAGACCTGCCAAATTTGAATGATATCAATGGATTGCGAGAGGGAGTCAAGGAACTCCGTGCTGTCGGCGTGACTTAATGGTCATGATGATTCATTTGAGTTTTTCACTGGAGTCTGGTTTGGTTTGGTTTGGTTTTATGGCATATCAACCAATGTAGGGTGTTTAATGCCAAATCCTGTTTATACATATATATTAGATGTATTATTTGTAAACAGATTTTGTTGATAAAATTTTTAAACGAGCCTAAGCTCCTTCTTTTGTACTCACTTAAATGATTCCAAGTATTGCTGTGTATCTCTAACAATTCAATTAAATATCAATCATTTGTTTACACATAGTTTAAGGTTCAAACAGTTCTATTTCAAACAATTCAATTCATCATGTCTTTTGTTTGCTCTCAGTTTAAATGTCAAACAGTTCTATGTGACCCATAGATAGGACCCTATCAAGTGCTACTTCTCTGGATCGGAGTGGACCTGGAATCAATGACAATGCAGGGGTACTTCTCATTCCCCAAAGCTCCAATATTACTGAAGCCTCACCATCAGATTGTTTTGTGTCATATCCAGAACACTTGTTAGGGGAGTTTTATCCTACTGCTGACTGGAGTCTGAGTGACAGCAAATGGTAGTTTTCACTGGAGCAACTATCCTTAGATTTCCAGGGCTCACCGACGTATCCCATTTGATTTTAGTACTGCTGTGGTCTGGATGGTTTCTATTCTTCCTCTGATCTCCAGTTCACCCAGTTTCTTTACAAGGTTTTTAGGGACTTTTCCTAATTCGCTGTAACTATTGAAATTCCGCCGTTTGTGAATGAATAAATAAATAAAAGTTAAGATTAAAAGTTCATTTTTATTCTCATCTGTTAATAAATGAATATCGAAAATTTTATTAGAAATTTTTATAACTTGTTGACTTCCGGAAAATTTTGTTATCATTTATAAAATATCCCAGTATTTTTTTCGGCTCTGAACATTTTGGTGTAAACTGTTTCATAAAGGATATTTTTGGCCCCACAATTTGGCACTAAGATTATTTAGATAATAGTACTTACTTTAACATTAAACCATGACACCAATCCAGTCAGAAGGTGTTAGAATGCGCAGACTATATCCTATGCAGAAGGGTAAAACCTCACCAAAGGGCAGTCATAGATATGTCACTAAACTGTATTCGATAGTGAGTCTTCAATTCTTGTGCTGTGGGGTGTTTGGAGTACCCTTTTATTACCAAATACTCCCAGGTTCACTACGTCCAGGAGTAGTAGTATTGTGAAATGATAGATCAATGAGATCTATTTTTGACATATTGTGTCACATTCAAGTCAAGTCCTGAGTGAAAAAAATACAACTGTGTCAAAGAGAATGATCGACAACCATTAAACGCAAGGTCACTCTGAGACCCCGGCTCTGATTGGATGTTTTTAGTTAGGTGACTAAAATGCATCTAAAGTTAGAATAAGTTAGTCTGTGAGAAACTTTCCTCAATGCTCTCACTGATTCTCCCTTTAGGTGTGACACTAAACCATCTGATAGTGAGGTTCCAGTACTTGACTTTGGGGAATGTAGAGAACCCCTTCATTATCATTACTCAGAAGTCCACTCGGTTCAGGGGTGGTAGTACGTGTTAAGGTCCCATCTATGAGTCAACTAAAACTGTTCAATAATTTACTTAGGATTATTATTATTATTTATTTGAAACCATACAGCTGTGTGCAAATTGTTTGTATTCGATGGGAATACTTGACAAATAGTATTATTAGTGTTAATTAATACTACTTGAAACCATCGAACCCTGCGTAAGCAAAGGATTAATATCTAATAGTATTATTAGCGTTCGATAGCAGTATTTGAAAACATTTAACTGTATAAGAATAAATGAGCTCTGGTTCGTTTAAAAATTATGTTACCTACAAACTACTCACTTACTAATTCTAGATATAATATATATGTATAAACAATATTTGGCATTAAATTATCTACAAGGGTTGATATGCCATAAAACACACCCAAACCCAAATCGTTCAGGCCGAGCAGGTAATGATTAAAAGTCACTTATAAATAAAGATAATATGAAATCATGGCCCCGTTGTCCTTCCTCATCAATGAATAAGAACAAAGATGGCAACATAAAAGAGACAGCAGAGAGACCGAGGCGACAAAACGCTCGACCGGAGAAGAGATGAAGTGAAAAAGAGTGATATGAAGAGATTGGAGCTGATCGATTGTTGTGTAAGGCTCATCTGCCATGTGAAATATAACGTAGTTCAGCTAACAAAAGGGCTATATAACAGGGCCTGTTAGTGTCCTATCCATGAGTTTAATAGATCATTTTGAAAATTATTAGTATTGGATATGAAAAGTAAAACCATTTAACTGCATGCATTTTATTTATGTTAAAAATAAAAAAATTGTTTAAAAAATCAATTATTAGTAATATAACTTTATGAAAATAATCTATCATTATTTAAGATTATAGTTACTTTAAATCATATAATTGTGTATGAATTAACAGTATTAGACAGGTCTACTGGTATCCATACAACTGTGAGTAAATTATTTGTTGTAGGAATATCTGATATCATAACTGTGCATTTTTAAAGCAGTTATGATTAAAGACAAACATTTAGAAATAAATCAAATTTCGGCATTAAATTAGCCATACCGTTAAACAAATAAACCAAAATAAGCCATAAAAATAAATGTATGATTTATACGTAATTGATTCAAGGAAAAATATTTAATCTCGTCACGGTGTATAGGTCATGATTACATAGCTTAGACCATGAAGACTTCTGTAAACCTGGCTACATTAATTGGGGGAGGGGGTGACCTTTTTTATCAGCTAGACCCGGTAAGATGACCTTGCAAACGATGCGCTCCTAATTTGATTGAAGAAGAAATATCTCCTTTTCGACATTTCATTTTGTGTTCATTCGACATCTTAATAAAGCGAGGACCAAATAAGCACAACAAAATCCCTTGCCCAAAAGTGTATTACAAAGATTGAATGATTTTAATTATATGTCAACCTGTATAGGTTATTTTATGCATAGATGTTAGCATTCATCATACGTTTATATCATCTTTACCAACCCCTCCGCTGGGGCAGGATATGACACAAGGTCAATTTTTAAGCGGAGTTTTACAGGTTTGAATTCAGAGTTCTCCTTCTCCTAGACTAGTTGCCTCACCAAGGCTTAAGAACCCAGTCTGCCCTACTATTTACCCATAGCTGGAGGGAGAATAATTGGATTCATACCTTTCCCAAGGGTGTTAGTGCTATGTGAAATGCAATCAGTTTCGTCCAGGATTTGAACTTGTGTCGCCGTGTCCATTTCCTACGACGATAACCATTACACCACGGGCACCTCCATACGTTTATATATACATTTTTTTGTGCAGATTTTTTTTCTTTTGCACGGTACTATCGAATAGGAATAATTTTTAAACAGATCTATTTGATCCATAAACAGGAACCCTAAAAAGTACTACCACCCTAGTTCAGAATCAACCTAGGAGTAATGGCAATGAAGTGGCACTCAATACTCCCCAGATCTCCAGTACTTGAGCTTCCCCATAATTACAGTTTAGTGTCATACCCAGGACAACACTTTGGGGGAGGGTTTTAACCCTCAGAAGAGAATACAATCAGAATATTCTGAGCCCCGCTGACAGGGCGAAATTTAGTACAAAGTGTATATAGGCAGCGTTTACCAAAATTCAAATTCGGTTCGTCGATTCCGTATTCCACACCGATAACCGTTAGGACAGTTTGGACACAGCGATCTCACGCGTATACATATACACGTATGTGCTGTTGGAAGTATACTCACACGGTTGCAATGTGTGAAATTGTGTGAGACCAGGCGCAGTGTTCACTGGTCGAGATTTTTAATCGCTCCAATCGACTGTAGCGGACAGGTGCTTTTGAGTTGTAGCTGTCATGGCCGACTGATTTTCACTTTATGTTGCATCCGTTGCTATTGAGACCCGGTGCAAAACCAATACCCTGTATCCGGCGTACGTGTTTAGCCACGGAACACAGAAGATGGTCGACGCATCGGGTCTGTCAAAAATAATTGGAACAGGAGCAAAAGGGTCGTAACTTGGACATTGACTATAGCCCATGTTATCCACTGTTTTATGTACGGCTGCCCTCGATTCCACCCACCCTGCCCCTTCTACCCATTCTTGTACTTATCATCATCATCAAGTCGCTCTGACAGTACGGATTTCCGTGACTCTCTATCTCTGTCTGTCTTTCTGTCTGTCTGTCTGTCTGTCTGTGTCTCTCTCTCCATCCGTCCCTATCATCCATCGCTCCCGGCAGGTCTTCCTAACTACATTTAGTATCCGCCCAGAGCTGATGTAAATTAGTTCTTACTGGTCGGTCAACACTGGAGTGTCTATGAGTCGCTAATAAGTTCGTCCTTGCTTCTTTAGCTCTGTCCCGCATGTCTGGTTCGTCTTACTTGGATGGTTTTTGAGATGGGAAGTAAGTAACCATACAGCTACTGTTTTGTGGAATGTTGATGGTGGAATTTGTTCAAGCAGTACGCAACATTCTGGTGTACTTTCCATTGGTACATCCATACAGTAGTATTGATATGGTCACTGCTTGGAAAAAAAAGCCCGTTTTTATTTTCTTATTTTTTATTTTATTGTATAGAGCAGACTTCCATAAGATCGATTACCTATCGATAGCGGTCCACATTTTTACTAGACAGATGTTGATATCACTTTCAGTAGATGAGATATTGCTGCCGAGGTATCTGAACTTGTCTACTAATTTTAGAGGCCTGCCACTTAGAGTGGAAAAGGTCTCTTCTCGTTTAAAACACGTTTACTATGTTTTATTTGCGTTCATGTAGAAGCCAATGCTTCGTGCTGCTTGCTCTAGGCTAAGCAGTAGGGATTAGGCTTGGCCAGGTGTATTTGCAAGAAGCGATAGATCATCTGCATAGTCTGCATTTGCTGTAGTCCCTGCAGGATATCGTCTGTTTATTGCTTCTTTTAAGCATAGAGCTATTTTCTTTTATTAGATCTATTGATTTTCGAAATACGCAATCTGGGTAGGTTATAAACAAATATGGCGCTAATGTACCTCCTAGCAAAACTCCAGCTACAATGTTGAAGAAATATGCAGCAGGTTAATGAACCGTTGGTTTCGTGTTTTTATAAAGCATAATTATCACTGTAACAGTTTCTTTGGGGAGACCATAAGCTAGAAGTATTTGCTCCATCTTTCTTCTGTGTATTGAATCAAATGCCTTGGAGAAATCTGCAAACAATAGTGTTGCCTCGAGATTTTTGCACGTATTTCTTTGATGATTCGACGAATAGTCAGTATATGTGATGTGGATTTATTTCTCCGAAAACCTTTCTGATTTCTCCTAAGAATGTCCTCGATTTCATGTTTGATATAGTTGAGAAGCTGAACATTTTAAACCATTGCAACTATAACTGTTAGAGATATGCTTCTGTAGTTCTGGGTGATTCTGAGGTAACTTATATTAGCGAAGAATGCGGCCTTTTGCTCATTTCTTTATTGTATATTGTTTATTGACAGCGTTGCATAATCGAAGAATCATATCATCAAATTTCCTGGTCTTCCATACTTTGGGAGGTATTTCGTCGAGGCCTGCAGATTTTCTGCTTTTAATTTTTGTCCGTCCTAATTTAAATTCTTCCTAGTTTGATGTCTTGTTGGTTATTAATAATTTTGGAGAAGGTTTTTCCGTGACTTTGGGCAGTTTCCAAGCAGATTCTTGAAATGTTCTTTCCACTTCTGTTTTCATTCTTCTTTGCTGACAGCTTTTAGTTTAGCTCTCGAGGTGCTCTTCCTTTTGTTCACTTCATTTAATGTCTGCCATGCTATTCCAGATTGTCTATCTTCGACCGTGTTTCTTATTCTATAGATGTGGCCTAGAACGTGTATTTGCTCTTTTTGGCATATATTGGTTTTCTCTGAGTTTTCTCAACTTTCTGTTCGTTGGTATTTTTCTGGCTGGGTCTATTAGGCAAGGATGCGATTTTCTTGATATCTCGTTTTTCTGTAATTGCTATTGCCTCTCATGGAATTCTATATTTGACTCTTGGTTTTGTTGGTATGCACTCTAGTACAACCCGTGTCAAATTCAGGAATTTTGTAGAATATGCAACCAGGTCAAAAATTTATTAAATTATGGATGTTCAATTATAGAATCGGGTATTTTGGAATAGAATTTACTAACCTCGTTATATAACTGTTTTTTTCGGAGGAGATGAAATTGGTGACCAGAGTTCAAGCTCTGAATAAAGCAGCTTGCATTTTGCATCACGATAATACCCTTGCGAAAGTTATAAATTTAACAGTTCTCCCTCGGGCTATAGGTAAATATTTAGGCAGATTGGGCTCTTTAAGTTTGGCATGGCAAAATCTAGGAGAAGGAAAACTCTGAATTTAAACTAGTTGTTGGCCTGGAAAGGGATGGGCTCCGGACAGCTATTGTTACTCAAGACATGCTTCCCTTCAACCAAACCAGTTTATGAGACCAGTAAAGAAGAAGCTTCGCTCAACCTGGTACACAGAATGCTTATAGTACTTGTTAGTCACCCATCTAAGTTCCGAACTGGCTCATCACTGCTTAACTTTGGAAATCTCGCAGGAATGACGTGACTGTAAATTTTGTAGAACAATTTGACGCCTCGAAAATTTCAATTTTTTGTTTCATGAACAAAAATTTAAATTTGGCGAAATAAATCAAATAAATGTAGTGTTCAAATACTCATTTTTGGTGTTAATTAGAAATACGATTGGGATCAGAGTCAATGACTGAATGATTTTGACGGCATGTCAACTCGTTTGGACCGATTTTATTTTAAGCAAATGCCTACTGTTATGTAGTCGCCAACATTTTGATGAAGTCTTTGGGTAAATAAAGACGAAATACCAATTGAATCCGTTGTCTGTGTTCGTTTTTATCCATTTTTCGACTTACATTTTTACGTCTATATATATATACATATATATATATACGTGTGTGTGAGCGTGTGTGAATTAATCTATTCTCCCATCCAGCTATGGGTAAAGTAGAAAAACAGACTGGGCTCTCTAGACTTGATAGGCCAACCGGTGTTGGCAAAAAAAAACAAAAAACAAAAAAAACAAAAACAAAAAAAAAAGAAACCCTGACCAGAGGAGTGTTGCTGTACGATTCTTCTATTATCAGCTAATCGAAAAATTGTGACTCGTTCTACATAGGCTTTCACCACTATCAACAAATAACTTGTTCAGTTAGTCCAACAGTTCACATCATTAACTGAACTGTTCGGCCCGCAGACGGGAGAGTCCATTATATACATCTAGTAATCAGATATAAGTGAAAGAATAGGATCAATAAGACTGATCTTTTTATAATAAAGAAAAAATTGCTCAATATGAAAATAGAACGGCCAGAAAGGTATATATATATATATACACAAGGCTCCTTAAATAAGTTTCCAGACTTTTTTCGTATGGGTACTTTTATTGATAGTACACACATGAAACGCTAGTCCCTTTCGAAGTAATCTCCTCCGGCTGCAATGCACTTGCTGTACCGTTCCAACAACTTCTAGAAGGTCCCATTGAAGTTCTCTTGTGTGAGCGTGTCAATGACCTTCGTCACAGCCTCTTTCATCTCCTAAATTGTCTCATAACGACAGCCTCTAAGTTTTTCCTTGAGCTTAGGGAATAAGCAAAAGTCACAGGGAGCAAGGTCTAGACTATAGGGAGGTTGAGGAACTGTCTTGATGCCCATCTTGGTCAAATAGTCTGTAACAAGGATGGAGTGGTGGACTGGTGCATTGTCCTGGTGGAAATACCATTGACCCGATTTGAAGAGTGCTGGCCTCTTCCCTAGAAATCTCTTCCTGAACTCCCTTAAAACCGCAACATTGTATTCCTTGTTGACTGTTTGTCCCGGGGGATCCCAGTGCATGTAAATCATGCCAGTACTGTCATAAAAGGGATCATCAAAAGTTTGTGGGTGGATTTGCTCTGTCTGGCCTTCTTGGGTCTGGGAGAGCCAGCATGCTTCCACTGGGAACTCTGTCTCTTGGTCTCTGGGTCATAGCAGTAGATCCAGCTTTCATCGCAGGTCACCATAGCATCAAGAACTACGGGATCTGAATTGATCAGCTCGACCATCTCCCTGCTGTCATGACAACGTCTTTCTTTCTGATCTTCTCTGAGCACTCTTGGGACAAACTTCGCGAAAATCTTTCGCATCTTCAGTTCCTCGCGAATAATTGTGTGTACACTTCCCACACTGACATCAAACTATGCACTTGTTGTCGCTATAGACACTCGACGGTCCTTATCCATGAATGTCTTTATTTGACCAAACAACTCTGGTATTCTGACTTCCTTACTCCTCCCACACCTCTCACCATCCCTCAGAGACTCCCTGCCTTCCTTGAATCTCTTATACCACTCAAAAACTGATGCTCGATTCATGTAAGATGCTCCAAAAGCAGTCTGAAGCATTCCATACGTTTCTGTGGCCTTTTTTCCAAGTTTAAAACACAATTTTATTGCATATCGTTCTATGTATGGGTCAAATAGAACTAAACAGGGAACTTAAGCTTAACTTAATTGCTTGAAAAAGAAGTGTTCTGACATTTAAGCTGTGTGCTTTTGCGAAACAGATTTGTTTGAAATAGAACTGTTTTGTCATTTAACTGTGTGTAAATAATTGACTGGTGTTTAATAGAATTGTTAGTGATACATAGCAATACTTGGAAGTGTCCATACGTCCTGATTGCATTTTTGAAATTCACCAGCTGTGACAATCAGGCTTTAGTAGGGTGTATTCCAATTCCTGCTGTAGCTGTTGATTTGAACCTGAAATCATAAAAATTGGTCAGTCATCTCATAAGATGTATAGCAATAACATACTGAATTTTCAAGAGTCTACGACAATTTTAAATGCCTGTACAAAAAGGTCTGGAAACTTATTGAATGCACCACATTATATATATATATATATATATATATATATATATACAAGCGCACGCACACACACACACACACACACACACACGCAAATACCTTTTTAGTCACTCTGTTTTAATATTGAGCTATATATATATACATATATATATGCACATCATTCAACTAGATTTTGGGCTTCAGAGAAGCTGATAAACAAACGAATGAAATTACAAGATAATATAAACAGAAGCACATTGATAAGTCAAAAGATGGCCGCCTTCTTAGTTTCATTATGTTGGGTGGCATTCCTGTAAGTAGTAATTAAAATTGTTAATGTTTATTTTCCGTCTAGTCGCCTCTCATAGATTCCATCGTTATTCATTTATAGATAAACTTTTCCTCTACCTTCTCCACTTCCTTTTTACCTGCCCACCTGTATCTCTAAACTGGCTTCATTCGATCCCGTCTTAAGCAATCATTTCTATTCAGTCTTGTCAATCAGAGATACTTCAACCGGAAACTGCAAACACCATACTCTGCATGAAGAGAGCAACCAATGAGAAACTAGCAGATATCCGGTTTGTGAATATTAACGCGTTTTTTCTTTCCTTTTTTTTATGCATATATATATATATATATATATATATATATATATATATATATATATATATACATATATATATGCAGATATTCAATACAGCGTTAAATGAACAGAATTGTAATTGCTTATACCTTTTAGACATTACAGATTTTGCAAGTATTATGCTTGATTCAAATTGAAGATTTTTTTATGATTAAAAATGCTTATTTCCATTTTGCATTTCTCACAGAATCTTCGTCATGAAGTCTATTCCCAGATATTGCTCGTCTCTACATGTTGGTACTCTTATTTATTCAACTATTAGCTGAACCAATTGATTGATTGATTTTAATGGCATGTCAATCCGACTCGGGTTATTTTATGCCTTGATGTTAGGGAATTGTGTAAGCTGTACGTTTATATATATAGTTTCTTAGAAATTTTTTTTTGCACATCATTATATGATATCGAGTATAACTTTCTAATACAAATAATTTTCAAATAGATCTATTTGAGCCATCGATGGGGCCCAAACAGATACCACCACTCAAGGTCAGAGTGGACGTGGGAATAATGGCAAAGAAGGTGTACTCCACACTAACTAGATCCACAGAATGCAGTTTAGTATCATACCCAGTGTATGTGGGGAGAGTCTTATCCATCTGTAAGGAATACAGTATTCGAAACCCCAACGGACTGGGCGATAGTTGAACTCGTGACATTCCAATGGTTTAATTTTAGATACCATAAAAGATGAAATATGATATTTTTAATGGTTTGATATAAAAGTAAATTTAGTGACCGTAGTCGAGGGCGACCCAAAGGCTTCCTTTTCATTAGCTACTACACCGAGGTGTAGGGGAGAGCGCTACTCCTTTCCTTGGATTGCTCCACTTTACCCTTGATCCGTACCTTATAATGCTGTGTTAAGCAAGAAGGCATCAAGTACCATTTTTGAGTATTTGGTATGACTCAACTTGGGATTGAACCCTGATCTCTCGGGCCATTGACGAACACTCTACCCACTAGGGGAATGAACCGGTTTTGATGTTTCGATATAATCAATACTAATTTACATAAATATCACCCCAACATCAAGGCATGCCGACAGGCATCTCATCATCCGTGTCTATCAGCCATAGTACTTGGTAAGTCTTCTAGACAGTATCTGGTGTCTCTACAGAGCTGATATATGTAAGTTTTTGTAAGCCAACATAGTTGTGTTTATGAGAAAGAGTCTATAGGAGAACTTCGCTTTTTATTTCAGCCTTTCTTTTTCTTGCATTGCCCAGCTGGTCTTGCTCGGCTTTCTTGGATGCTTTGCGAGATTGGAGGTAAGTAGCCGTACGACTATAGGATGCTTCTTTCAGGATTTGTTCAAAAACAGCACACATAAATTTTGTGGAGTTTCCATGTAACTTTTTCACCCAGAGTTTCGTAAGAGGGTTTGCTTTGGTTTTATAGTATATCAACCATTGTAAGTTGTTTAATATCAAATACTCTTATATATATATATATATATATATATATATATATATATATATATCAAATATATGATTTCTAAACTCATTTTGTTGGTAACATTTTAAAAGCCTGAAGCCATTTTTTTTGCTCACAGTTAAATGGTTTCAAGTATTTTTATCATATACAAATAATTCTATTTACTATTAATCATTTGTTTGAAACAAGTCAATTTAACACCAGTTTGCACACAATTTAAATGTCAAACAGTTCTAGTTGACCCATAGATGAGACACTATCAGGTGCTACCATTCTAGGCCAGAGTGGACGTGGGAGCGATATCAATGAAATGGTACTCTACATTCCTCAAAGCTCCAATATTACCGGAGCCTCACCATCAGATTGTTTAGTGTCATATACAGGACACTCGTTGGGTGGGTGGCGGTTGGTCTTTGCCTTCTGCAGAGATGCAGTCGGTGTATCTTATAGCCCCAGCCAAATGGGCCACCAGGACTCTCGTTGGGTGGGGTGGGGGGTTAGCCCTCTGCAGAGGTGCAGTCGGTGTATTTTACAGCCCCCCCACCCCCAGTCGACCAGGTTAAGTTTTGTGAGAGTCCAAGTGACGTAACCATACTCATAAGACTGTAGCGTGGAAGAATTCCCTTGTCATTATATTTTTAAATAACTTTATTATCCAAAAATGTTAAAATATATGTACAATATAAGACAATAAATCGAAAAAAGCAGAATTCTTCTTTATCGCCCAAAACTCCAAGTTGAATTATACGTTCGAGATTTGCTTGATGCCGCAACGATTACGAGTTTTGTTATTGTTTTGTTTTTATTTTCTATCTCTTTAATTTTTTTTTCAGAGTAAGAGAGGTTTCAAAGAATTGTTAGGTAGCACAACATTGCACACATCATTATTTTTATCTTTCGTCAGGAATTACTGAAAATAAGACTCAAACAATTTTTTTACATGGAGTTAATCACAAGTATTTTCACAAAAGTAATCCTTTTGACAGCATTTTTGTTTTGAGTTCCTTCGAAGGAAACCAAAACAAGAGTATTTTATTGTACTGGTGCATATTACACCTGAATAAGTTTGGAGAATATATCAGTCGAAATGTGGGAAGAATTAAAAAAAAAGATATATTGTCCGAAAAATTCTTTGAATTTTCTCTTACTCTGAAAAAAAATTAAAAAGCTCGAACCGATAATTCAACTTGGAAGTTTGGGCGATAAAAAAGCTTGCAGTAATAGTAATAAAGTTTTATCTAAAGCAGAAATCCCCTACTCGTACCACATGTCTATTCATACGATGTGACCTTCACCTAATTTTCAAAATTTTCTCTTCACCTTTTGAAGACGATTGTGAAGAAGTACCATTATAACTGCAGATGTAACTCATTGATTTTTAGGGTTTAGAAAATTTGAAGTCTAAGTTTCTTGCCACTTTCTCGATTTCTATAATAATTATATGCTTCTATCTGAATGATTCCCCTAGCAATACCCATCAAAAAGTGAGCATGTTTAGCAATACATACTGCTGTAAACAGTTGTTCTCGAAAATGTAGCATGCCAAGAATACGCGGCCTTCGTAACTGTCAAATCATCGTCTGACTGATGTGTACATTCTGTCAATCTTTTCATTTAATCCAAATATTGCATCCTTTTGTGACTGCAGAATATATTTGTCACTGCCTCCCACCAGACAGGACTTGACACAAGGTCAATGATCCGAAGGCTGATTACAGTGGGGATTTAGGGGAGAGGAAGGTCGGACACGAGCCGAGGCTCGAACCCTGCTGGTCTATACTGCTCATCGACCCACTTGGTGCAATGTGGGCCTGATGAGCCAAGCTGGTCTTGGACCCAAATCTGGGTCCAGGTACGGATGCCTGCTTATAGCTTAAACTAGACAGCAAGGTCTAGTGCTATACATAGAGAACAAAGGTGTCAATGTTGCAGCTCGCAGGTGGCCCAGCCGAAACCGGGGGCCTTTCGGCTTCGAATCTGCCATTGATTTCGATACCCCATCCGGCACGAATGCCAAACGGCCCAGCTAAGGCCGGGGAAGTATTGCAAACAGCAGAAGATGTCCCATTAATAAATTATGATTGTTACCTTATGAATGTAGCTGGGTTATTTTTTTTCAAGTTCTGTTTTTTTGAAATCGCAACCCCAAGCTCTTCTTAGTTGATCTTTATAGCCTTTGGGTTGAAAAGATTCGGGTTCTCTGGTTTAAAGGATATGAACAAATTTATGAGTAACTGTAATTAGTTACATTATTCACACGTCTAAGACTATTGTTATGATCTTAGTAGTCGAGTCCAGTTAATAACTCCCGGACGGTTGCCGACTACTCCGAAAGACACCTGGAGAAGGCCGGAGAATAAAGCGGCTGAAACGTTATGAATATCACATCCGAGATGAGGACAAGAGTATAAGGCGTGTAAATAATTTAACTGATATGAGTGAACTTCATCAGTGTGATCTTGAATCGCTATAACTGAACAAATATAGAGGCGCATGTGGAGTAATGTTTAGTATCGTAGAAAATGAACTCATCGACCTGGGTTCAAAGCTAATACCCTCGGGAAAGACAAGAAGCCATCTCTTTTCCCCATTCACCCCCCCCCCAGATATGGATTAATAGACTGGGATATTTAGTTTTAGAACGGCAACCGATCTGGTAGAAAGAAAACTTTGAATTTAATCCAGCTGATCTCCGCCTAGGAAATTGTCTTCATCATGGAAGGGAGGGGTTGGGTAAATATTTACTTGAAAATATAGTTATTTACTGGGCCTAGCTTGGTTGTGGTACAATGTCGGAACTATGAAGTATCCAGGGAGGATCGAACGCACAAAGAATAAACTGCTGATCCAGCCTGCGAACAATTACACCAAGTGAGGCGCCCTATACTCGGCAAATATAGACATGTGTAAGACTAGGTCATGATGAGCCGAAGTGTGATGATTTTTGGCCGAGAAATGAATGCATTCAAAACAAAAACAATGACGTAGACGACAAGATCAACACTGATAATGTCGAAGTATATGGAATGAACAACAATAAACATGTTAAATATAGCTTTGGCTTTTGTATTATGCACAACTAAGAGGGATGGAATGTAAGGGCGTTTTCCTTAAGAGTTCTTTACTATTACACATTACTTCTGCCCCTTCTTACCTCAGTTTTTTTTTTTATCTTTTTAAATTTCTTTTTTGTTATTGTATCATTTTCTTCTTTCTTCAACCATCACTCTTTGTTGTCTATCACCGATTTGTTTGTTTGTTTGTTCTATCACTTCCTGCCTTCCTCTCCTGCTTCACACACACACACACACACACACACTCACATATATATATATATATATATATATATATATATATATGTGTGTGTGTGTGTGTGTGTGTGTGTGTGTGTGGTTTTCCTTTCTTTATCCTCTCTTCCATCTTCCATTATTTCCTCTTGCCGCCTCTTTTTATCTGGCAGACGACAGTCATGGGTGTGGAATCTGCGATTAATATTTTCACCTGAAGTTGCCAACAGTCTTTGTATATTTTGGCGTGGGTGTAATCATCATGTGTGAATAGATATTTAGATACTGAGATAAGGCTTCTAAAGGAGGTGCAAGAAGAAGCGAAAGACTTGACCGTAATCAAAATACGGTTTGACACACAAACATGAAGATAGATAGATAGATAGATAGATAGATAGATAGATACGAATGACACCCTGAAAGCGAAGCTTCCAATTAATTTCAACGGAAACTACAACAGTTATTGAGAGAACAATAATACAGTTGGATTGAGCAACTTTTCAGCGTGAAAAGGAAAACATTTTTTTAAAAATACTATTTTCCCTTGCTGTCACAATTACTGGTTCTTTATTTTTATTTTCACCAGCAATGAACAAAATCCTGCACGTGACGATCAAACAAACAGTTCTGATTGTTTAATATATATCTGTTTTTGACCAAATTAGAATTCAGACAAAATAGAATAATAATAAATAGAAATAAAACACATGATATCAAAGCAAGCTGAACGACGTCATTATTTTACTTTCATAATATTTTACAGTACTAATAATGAATCACAAACAATATTACAATAATAATAATAATAATAATAATAATAATAATAATAATAATAATAATCTCGGCCAGAAGACTAGACCTTATAGTTATAAAAAAAAAAGGACTTGCAAAATTGTGGACTTTGCTGTCACGGCTGACCACAGAATAAAGCTGAAAGAAAGTGAAAAGAAGGATAAGTACCTCGACCATGCAAAGGAATTGAGAAAAACTGTGAAACATGATGGTGACAATTATACCAATCGTGAGTGGTGCTTTTGGTACTGTCACCAAAGGATTATTAAAGGGATTGGAGGACTTGGAGGTTGGAGGACGAGTGGAGACCATCCAAAATACAGCATTATTGAGAACAGCCAGATTACTGAGAAGAGTCCTGGAGAATTGAGGAAACTTGCTGTCACTCAAACTTCAGTGAAAGGCCATCAGGTAACACTGATGTGAAAAACTCAAGGAGTCAATAATAATAATATACACAGCAAAAAACAAGTGTAAGTCATGTTGTGACAGAGATGAAATACTTAATCACATAATAAGTGAATGCAGCAAATTAGCATAAAAAGAATACAAAACTAAGCATAAATAAGTGGGAAAGATAATCCATTGGAAATTTTTCAAGAGATAAGAATTTGGCTATCCTGACAAATAATAAATACACAAACTAGAATCCGTTCTAGAAAATGAGACGCCCAGAATTTTAGGCGTTTCATACAAGCCATCACCAAATCCCGGCCAGAAGACCAGATCTAGTATTAATTAAAAAAAAAAAATAAATAAATAAATAAAAAATAATAATAATCAATAAAAATGAGAACCTGCCGAAAAGTGGACTTTGCCGTCCCAGCAGACCACCGAATAAAATTAAAAGAAAACGAAAAGAGAGATAAGTACATAGACCTTGCTAGAGAACAAAAAAAAAACTATGGAACATAAAGGGGCCGGTGATACCACTTGTAACTGACGCACTTGGAACAATCCCCAAAGGATTAATAAGGGACTAAAAACCTAAAAATCAGATAACAAGTTGAGACCATCTAGACTACAGCATTACTATGGTCAGCCACTATACTGAGAAGAGTCCTGGAGACTTAAGGAGATTTGCTGTCACTCAAACTCTAGTGAAAAACCATCAGCTAACACTGGTGTAAGAAACTCTCAAAGAAGTAAAATAATATTTTAATTACGTAAATATTTGCTAATATTTGTGTTATAAAAATATTTTTAATGTAATAATTTGCGTGATCTAAGACTGTTGATAATTTTTTTGTGTGAAATAGATCTTTTAAGCGAGTGTCACTAAGTTGAGAGAAAATGTATTTATGCCTTAAAGTATATGCAGCTGTTGCGGCTGGTATTTTCATCAACAAGCTCAGGCTGTAATATCAGTATTAAATCTATGTAAATAGTAACATATTTGTTCAATTTTAGAAAAATTAAACGATGTTGAACTTAGTAATGCTTTCTTGAAAGAAAAGATCGTAGATTGTTATTGAAAAGAAATAAACCGGACGGCTGTGTAGATGTAGAATAAATCCATAGCCATACCTACTGAAGAAATATTTATTTCTATGCTTTCTTATACAATAGTGGTAGTCTCAAAATTAGATTTTTAAAAAATTCTAAAAATAGATGTATCGAAAAATCTAATTGATTAAAAATTTGTTTTTAAAAATCTTGGAGGGAAAAGATTTCTTAAATTATTTTGGATTTTGATCGTTCAAAATTTTCGCTGTAAGTCAAATATTGTGGTCTATGAATTATCTCAAGAAAATTTTTAAACAAACGCGAATGCACCGATTGGTCAAAAACTAAATTTTGCACCAAAATTGACACTTTTGTTGATCTCCCATACATATAAAATGACTGCTAGTTCTTTGCAGAAGAAGGCTATCTCTTCGTTTTGCTATAAGTACCCGTTAGAGCACGTGTGACTCCTCAGCCTATATAATTGTCTTTTCTGTGCATTTTCATAAGTCTTCTCAAATCTGTTGTAGCCACAATACTTTAGCACAGAACTGACTCGAGTTACCAGTAGGTTGTTGCGAAAGGATGCGTTAAACGAGTCTTCGAAAGTTTGTTGCAGTAAAGAGTCACACATTCGAAGACCAGGACATAGAGTTGATCAATCGGTTCTCAGAGGTGGGACCGGTGAGTCGAGGCTAGGATATTGAGCCTAGCAGTCAAGAAAAAAGACACGAGGTAGTGAAGTCAGAAACAGGACGTTGAGCAGTGAAGTCGATGACCAGAGATGAGTCAACATTTTTGGTAACTTTCGGGAGTTTCTCAATGCACTTGTGATAGCCAAACGCATATGTACACACAGAGTGCCAAAAAATGCCACAAACTTCACCTTCTTACGTTTTGCTGTTCTGAATCCGTGTTTTGTCTTTTCTTCTTTCCCCCCTCAGTTTGTTGTTTGTTATTTTATTTTTTTGTACAACTTTTGAAATGCCCACACGGCTGGGTGTGAGAAGAAATAACGGAATCCACGCCACAGGACGATCAAATGTGTCATAATTTTTTTTTTTCATCATACAACGTGTGGAAGCACGTGCGATACCCTAGCCTCATCAGCCGCCAACCAGGGTGATAACACAGTTTCGGTAGCTCAAGGCGGTACTGCGCTACCGAAACTGTGTTATCACCCTGGTTGGCGGCTGATGAGGCTAGGGTATCGCACGTGCTTCCACACGCTGTATGATAAAAAAAAAAATCATGACACATTTGATCGTCCCTTATGACCGCTTTCGATCTTTGCTGGCTTTTCTATTCTTAGATTAATTTCAAAATCAAAAGATCCGTCTCTAGAGAGTGTTGCAAAGGTATACAAAAGAATCAACCACATCCAACCTTATACTCTGGATAGAAATGTTTGGTTCGACACAGGACTGGCTTCGGAGTAAATAAACATTATTCTTTAACTGGTGGTAAGCCCAAAAGCAAAAACGTCCATTACAGTCTGCATATTTTCTTCGGTATGAGCAACGAGATCTGCATCGTTGGCAGAGAGGAGCCTCCGAACGAAAGTCTGTAAAGTCTTCGATTTTGCATGGAAACGTGTGAGATCAAAGATTTTATCTGTGGTTCTGAATCGAATGTTGACGCTGATGTTTTGGAAAGTTTGCGTAAGAGCAAAATATAGGGAGAAAAGGGTTGGGATTGAAATGTTTAATCCTTGTTTAATCCTTGTTATCAATAAAAATAGATTCGGAAAGTGAGCTTTTGAAGCTAATACGATCTTTCATGTCATGATGGAGTTGTATGAACGTGTTGACGAACTGAGGTGGATAGCCAAGTTTGCCCCGGATGGCCCATAGACAATATCGAAGGCTTTTATCAAATCAACAAAGATCTCATAAAGGGATACGAGATGTTCGATGAATTTTTCCTGTAGTTGACGAAAGGAGAAAATAATGTTCATTGTACCGATCTCAATCTCTCTCTCTCTCTCTCTCTCTCTCTCTCTCTTTATGTATGTATATATATACATGTGAGTGTGCGTGTGTATGTTTGTATGTGTAGTTTTATTGGATGATGATATATATATATGCGTATGTATATATGTGTGTCTGTGTGTATTACTGAATTTAATGCTTGTTGGATCTATAAAGCCACCTTGTCGACAGGGCTTAGAATACTGTATCCTCTACAGGGAGGTAAAATACCACCGACAAAAAGGGCGGTCCTTGTAAGTAAGTAAAGTAAAGTTGGCGACCATAGTCGAGGGTGACCCAAAGGCTCCCTTTTCGATAGCTACTGCACCAAGGTGTAGGGGAGGGCGCTACTCCTTCCCAGGATTGCTCTACTTTACCTTATAATGCTGAGTGTTAAGCAAGGAGGCATCAAGTACCATTTTTTGAGTCTTTGGTATGACTCGACCTGGGATTGAACCCAGGTCTCCCGGGCCATTGGCGAACACTCTAACTGCTAGGCCAATGTCCGGTCCTTGTAATGACACTAAACTAATAGTGAGGCTCCATTTTTGAGTGTAGAGTACTCCTTATCTGCCATAAGCTCCAGGTATACATTGAGCTGGAGTTGTAGAACCAGTTAACTATCCATCTGGCGGTGCCCGTGGTGTAATGGTTATCGTCGTAGGAAATGGACACGGCGACACGAGTTCAAATCCTGGATGAGACTGATTGCGTTTCACATAGCACTAATACCCTTGGGAAAGGTATGAGTCCAATTATTCTCCCTCCAGCTATGGGTAAATAGCAGGGCAGACTAGGTTGTTCAGCCTTGGTGAGGTAACTAATCTAGGAGAAGGAAAACTCTGAATTGAAACCTGTTAAACTTAAAAATTGACCTTGTGTCATATCCTGCCCGAGAGGAGGGGTTGGTAAATATGGTTAACTATCCATCCATGAAATCGATTAACAGCGTGCAAAAATTGAATTATTGGTATTACATAGCAATACTAAAAAACATTTGAATGAGCAAATGATTGAATAGTGTTAAATAGAATTATTAATGTTAAATAGCAATACT
>OY757913.1:69728821-69901942 GCA_963585895.1 Sepioteuthis lessoniana | reverse complement strand
AATTATTAATGTTAAATAGCAATACTTGAAATCATTGAACTGCGTGCAAACAAATGATCTCTAACTTTTAAAGAGTAAAATTACCAACAAACTATTCACTTACAAATCATATATGTAAAACCATTTAACTATGCGCAAACAAATGACTGATGTTAACTCAAATTGTTTGTTGGTTCTTTGTTTAATGACATATTAACCTTTGTAGGTTATTTAATGCCAAAGCTATTCTCCTAGAAGAACAGTAGTGGTACTATTTAATCCATAGGATAAGGGGGTTCATACCTTTCCCAAGGGTATTTGCCTGAAAGTGAACGTAATAGCACGACTGGAGTACGAACTCGTTTACTACGATTCCGCAGTCCATCGCTTTAACCATTACACCACGAGGACACCCCCTTAAATTGTTTGTCTGACATAGCAATACTTGAGAGCAAACAAATGACTTTGGCTTCTTTAAAAATAGCATCTACAAACTATTCGTTTACAAATCATATATCCATTATTGTAGGTATAAATAAGATTTGGTATTAAATAAGCGACAAATTTTCATATGCAAAAAAATTAAACAAAAAATATATGACGGTTAGTAGCGTTCAGAAATCTAGAAAATTTTAAATATTACAAAAACTTTTTGAGGTGGAGTCCTCACAGCGTACAAACTCGAGTGTTGGGCTTCGATATCGCAATAAGGATTTCGTTTCTATAACGTTTCCTTTCGGACCAATACATTTGGGGAAGGTATGAAATCCTTACCCAAACCAAGCTATCGGTAATTTTGTACACTGCTATTTTTTCTAAAAGGATAGCTTTGGCATTAAATAACCCACGAAGATTAATATGCCACAGAAACCAACCAACTTTTTGATTCGACCATTTACATTACTCACGAGTAGCATTTATACCATATTTAATTTAATTCAATTAATTGATCATTTCTTATTCTTATTTTGTTTTTATTCATTTATTTTTATATGAAGCATTGCCAATGATTACCATTAATTTTGGCAATATTTTCTTTCAGGGTCATTGGTCAAATGAGTTCACTAATGGTCCGGAAGACTGGGGTTCAATCCCAGGTCGAGTCATACCAAAGACTCAGCATTATAGGGTAAGGATCAAGGGAAAGTGGAGCAATCAAGGGAATAGAGTAGTTCCCTCCCGTACACCATAGTTTAGTAGTTATTGAAAAGGGAGCCTTCGGGTCACCCTCGACTATGGTCGCCAACTTACTTATTTTCTTATGTGTTTTTTCTATCATAACTTACATTGGAATATTTGAAACAATTTAACGGTTGGTTGGTTAGTTAGTTGGTTGGGTTTTATGGTAAATCAACACTTGTAGGCTATTTAATTCCAAATCCACTTTATAGATATGTATTTTAAACATATATTATTATTTGTATATTTGTGAGTGTGTATATGTGTATGTGTGCTTGTTTGTACGGGTATGCTAGTGTGCGATTATTAATTCTCATTATGTATGTGAATCTGTGTGAATCTATGTATGTGTATATGTGTGACCGATCGATCGATAAATAGATAGACAGATATATATATATATATATATATATATATATATATATATATATATATATGTATGTGTGTGTGTGTGTGTGTGTGTGTATAGAGAGAGAGGGAGAGAGAGAGAGCATGTCTGTTTATGGGAAGATGCTAGCGTGTACGATTATTCATACCCATTAGAGAGAAAGAGAAACAGAAACAGAAAGAGAGGGAGTGTGTCAATGTGTATGTATGTATGTATATATGAATGTGTGATGGATAGATTGAGACACACAGAGAGAGAGAGAGAGAGAGAGAGAGAGAGCATGTCTGTTTATACGAAGATGGTAGTGTGTGTGATTATTCATACTCATTGTGTGTATGTATGTGCGTGTGAGTGTATGTGTATGCGAGAGATAGATGGAAAGATATATATATATATATATATAGAGAGAGAGAGAGAGAGTGTGTGTGTGTGTGTGTGTGTGTGTGTGTGTGTGTGTGTGTGTGTGTGTGTGTGTGTTTTCTCTATTTGTGCATCAGCTGAAATGATTTGCAAACAACAGTGACATGAAAAAATGAGAAAACGCGCACGGATACACCCATAAATATATACATACAGACATCACGTGCATAAACACATTCCCAAGCGCATGCGCAAGTACTTCTTTACACCCACACAAAAACAAACATTTTCGTACGAACATACTCCTGGTGGGCAAAGGCTCAAAACTGCCCCCGCTGCTATGTTCCGCAATGTTCGACTCAGTTATTTGTACTTTCGGTATTACAGAGCTTAGTTACAGCAAGCTGGTAAGTTTTAAAAAGAATGAAAAAGAGGTGTTCTGGAGGTGTCAAAAAGTAATACCATGTTTTTAAAGCAATAATAATGATAATAATAGGCACGAATAGGTGGGAAAGTCGATCCACAGGGAATTGTGCAAGAAATTAAAATTTGACTATGCTATCAAATAGTATATGCAAAAAACAGTATCTGTCTTAGAAAATGAGACGTGTAAAATTCTCTGGGACTTTGAGATAGGCATCACCCGGCTAGAAGACCAGACCCAGTGGTAACAAGAAGAAAAAACTTGTCAACTAGTGGATTTTGCCGTTCCAGCGGGCTATGGAGGTAAAATAAAAGAAAGTATAAAGATAGAAAAATACTTGGTTCTTGCCAGAGAGCTTAAAAACTGTTGAACATGAAGATGACGGTGATACCAGTCGGAGTAGGCACCCTTGGAACGGTCTCCAAAGGCCTGAAAAAAAGACAGGATGAAGTGGAGATTGGGAAAAGAATCTAGACCATTCCGACCACAGCACTGTTAAAACTCGAAAGGTCCTGGAGACATGAGGAGCTTTGCTGTCTCTCAAACTTTAGTAAACACACACACACACACACACACACACAAAAAAAAGAAAAAAAAACACTTGTTAAAATATGTATGAAAAACTTACATGAAATAGTAACAAAAAAACCCCAACTGTATAGATATATCCAACGACAAACAGGCGAAATCTCATACGCGAAGACCTGGACATGACTAAGAAAAGGAAACTTTAAGAGAGGAACTGAATCTCTTTTAATAGCAGCACAAAGGATCAATGGGTGGGTGTCCTCGTGGTGTAATAGTTAAAGCGATGGACTGCGGAATAGTAGTAAGCGAGTTCGAACTCCAGTCGCGCTATTACGTTCACTTTCGGGCAAATACTCTTGGGAATGAACCCCCTTATCCTCCCAGCTATGGGTTAAATAGTACCACTACTGTTCTTCTTGGAGAATGGCTTTGGCATTTAATAACCTACAAATGGTTGATATGCCATTAAACAAAGAAACCGAAACCGAAAGGATCAATTATAAGGATAAATTATATAAAAGTGAAAATAGATAAGATGCAACAGAATAGCAAGTGTAGGTTTTGTGGTGAAAGGAACGAAATGATTAATCACATAATAAACGAAAGCAGTAAATTAGCACAAAAAGAGGATAAGACTAGACGCGACTGGGTGAGAAAGGTAATCCACTGGGAATTGTGCAAGAAACTGAAATTTGACCATACGAACAAGTGGTGTATACACAAACCAGAATCCGTCCTGGAGAATGAGACACATAAATTTCTCTGGGACTTTGATATACAAACGAATCATCTAATCTCGGTGACCAAACCTAGTTAACAAAAAAGAGGACCTGATAAATAGTGGACTTTACTGTACTGGCGAACCACAGAGTGAAAATGAAGGAAAAGAAAAAAGGAGAAAAGTACTTAGACATTGAAAGAGAACTAAAAACGCTATGGAACATGAAGGTAACGGTGATACCAATTGTAAGTGGTGTGTTTGGAACGATCTCCAAAGGCTTGGTAAATAAGCTGGAAGAGTTGGAAATTGTAGGACGAGTAGAGTAGAGACCATCCAGATTACATAGCATTGTAATGTTACTGATTGCATTGTTAAGATCGGCCAGAATACTGAGAAGAGCCCTGGAGACTTAAGGACACTTACTGTCGCTCAGATTCCAGTGAAAGACCATCATATAATGCAGTTGTAAAAAAACTTGCAAGGAATAATAATAGTAATAATGATAATAATAATCCAAACTGGCACAGAGAGAAAATAAATGCAGACTCGACTGGGAGGTGAAGGTGATCCACTGAGAATTGTGCAAGTGACTAAACTGTGACTATACTGACAAATGTGTGAGAGAATGAGACATGTAAAATTCTTTGGGATTTTGAGAAACAAACAGGTCCATCAATTCCGATCAGAAGACCAGATCTAGTTAATTAAAAGAAAAGGTGCGCTCATCGTAACGGTTGTGGTCGTAGGAAATTGAATCGTTGACCGGAATCAAAATTTTGGACGAGACTGTTTGCGTTTCCCTTAGTGTTAATGCTCTTGAGAAAGGCATGAATCCATCACTTCTTACTCCAGGTATTGGAAAGTAGTAGGGCAGACTGGGTTCTTTTGCATTACTTAAACAACCATTCTAGGGGAAGGAAGACTCTGAATTCAAACCAGCTTTATTCTGCTTAAAAATTTACCTTGTGTCACATCTTGTGCGTGACGGAGGTGTTGGGTAAATTCATAAAAATAAAAGAATCTGACCTCTTGTAGACTTTGCCGTTCCATCAGAATGGTTTATTATTCCTCATAACTTTTGTACTGACGCTGAGGAAACTATTGACTATCTAATATTAGGATGCTCTACTCTAGCCGCAAAGGAATTGTAGGGTAAGTATGGACTTGCATTAGAAGCTCTGTCAACATTGTAACATACTCCATATAGAAAAAAAGTATGAAAATAAATCACCAACAGTACTGAAAGGAGAAGATGTTATTTTGCTCTGAGACATACCGACCGCACTGTACAAGCCAATAGACAAGATATAATAAAAACATCTCATAAGTACTATCCCAAAGATATTACCATCCCGTTTAATAAAAACATTTCAGCAAAAGAATTTGATCAACCTCCAAAACATGAGAATCTGGAAATAGAAATACAAGAATGTGGCATTTAAAAACAAACCACTACTAAAGTAGAAATTGGAGCACTAGCAAAGATTAAGAATGCAGAAACACAAATTAAGAAAATCCCAGTGAATCCATTTTTATTTTGTATGTAATTAAAAAGATTGTGCTAATGATTACTGCGCATATAATTAGAATTACTCAATCAATCTAATATGCTCCATATCTTTCTAAAAAAATAAAAACTTACATTTAGCATAGGTCTCAGGAAAAAGGACTTGGTTAAAGGTTTATCACAGCAAATTAAGGAAGAAATCAAGTAAATAAATAAACGAATAATAGTGGTAATAAATGCCAGCATTGAGGATTGTGTGGATTCGGCAATTCAAGGACTCGAAGAATATACAAAAAAAAAAAAAAAAAAAAGACCAAAGAGAGAGAAATCACAGCACCGATAAATAAATAATCCGGGACTGTGAGATACAAACATATCAGTCAAATCAGGCCTAAATATCAAACTCAGTTTGAAATAAGAAAAAAGAACTTGTCGTCTTGTGAATTTTGCCGTTCCAGTTGACCACAGAGTGAAAGTGAAAGAAAGCAAAAGGATGGATAAATATCTGGACTTTGCTAAAAAACTTAAAGTGATAGTGATACCAATTTTACTTAGAATCATCCTCAACAATCTGGAGAAGAGACTGGGGAATTGTTGATTAGAGGAAGAATCAAGAGCATCTACATCAGTGTACTGCTAAAATCAGCCAGGATATTTAGAAGTATCCAAGAGATCTGAGGATATGTATTATCATCCAGACTTCAGTGGAAAACCACCAGTTAAAACTTTGTGGGAAAACTCGTATAGAGTATAATAATAATAATAATAGTTGGCTCCTTTGGAATGGTACCCAAAGACTTGATTAAGAGACTGGGTGAACTGTAGAAGAGAGGAAAAATAGAAACAATCCAGACTATAGCATTGTTGAGAACGGTTAGAATACCTTGAAGAGTTCTGGAAACCTGAGGAAACTTCTTCAGTGAAAAACCATCAGTTAAAACTTTGAAAACTCGCATAGAGTATTTACAATTGATTATGATTATAATATTCCTTTAAAAAATACTGAATTGGAAAATGTCAAGCCATTATGACATACATGGATTCTGGTTTAAAAAGTTCCCCTTTATCAAGGACAGGCTTGTTCTTGAATTAAGATGCTTAAAAGAAGTAAATATACCCGAATGGATGACTAAAGGGAAGATTATCTTGATCCAAAAAGACCACCGAAATAGAACAACCCCTAAAACTATAGACCGATTAGGTACCAACCAATTATGTGGAAAATCCTTACAGCACTGATTAGGGAGGAGATTTATTACTTGCTTATAATCCACGGACTGTTTCCTGGAGAACATAAAGGATGCCACAAGGGAACAAAAGAAACAGATGATCAATACATTGTTTAACATATTTTTGGGGAGAGCAAAACAAGACGGAAAAATATAGCTATGGTGTGGATTGACTACAAAAAGGCCTACGATATGGTCCCCCCAAACTGGAAAATAGACTGTATAAGAATGTACAAGATATCCAGCAAAGTAATAAAGTTCATCACGGAAGCCATGAAAAACTGGAAAGGAGATTTAACCGCAGAAAGAAAAACTTTAGCTGAGGTGAAACTCTAGAGAGGTATCTTCCGAGGAGATGAACTTTTATCATTATGCCAATCACATAGAAAATGCACAGAGGGCAACAAATTTACAAACTCGCTGGAAAAAACCAACCACCTGATGTACGTGAACGATATCAAGACGTTTTCCAAAAATTAAAAGGAGTTGGAGACTCTAATACAAACAAAAAGAATATCCAGTTAGGATATAGGAATGGAATTTGGCATAGAAAAATGTGCCATGCTAATAATGAGAAGCAGAAAAAGACAAATAACGGAAGGAATAGAACTGCCAAATCAAGAAAGAATCAGAACACTCGGAGAAAAGGAAACTTACAAGTACTTGGGAACGTTGGAATTGGTCACCATCAAACAAGTGGATACGAAAGAAAAACTTAAAAAGAGAAAATCAGACCAATCATAAAAGTTATCGAAACCAAGTTCTTCATCAGGAATCTCATCATGCCCCCCACCTTGTTAGTTACTCTTGACCATTCTTGAAATGAACGAGAGAAGAACTTCAAGAAAGCTAACGACGATACATAAATCATTACATCCGAAAGAGGACATAGACAGACTATATGTGTCAAGAAAAGGAGGGAGAGGGCTCGCCAGTATTGAAATAGCGTGAATACACCAGTACGAGGACTCGAAGACCACATAAAAAAGAGCAAAGAAAAACTAATAACAGCGACCAGAAAAAGCACAAGCAGTGTAAAGTTCAACAGAACAATAATAACTAGGTAACAGAAATTGGAAGAAAAATGTAAGATTGTTTCTAGAGACAAACAAACAAAATCTGACTGGCGAAGACCTGGGCATGGCTAAGAAAGAAAAACTTTAAGAGAGAAACTGAATCTCTTCGAATAGCAGCAAAAAAAAAAAAAAAAACACACACCAAAAAACAACGCCATTAGGATCAACTATGTTAAAGCGAAAATAGATAAGACGCAACAGAATAGCAAGTGTAGGTTATGTGGTGATAGAGACGAAATGATTATTCACATAAAAAGCGAATGTAGCAAACTATTAAAAAAGAGGATAAGACTGGACACGACTGAGTGAGAAAGGTGATCCACTGGGAATTGAGCAAGAAATTGAAATTTGACCAGACGAACAAATGGTACATTTACAAACTAGAAACTGTCCAGGAGAATAAGACGCACAAATTTCTTAAGGGTTTTAAGATACAAACAGATCACCAAATCACGGCCAAAAAGAAAAAAGAGAGAATTTGCCGAATAGTGGATTTCGCTGTCCCGGTGGATCACAGAATAAAAATCAAAGAAAACAAAAAGGTACTTAGACCTTTCCAGAGAGTTGAAAAAAACTGTTGAATATGAAGGTGACGGTGATATCAATTGTAATTGGTGCGCTCGGAATAGTTCCTAAAGGCTTGGCGAAGGAGCTGGAAGAGTTGGAAATCGTAGGAGGAGTAGATAACATCCAAACTACAGCATTATTAAGATCGGCCAGAATACTGGGAAGAGTCCTGAAGACTTAAGGAGACTTGCAGTCATTCAGACTCCAGTAAAAGACCATCAACTAACGCTGGTGGGAAAAACTCACAAGGAATAATAATAATAATAATATAAGATACACAGTCTCTACAAATAAGCAAATGCCTACAAGAATTGCTACGATTACAAGCTCTTCCGGTTATAATGAGCTGATTAAACACTGAAGCAGGATAAATGCCACCATTGGTCCAGCGAACTCTCCATCAACCAACAATAACAAGAATAAACATATTAAATGAAATTGAGAAGAGAATAAAATTGTTTTACATCAATTTGCCAAACACTGGAAAACCCGAAAATCAAGCTACAAAAAAAAAAAAAAAGAAAAGAAAAGAAAAGAAAAAAGAAAAGAAAAGAAAAGAAAGAAAAGAAAAGCCATAAAATTTGTGTAGTGATCATAAAAATGACTCAAGACAATATATCGATGCGAATAAACTTACTAATGTGCGTAGAGACATCACAAGAAGAAAAAAAAACTCCGTAAAAACTGAAATTGAAGACATTAAAGAGAATATAAAAACATTTTATGCAAGCAAAACGAATCCATCAAGTTATAATTGGCCCAGCTTCAATGGTAAGAAAAGCAACATTGCAAGGGTGAAATAACTGAGAGGGCGAATTAACTGATACGAAATATCACAAAATCATTGAAAGTGGAATGAGAAAAGTCTACCCCCGGGGATTGAATAAAAGGTTTGGTTCGAAATTCCTGGAAGGTTACCGACGACGACAAAAGACACTTGAAAAAAGAGAGAGGCCGAAAAGTTGTGAATATAACAATCAAGATGAAGGCAACTAAGATGGACTGTTGACCCCATGCTGGTCGTAAAAGACGTGTAAAAAGTGTAAATAACGAAGAAAACAATTCTTCCCTCTCTAAAATCAAACAAACAATAGACCAATAACTTGGCTTCCAACTCAATACAAACTTATTAAATCTCTCCGTACAGATCAGTGCTATACCGTCTTGAAAAAAGTCCGTGACAACAGGTAAAAAAGAATACGAACGTGAATCACATAGCTGCAAAGATAAACTTCTGGAAACAATGTAATATAAGAAAATTGGCCGTTAAAACCCACCATTTTAGAGCATCAAAGATTCGCAATAATTTTGACGATGCTTCACATGAAAAGGACGTGTAAATTGTGTAAATAATGAAGAAACCAACGATCTCTTCTCGAAAAATAAACTAACTTAAGCTTATTAAATCTATTCTTACAGATTGTTGCTATACTCTCTCGATAAAAAAATCTTTGACAATAAATCAAAAAGCCTAAGTGTGGATCAAATAGCTACAAAGATCAACTCCTAAAAACAAAATTATGTTTGAAAACTGCCATTCAAAATCCTGCTATCTTTTTACAGCAAAAATTAATTTTCGTAAGGTTTTTGATAGTGTTCCACACATAGATTCTGGAAGCACTGGAAATATATAAGGTATTACTAGTGGGGATCAACTTTTTAAAACAGGAATCTACAGAAGATAACTTTACATTTAAATTACAACAAAGGAACAATATGTTCAGGTAGAATTAAAATTCAATGTGAAATTTGCTTGGGAGATTCTATGTTTGCTTTCTCACCTATCAATGATTCCACTCTCAAATGAGCTCAGTAAAACTAGTTATAGATATAAAATTGGTCATAAAAGCTTAAGCCCCTTGATTTAGATTGACGGCTTGAAGCTATACGCAAAATATAATAAAGAACTTGAAGGTCTTTTAAAAACAAGTAAATGTTTCAGTAATGAAACTTATAGCTTGAGAAAGCTACCTTAAAAAAAAGAAAGATAACATAAAAAACCGTCAGCAGTATACTTGAGTATTTCCTCTCAAAATAACGAACTTGAAAAGGAGCAGGAATATAAATATCTTGGTATTTACGAGGGAGAAGATATCCACGAAGACAAACAAAGGAAAAAGTGATGAAGGCATATTACAAAGATATCCGACTTGTTCTTGAAATTGAAACAGATTTTCAAAGAAAGTAACGTGCCTTAATATTTTACCAATTCCTGTAGTTCAATACGTCTTCAAGATTGCGAATTATACGCTACAATAATGGACACCAAAACTAGAAAATTTCAACTAGTCATGCAATGCACCATCTAATAAAATATTTGAACCTATCTAGAAAAGAGTAGAGAAGCAGTCTTATTTAATTAGAAGTTTCCTGTAAGACACCAACCATTGGCCTACAAAAATATATGAATATTTTAGATTGTTTGGAAAATACTGTCCGAAATTTAGGATAAACTGTTTAAATTCTAACATATTTTTAACAGATGTAAAAAAAATCCACATTCTTAATGATTAACGTGTCCTTTTTGTTAACTGTCTATCACTTCTTCTGAAGGTGATATGAAAGTTTTATGCCCATAATCATGAAAAAAAGAAGTGAGGCGTTTACTTACTAATTTGGTTATAATTTTGCTTCATGGCAATGCTCGGCCACATGTTTCCTGGGTGACACTGCAGAAGTTCACTGATTTGGGATATGAGAATTTTCTCCATCCACTCTTTTCTCCTGATCTCTCACTCACCGACTACCGTTTTTTGAAGCATATGAACACTTTTTTTTACACCAAAAGACATTCCGTTCCAAAGGAGAAGTTTAAGCTGCATTAAATATTTCTTAGCATAAAAACCTTCAGAGTTTTATCTTACAAGCATAAATAGCCTTTTTAATCGATGTCAGAAATACAAAGATTTTCAGGAATCATATTTTGACTGATTTAAACACTATTTAAATTCATTAGTTCAGGAATAAAAGTTTATTCTAAAATCGGATCGTATTTTCCGAACAACCTAATATCACCAGACTGGATACAAAGCTTGTAAAAAATATTAAACCTAAAATACCATGAAAAGAAAAGGCATTATACTCACTGATGAAAGAAGGAAATAAGTTTAAGAATCTGATTAACTTGAAAGAATCAATGTTCCGATGAAAGCAGTCAGGGTTAGGGCTAGGGTTAGAAGTACAGATCAGGTACAACCCACAGCTCGTGGAAATACGGGGGTTTATATCTTTCCTAAGGGTTATAGTCTGAAAATGAACGCAGTAGCTTGACTGGAGTTCAAACTCTCTTACTACGATGTCGCAATCCATCACATTAGCCACTACGTACGCCCCCCGCCTCAAAAATGATTTTTAGTATAATGACGAAAAAAGTAGAAAAATGAATTGAACGTTCGAAAAATGATGCGTAAAAAAGTGGAAGGTTATCTATTTTGAATTACTTTTATAGTACTAGATTAATTTAACGAATTTGAAACGGTTTCAATCTAACATACAACTGAAGTAAGGATTATCATGATGTCTATTACCTGCATAGACTTGGAGCGTAGTCTCTCAGAAGCCGCACATTCTGCAAGGAGAAGATAAAGAAGATAATCTTTAACAAAATAAACGTTATGACAGCAATAGCTATGGAGATTCCTCTTATCTGAGCTCACCGATAAAGTTCCGTGCCACAGCTGCTTTTATAAAGAAAAGGCGCAAAAGAACAGATTAATCAATTATGGCAAGATAATCCATTCCACAGAAAATACACAACTCGCAAGAAAAAAAAATCAATGCTTATAAAGCTCTGGATTAAACTTTGAAACAGAAGAGTTTATGCTTGTTGTGAAAGTCAAGTATCCTTTTACAATGAATTATCAAGTAAATGTTAAGTTGAACCTCAATGCATATTTGTGATAAAACAACTGAAACAATCATCTAGTCACCAGTTGCAGTATTCTTGCCAATAATGGATGTAAAGAAAGGCAGGGAAGAGTTACTAAATTTAGACATTGAAAATCTGCCAATACCGTGATAAAAACAAAAGGAAATTGGTATTGAACATCACCCAGAACCGGTAATATAAATTGAACTTATAACCATCCTTTGAGATTTCACCATCTTCACAGATACGGCGATAAAAGCCAGCGATAAAACCCCAGATATTCAAAAACAAAAACAAAAACAAAACAATACAAAAAAGTAAAGATGGTATTACATGCCTTTTGATAGAAGTATCCATATCAGAAAATGGTACACGCATCAAGGTTTTCAAAAGTAGTCTAAATATAAAGATCTTGGCATAGAAATCATTAAAATGTGGTATTTAAAGACAACAATACCAGTGATAACAGAATTTTTTCAAGAATGATGAAAAATACACCTTTTAGAAAATCAAACGAAAAGTGTTAATTGGTACAGCCCACACTTTAGGGAGAACTCTATACATGTAATTTACTTTAAGAAACTATGTAAGTGCTAAATACAGGTCATAAGAGCATTTCTCACCAAAGGTTTCTGGTTTGATATCTGATTAGAGATAAGAGTAAAATAGAGGAATAATAATAATAATAATAATAATAATAATAATAATAATAGGATCTTGCAAAAGAGCTAAATAAAGCTGTGGAACATGGAGGTAACGGTGATACCAATCGTAATTGGTGCCCTTAGAACGGTCCTCAAAAGACATTAAGGGATCTGGAGAGCAGAGAAAGAATCAAGACCATCCAGACCACAACACTTAAATCATTTGGAATTCTTATAAGAATCCTGGAGACCTGAAGGGACTTGCTGTCACTCAGGTTTTAGAGAAAAACCATACGTTTAAGCTTTGTGCGAAATTCATTAATAATAATAATAATAATAATAATAATAATAATGACGTGGTAAATGACACCTGACGGACGGAATGGAACGGCCAAATCAAGACAAGACGCTCTAAGCAAACACCATCAACAAGTGGAGATAAAAGAAAAAATTCAGAAAGAATATCTCAGGAGAACTAGAAAGCTACCCGAGACAAAACTATCTAGCAGAAACCTTATCAAATGAATAAATACTTGGGCTGCCCTCTCGTTAGATATTCGGGACTCTTTTTGAAGTGGACCAGAGAAGAACTTAAGCAAATGGACCAAAGAATAAGAAAACTAATGACCATGTATAAAGCGTTACATCCCAGAGATGACATAGACAGACAATATGTATCAAGAAAGGATGGAGGAAGAGGACTTGCCAGCATTGAAGACAGTGTTAATATACCAATACAACGACTCGAGGACTACACAGAAAAGTAAGGAGGACTGATTACAGACATAAGAAACGATACTGACAACACGATGGTCAACAGAATGGCAATAACTAGGAAACAAAAATTGGAGGAAAAACAACTCTATGGGCGTTTTAGACGACTTATAAACAACATCTCACACGAGAAAACCTGGACGTGGCGAAGAAAAAGGAAACTTTAAGAGAGAAACAGAATCTCTGCTAATTGCAGCACAAAATAGCGCCACAAGAACCAGTCATATCAAAGTAAGAATAGATAAGACGCAACAAAATAGCAAATGTGGGTTATATGGTAATAGAGACGAAACCATCAATTACATAATAAGCGAATGCAGCAAAATAGCACAGAAGGAGTATAAGACTAGACACGACTGGGTGGGCAAGGTAATCCACTGGGATATGGGCAAGAAATTTAAATTTGACCTGACCAATAAATGTTATATGCACAACCCAGCATCTGTCCTAGAAAATGACACACAAACTCCTTTGGTACTTTGACATACAACAGATCACCAAATCTCAACCAGAAAACCAGACCTTATTATAATCAACAAAAAAAAAGAGAACTTACAAAATAGTGGGCTTTGCTGTCCTAGCTGACCACAGAATAAAACTGAAAGAAAGTGAAAAGAAGGATAAGTACCTGGACCTTGCTAGGTAATTGAAAAAACTGTGGAACATGAAGGTGACATGGAGGACTTGGAAGTTGGAGGACGAGTGGAGACCATCCAAACTACAGCCAGAATACTGAGAAGAGTCCTGGAGACTTGAGGAGATTTCCTGTCACTCAAACTCCTGTGAAAAACCATCAGCTAAAACTGATGTGTAAAACTCTCAAGAAGTAAATAATAATAATAATAATAATTATAATAATAATGGCGATGCCAGTCATCGTTGGAACCATTGGAACAATCCTAAAAAATCTGAAAAAGAGATTTGGGGTCTCGGATAACTGAGGAAGAATTGTGACTGTCCAAACCCAAGCTAAAATGGTTAGAAGGGTCTTGGATAAATAGAGAGACTTGCTATCAAAAATATTTCAGTGAAATCTACCAGTTATTACAAGTGTGAAAACTCAGAAAGATTGTAATTTTAATAAAAGAAAAAATTATTGCGAATAATAGTGTATTAATCAGAGTAATAGTGAATCACAACACTTTTTAATGGATGCTGTAGCGCGAATGTCGTATCCTTTCGACCCAAACAATTAAAAAAAAATTCTAACCGCTTATTTTAAGACTCCTACTTGTTTATACACTGCTACCCGACATTGGTCTTCATGTTGATTCGCGTAGTCGCCTACCTAGTAACATAGGTTAGCTCTTGCTAAGTAAAGCTGTACCTACTCGGTTACTTTTGTTCATTTACTGATTTGGAATGGTGAAGCTGAACAGCAAGCGCCACCCATCTGCTGCAAATGGAACTAAGTGGGGATAACACTCTTCTGTGTCATCAAGATTTATTTTGGTACCTCCCCTTCCACCTGAAAAGATATGTATGATACAGAAAACTGAGTTTCAGCGTTTACCTAATGTATTCGTATGTGCGTGTCTATGGGATGAAGCCTGCGGGAAAGAAGATGGCAAAAAAATATCAAGGAAAAAAAAAAGTAAGTAAAGAAAAAATGAAAATATTTCCTATTTCCGACAAGAAAATAATTCTTTTGCTATAAACTCTTACACTGTGTTTGATATATCATAAAGTTATGTTCAGTCATTACAAACTAGTTGAACCAATGGAAATTTCAGTTTAATTAGTATATAGAAATGATATTATGTAATATTTACTTACAGAGACTATCGACTACATCTCTGCAGAGGGCTAAGACCCCCAAATGGTGAGGCTCTAATAATGCTGGAGCTTTCGGGTATGCGCAGTACTCCTTCATTGCCATTGCTCCCAGGTCCACTTTGGCTCGGAGTGGTAGCACTTGATCGGGTCGTATCTATGAATTGTTTGACATTTAAACTATGAAAAAAATGAGATGATAAATAATTTAAACTGAGTGCAAACAAAAGACATATGCTAAATTGAATTGTTAGGAATAGAATTGTTTGATCATTTAACTATGTATAAGGAAATGACTGATGTTTAATTGAATTTTTAATATTACGTGGCAATACTTGGAACCATTTATCTTTATTGACTTATACTAAATTAAATTTTTAGAAACAGAACTGTTTGATCATTCAATTGTATATATCTAAAAAAATGTGTTTACAGATTATATATTTAATACATATGTAAAAACTGGATTGGGCATTAAATAATAAACAATATTTGATATGCCATAAAACCAAACCAAATCAAATTTACATAACGATCCATAAACCCATTGGGTTCCTACTAGGTTTCCGTTGATACTTGTATTTAGGAAAGAGTGTATGATTTCAGTGAGAATCTTACAGTTACCTTTCAGTTTTAAATTCGACTGGAAAGAGCTCTAACCTTTAAGAGCATTTTAAGTGCTTTGTTTAAATATAAATCTCGTAATGTTGTACCGTTTTTCTCTGCATTACGGTTTTAAATATATATATATATATATATATATATATATATATATATATATATATATATATATATTAAGGCATAGGAGTAGCGCCTTCCCCTACACTTCGATATATTAGCTACTGAAAAGGGCACCTTCAGGACACCCTCGACAACGATCGGTCAACTTATACATCATCATCATCATCATCATCATCAAGTCACAGTGATAACACGGAGTTGTCTGGTTCTCTCCAACCATCTGTCCATATCATCGATTGCTCCTAGCAGGTCTCTTAGGCTGTATTTGGCGTCCGCAAAGAGTTGGTGTAAGTAAATCCTTACTGGTCGGCCAACACTGGCATTTCTATGAGTTGGGAACCTATTTAAATAGTTTGTGAGATGGAAGGCAAATACATTCGTTGCGTTCAAAATTCCTTCACGACGACACACAGCATTATAGCGTAGTTATATATATATATATATATATATATATATATATATATATATATGTATATATGTTTGTATGTATAAGTATATAAATATGTATTACTATATATATATTATTGTATAAATGTATATATATATGTACGTTTATATATGTATATGTATATATATATATATGTGTGTGTGTGTGTGTTTGTGTGTTGTGACGAGGAAATATGACACCTCGTCACAACACACATACACACACTTGCCTGCTACCATCGTCCGTTGACGGCCGAATCGTCAACGGACGATGGTAGCAGGCAAGAATCGGCGCGACGATAGTCGTAAGCAGAATAATGGAAGTGGAGAGAGACCATCTCTCCTTCACCCCTCCCTATCATTAAAAGCTGGGATAGGCATGGGAGGACCTCACTCCCTATTAGCCATGTATGTGTCAGCGGAGAAGCAAACCCTCGACCATATTTGGTACTGAGGAAGAGCCCGCCAAAAAAATCAACACGTGGTGAATATTTAAACTACGGAAAATAAGTTAGTTGCCATTTATTCATCACCGGGTGAAGACACATAGTTAGTTGCCGTTTATTCATCGCAGGATGAAGACGCATAAGGAGTTGCTTCTGCTCGTGGAAAAACCAAGAACATAATTTGGGATATGAAAGAAACCCAAATTCCAAAATAATGCCGCGCAGAGAACGCAGAGAAAAGAAGCTTATTATTTGAATGAACTCGACATTCCGAGGTATGGTAAGCCTCGTTAAATGAATACCCAAAGATAAGACTTGTCCACGAGAAGAGGAACAATTATTAATCTTGGTCTTATCAGAAATAAGACGTGTATCCTTCCACCAACGTGTTATGGAAACCCAATAACGAAAGAAAAAGGAGAAAAGAATAAACTCCACAGAATCCCATGTAAGTAACATACAATTTAAGTATATTTAACTTCATCCTGCTGCATACATACTGAAAGGATAAAGTTGAGATTTGGATCACGAGCTCTGCCATTAAATCCCATAGTCCGAAGGAAAGCGCACCGTGTGTACAGTTGTCGGACTACCTTCCCACCTTCCACCATTAACAGATATTTTATGAAGGACCCATCCAGGGATAAAGATATTTTATGTGGGCATAGCCCGAGATAGGGATATTTTAATGAAGGCTTCTTCCGAGACACAGAAAGACTTTCTCGCTCCTGACTTTTACTTGAATTGTTTTTGTCTTTGTTTCTTTCTTTTATTCAATAAAAGAACATTGTTATTAATCTTGTTAACTCAAACACGGCAGTTCAGAGTCCTTATTTTCTTGTGGAAGAATTGTGTTTGTCGAAGCTTGCCAGTTAGCTATGTTGACTTTTAATTATTCACCTATAACTTACCTAGTGGCTCTAAAATGTGGTCCGCTCGGGAGTTGGTGATATCTGTGACACTAAGTAGCGTTCTGCAGACCACAGCCAACGTCTGTGCCCTACGTTAACTAGTGGTCTTGGTGGGAACGAACAGCACCCTGCAAGCCTGCTGGGCACATAGCAGCGTAACAGTGTATATACGTATATTCATATTATATCTATGTATATATATGTATATACATATATATTTATATATGTGTATGCATATATATGTATATAATATGTATATATGTTTATGCATAGATATTTATATATATATATATATCTGTGTGTGTGTGTGTGTGTGTGTGTGTGTGTGTGTGTGTGTGTGTGTGTGTGTGTGTACGTGCTTGAATGTATAAGTATATAAATATGTATTACTATATATATAATTGTATATATGTATATATATGTACATTTATGTATATATATGTATATATACGTAGAAACGTATGTATATATGTGTATATACATATACATTTATATATATGTATACGTATATATGTATATAATATGTATATATATATATATATCTATGCATTGATATATATATATATATGCATATATATCCATATATATGTGTACATGTATGTGCATATATATATGTGTGTGTGTGTGTGTGTGTTAAATATTTTCTTATTGACAGGCTGCATAAGTTATGTGGTGGATATCAGAACAGGATGTACACCTGTCTTAAGGTAAACAAAGCAGGGTGAAAATTCTGCGTGAATAGGGTGGGTGACATGCTGGAAAGAATAGTGACCACGAGAATTACGTGGGCATCTGGAAAATTATATAACGACTGAAGATTTTCGGCCACAGGGTGAGAAGGGAATCGGTGGAAGAGTAGCGAGACGTTGCGCAGCTCTGGGCGCTGGTCTTATGGCAGACGGCCTAGGGTTAAGAGGCAGAGAAAGGTCTGAATTGTACGAGACTCGCTAAAGTCAAAAGCGAGTAGGATCCCAAAAGAAAGAAGAAAGGGGAGCCTTGCGAAGGCCTTGTAGTCGAAAAGTATATAGAAGCTGAGATGATTAAATGTTTTGAGTCGAACTGTACCGGTTTTGTGAAAGGAAAACGAAGAAGCCGAGATGATTAACTGCTTTGAGTTGGCTTTATACCAGGCTCTCGAAAGAAGAATGAAGAAGCAGTTCTATGAGATTACATATTTCCTCCTGTGTGTATATCTGAACGTTTCTCGACTCATTTCCTTTACACAACTCTTTCGTATATTTCGTAATAAAAGAAAAAGAAAAGCAGATTATATTTCTATACATAAGTCGTCACTTTATTCCCGGTATACAACACACACACACACACACACACACATATATATATATATATATATATATATATATGTCAATGTATACATGTAAATATGTGTACATACATATATATATATATATATATATATATGTATGTATGTATATAATTATATATGCATGCATTTATCGCAGGTGCTCTGCAAGGGAGACACATTAGCCCCATACTGATTCATAATCTGCCAAGACTATGTACTTCGAACGTCGATAGATTTAATGAAAGAAAATGGTTTTACACTGGAAATGGCAAGAAGCAGTCGATACCCCGTACAAATTATTACGGACGTTGACTACGCTAATATCATTGTGCTTCTGGCAAATACACTCGCCCAGGCCGAATCCTTGCTTTATAGTCTGGAACAGGCAGCAGCTGGCATAGAGCTCCGTGTGAACTCCGATAAAACGGAGTACATGTGCTTTAATTCAAGATGTGACATTTCCACTCTAAATGGTAGTTCTCTGAAACTAGTGGACAAGTTAACCTACCTCAAAAGCACCATCTCATCTACGGAAAATGACATCTATACGCGACTAGAGAAGTAATGAACAGCTATCTATAGGTTATCGGTCATATGGAAGTCAGACCCATCTGATAAAACAAAACGCATTTTTTTCCAAGCAGCGTTCGTGTCCATTCTACTATATGGATACACCATATAGACACTGAGAAAACGGTTAGAGAAAAAGCTAGACGGGAATTGCACAAGAATGTTACGAGCAACATCCCACAAAGCAGCAGCTGTACAGCCCCAACCTCCTCTCTCTAAAACCATCCAAATTAGACGAACAAGACATGTGGGCACTGCTAGAGAAGTAAGGGCGAACACCTAAGCGACGTTCTCCTATGGACCCTTTCACACAGACGAGCAAGTATTGGACGACTACCTAGAACTTATCAATAACAGCTCTGTACGGACACAAGATGTAATCTAGAAGACCCGCTAGAATCGATGAACGATAGAGACAGATGGCGAGAGAGAGTCAGGGAAGTCCAAGCTAGCAGCACGAAATGATGATGATGAGATATATGTATATATATGCATATGAATATGTATGCATATATATATATATATATATATCCTTGGACAAAAATATAAGCCAACCATGAAAAATAAAGAAAAAGGTATTATTTGCCATTTTTAAATTATGAAAATTAGATATATGAAAGATAAGACATAAAGACAAATAAATTTGAAACATGAAGATGTTTCAATTGGTTTTTACATGTATATTAGTATTTATACTTGATTAAAAAATTTTGTTTTGACACAAATATAAGACCAAGTATAGAATATAAAGGCAATTTTTTAATTTAATATTTTGTAGATCTGCCATTAGCTTTGATAACCTCAAAGATTCGGCTAGACATACTATCAACTAATTTCTGAAGTTGAACCGAAGGTATTTTTTCTATGCATCTAAGTTTGCGTTTTTAAGTTGAGAGATTGCTGAGTAGTGTTGACCTCCTTCATAAACTTTTGCAACAATCAATCTCCATAAATTTTCTATAGGATAGAGTTTTAGAGAGCACGCTGGATGGTTAAGAAGTCTTATTTTTTGTTCAAGCAAGTACTTCTTTGTTATTGATGCATTATGGATAGTAGCATCATCTTGCTGAAAAATCCATTCTTCTCCACATAGACAACGCCCTTCTTGTGGGAGAGATAAATCCTTTAACATCTTTAAATAATCTAAATAATTTTTGTCGACCACTGACAAATTGTAGTTTAAGTTTTCCTGAAGATGTGAAGCCCCCCCCCCCCAGATTATAAGAGATCCTCCTCTACTATGCCTTGTTAAGTAAATCTCTTCTGGAAAATTTTTTGTGTGCTAGTACTGCTGAAAGCCATCTGGACTGTCTATATTGAATTTCTTTTCGTCCGAGAAAACAACTTTTCGCCATTCTTTAGCATTCATTGTTTGATACTGACGAGCATATTCCAGTTGTTTCTCTTTGTGCTTCACAGTTAACCTTGGACGATGAATTCTTTTCTTATGCTTATTTTTTTCGTTGTTTAAATGCCTTCTAATTATTCTAGTTCTGCAAGGAGCATCCACTAGGGATTTCAATATTTTTCATGTGGGCGAAGTTTTCTTTTTTACTTCCTGAACAATTCTTCTCTTGAATTGTGGTGATAATTTTTATGGCCTGCCAGTCGGTTTTCTTCTTAATTGGACTTGTCAAGTAATTGCAGATAACGGCTTTACTGCGTCCTAAATAAAGCCTTCGAAATTTCTCTCTGAGATTTTCTGAGTTTTTTCACAGCTGTACTTCGCCTTTCTCGAATTCAGATAATTTAGTTCCTTTAACCATTTATGTTTTTAGTATTTTAAGTATTACAGTTTTAATAGTTTTGATATTACGCAGACTATATATAATAGATTTTTCAACTAATTTTTTTTTCTTAAGTTTTTATTAGTGTTATTATATATATGTCAAAAATAAATTTTTAAATTTAGCATAGATATAAAAAATTAATTGAAATTTCTTCTTATTTTAAATTTAAATGTCTCTTTATCTTATCTTTCATATATCTGATTTTCATAATTTAAAAATTGTAAACAGTTTCTTTTCTTCATTTTTTGAGATTGTCTTTTGTCCAGGGGTGTATATGATATATTTGCATATTTATATGTACGTGTATATATGTAAATATATGTAAATATGTATGTATATATACGCATATACATTTATATATAATATGTATATAACAAGTCGCTCAAACTATTTACTTGTACTTTCAAAAGTTGATTTCTGATGAGACCAAAATCACTACATTCTATGAGAAAGTTTTTAACCGTGCAAGGCGTTTAACATGTTAAACATTGTGGTTGTTGTTCCTGTTTGGGTATAAAAGAATGAGTAAGTCTTGTGTGACCAATATGCAATCGGGATATAGTGACTTGTTCTCGTCTAGATTTTCTGACAGCTAGTCTCCATTCATCCAAAGTGGGCTTGATCTGGAAGAGTTTATTGTAGATGTTATTATTCCAGCAATGTTGCCATTTTGCGTGAATGAATTTATTGATTTTGTGTTACAAGTCAGTATATGGAATCTTGAATTTGTCGGGGTCAGATCTAAGGCCGATTTGGCTGCCGATTCCGTTCTTTCAGTTCCTCTCTCTCTAATATGGCTATGGATCCAGCATATAAGGATTTCTTTACAATTCGACGTTGAGTCTAGTCTACACAACAGTTTAATGATAGTAAGTCCGAGAGCGAGTCTGATAATATGATAAATTTCATATGTTTGCTTTTTGAGATGATGTGAAGTGCTAAGGCTTCTGCTGTGAAGATGGGACTTTTCATTGGTTGGTTGGTTAGGTTTTATGGCATATCAACCTTTGTAGGCTATTTAATGCCAAATTCTATTTTAACTTATATTAAACCCAAGATTTCTGAACGAATACACTGTAGATAGCATTTTATGCCAGCAAGAGCTTATTTGTTTGGTTTCAAGTATTGATATATAACACCAACAATTCAATTTAATATCAGCCATTTGTTTGCAGACAGTTAAATAGTCATTGTTCGTAGATTTGTTTGGTTTTATTTCATATCAAACATTGCCAAATCCTGTTTAGACTTATATATCAAATACATATTATTTGTAAACATTTTGTTAATAACATTTTTAACAAGCTTGAGCTCATTTTTTTTCACAGTTAAATGATTTCAAGTATTTCTATCTAATACGAATCATTTTATTTACTTTTAATCATTTGTTTGAACACAGTTAAATGGTTTCAAGTATTGCTATGTAACAGTAACAAATTAACATCAGTCATTTGTTTGCACACAGTTAGATGGATATGCGTGATATGTAAGAGATTAACAAAAGCGAGTAAGCTTATCTGTTTTCGCACGGTTAAATAGTTTCAAATGTTGTAATTATTTATTATATCTTTAAGATTAAAGTTGCCGATTATGCTGTCTGTATCACTATCAAGACTTTCTATTCTATAGGATCTATGCAGGGATTTTTAGGTCCCTGAGCATTGCACTGTTTATTCATTCTTTTAGGTGATTTTGTTCTTGATGTTGAGGGGACTGCATGGGATTTGGCTGAGTGTAGTTTGAATGCGCTTCCTGGCTTTTCATTTTCCACTTTGGTGTTCACATGCATTTTTCCAGCTTGGCCAATGGAAGCTTGTGGTTTTTGTTTAAGTTGTTCCGGCTTTTTGGAAGACAAGTTTTTAATCTGTCTTCGACGGTTTTTGGTGGACGGAATGGAAACATGTTGGAGCTGTTGTGTTTTTGCTTGAAACACCTCATTGGACTCCTTTTCGTTTTTAACTTGTTTTTGAGTTTGTGCTTGCGGAAATTCGGCCTAGTGCCGTTTTCAGGTCTTCCTGAAACATTGGGCAATCATTCGGTTCCAACTGGATCATTTTCTCTACGAGAGCTCTATATTTTTTTCTATTGATTGATTGTATCCGCCCTCCGTGCAACAGAGACGTAAGTGTTTTCTCCCATGTAAACCCTACTATTTTTCTTGCTTCCAGGAAGAAAGTGTTTTCATTTCTTTTTTTATTGATACCACAAGATCTAGAGTAAGCCGGATGGTCTTGTCGGCAGTTTGGACATCTGATTTCTTTTTAAGCTATCTTCCTCCATATGGCCCGGGTCCTTTTTTCTGTATTTTGCACATGTCAACCGTCCTCTGTAAGCTCCCCCAGTAGTGTCCATATTTTTGGCATTTGAAGCATCTCAGGGGTACTGGGACATATTTTTCAACCCTCTCAAGACAATAGCCGATCTTCACCTTCTTGGGAGGATGGGGCTTATTAAATACCAGCATGTAGGTTTTGGTTTGGATTTGTTCTTCGCCATTGCTAGTGGAGATTCTTCCGATGTTTTTCATGACCTATTTTCCCATCGCTGCTGTCATCTCATCTGTCTTAGCCATGGCCAACTCCCTATTTCTGATTACTCTTTTGGATGTGTCCAGTCTTTAGTGTACATATGCTCTGTATTTGGTTGTGTGGAATCTTCATTTTTAAGAATTTTCTGTCTGTCCACAGTTGTCCACCGTGACAAGTTTTCATTCCTTGTTTTCCTTAAGTTTTTTAGGTGGGGGTAACCCTTGCTGCGATTGCTTTTCTATGAGGAAAAGTGAGAACTTAGTCAGGAAGACCTCCAAAGATACAATGATGATGAATCTGGGAAAGTCTGTTGCCTCATTCTCTGAGTCTAATTCGAATAGATTTCGTTTTGTTTTTTTCTTAGAAGACGCCCTAAGAGATGTTTTTTTTTTCATTGGTCCTATGCTCCACCACCCACTACGGAGTCCAACTTTTGTTGGGAATATACTAAGGGGAAAACACATTCACCTTGGTGGAGACGGGAATACACGATCAGTATAATCGAGCTGGGAGTAAGTTTTCGAGCCAATTTCAGGTTTTCAACACTGGTCAACTTCCTATTCTCTCAACGTAATTGACCCTCAACCACCGCCTTCTTGCACCTAAAAGATAAGAGTTGGGAATTTGCTTCAAGTGCAGATTGAAAAGTATGGTCGGGATATAACATATAATTGCTCGGGCTTGACACGACCAGCCGATTGATCGGATCGGGCCTATTCGACCGCCTGTCTAACTCAATAAGGACCAAAGTGCTGTGTTGCGAGAGACTTGACCACTCTGTTGCCAGGCCAAGTACTGCTCAACCACCAGGATCCCGTCCTTAATCATCACGTATAACCACCCACGGCCAACAGATGGTTTCGTCGGGGATGGGAGTTCTTACCTCTCTGCAGAGGTGCAATCGGCGTATTCTATAGCCCCAGCCGATAGAACGAACATATATCTTTTATTCTTTTTAATGTATTGGAAAATAAACTAAATAAAAAAGATTAATAATGTTTTTTCAATAGTTTTGAATACACTAAGTCATCTAAACCAACCACCAGACGAAAAACAAAAAAACAAAAAACAAAAAACCAAAGCACAAAATAAAACAAAACAAAAACATCACTACCCCTTGGCTGGACATACTAAAACTAAAATAAAAAAAGAAAATTCCATTCTGTTCGCGATGAAATTTTACAAAAATCTCTTACAGGACAAATGAATAAGAAAATTGACCACCACCGGTTAAATAAGAAAATTGACCCCACTGACAAAATGTAAATCATTAATATATACTGTGTTTGTAGGGATTATATCCCTTGCCTGCCAGATAGTACTTCTAATGGCTGTTAGGTGGCGTGGCCAAAGTATCATATAAAAGAAAGGCGCAGAAAATTCAAACTCTCTTTCACTCTTGGTTTCAGCAGAGTGCATACGTCAACTTCTCTCTACACGGACAAGGGGGCTTGCGCTCCCAACAACTACGTGTCAGATTGCGCACGATACTATGTTTCAATGATGCAGATCTTCACTCAGCAACTTCTATTTCTCACTACATACGTACTCTAAAGAGCTTTCAATACATAGTACTCTAAAGAGCTTTTACCTACAGTAAGATAATTTCGCTACACATTCTCTTTATGTCGACTTTTAGTACTTTTCTCTATTCATTCTATCAAGTTTGCTCATTGCAATAAAACATATTGTTGTTAATATGTCGTGAATTGTTCTTACATTGTTTTGGACAAAGAAATATCAAACTACAATACAATTCCTCAACTACAAGTTTCCAAGTTGTTATCCCTTGCTCAAATAATGTTAGCGGTGAGTTATAGTACAGAGATACGACAAATATATAAAAACAACTTTCAGTCGCTGATGCCATTGCCCTCCATTACATGCTAATCGTTTGCTTTTATCAAATTTAAATCCTTAAAAAGAAGAATAGGATAAATATGATTTTTGTCGTTGAGAAACAGAATTACTTGGTTTTGTATGCTTATGAATAGTAGTTATCAAATCTAGTCCTGCTGACTGCTACAATACTAGTACATTCGATATTCATTGGATTGATATATATTTACCAACCCCTCCGAACGGGCAGGATGTGACACAAGGTCAATTTTTAAGCGGTGTTTAACAGGTTTGAATTCAGAGTTTTCCTTCTCAGAGTGGTTGCCAAACCAAGGATAAAGAACTAAGTCTGTCTTACTATTTACCCATAGGTGGAGGGAGAATAATTTGATATATACCTTTTCCAAGTGTATTAGCGCTATAGGAAATGCAATCAGCTTAGTCCAGGATTTGAACTCGAGTCACCGTGTCTATTTCCTTCGATAACAATTACACCATGGGCACCTCCTCATTGGGCGTATATATCCTTTTAGCATTGTGACCTCATTCTGCACTTTGCTAAGTTTAGTAAATACCAAAATCCATGTGTATGTGGGCGCTTCGTGTGATGTAATCGTTAGTGAACTAAGCTAGCAGATTATCATAAGTGTGAGTCAAAAGTTTCGCAATATTTTGGTAACGAGTATAACAGCTGCACATTTATATAAATCTGTCTCAATGAAAAAAATTGTGGAACAAAAGACATAAAGACTTCTTGTGGATGCAAACAAAAAAACAATATCAAAGCAAAACGAAATTACATAAGTTTATAATAATAATAATAATAATAATAATAATAATGAAAGTGTCGGTGATACCAATTGTAATTGGTGTACTCGGAACATTTCCTAAAAGATTAGTAAAGGGACTGGAAGACTTGGAAATAAGAGAATAAGTGGAGACCATCCAGACTACAGCATTATTAAAATTGACAAGAATACTGAGACTTGAAGAAACCTGCTAATAATCAGCTAACACTAGCGTGAAAAACTCTCAAAGGAGTAATTATAATCACTCCGAGAAAACATGATTCATAAAATTCACAGGGATTTTTGAATACAAACATATCACCTAATACCGGCCAGATGACCAAACTTTGTGACAATTAACAGCAACAAAAAAAGAAAGAAAAAAGAGAACCTACCTTATAGTGGACTTTGCCATCACAACGGATCACGGAGTGAAAATCAAAGAAAGCGGAAAGAGACTTTGCCAGAGAACTAAGAAAGCTATGGAACATGAAGGTGATGGTGATACCAATGGTGCGCTCTGAATGATCCTCAGAAACTTGGTAAGAGTGCTGGAAGAGTTGGAAATCGGAAAACGAACCGAGACCATCCAAACTACAGCATTGTTAAGATCGGCTAGAATAGCGAGAAGAGTCCTGGAGACCGAGTGAGACTTACAGTCACTCAGACTCCAGTGAAAGACCATCAGTTAATGCAGGGACACTGAAAGTCAACGTGAAGATATTAAATCTATATGATTTGCAAACATATTTTGTTGATAACATTTTTCAACGAGCTCATTCTTTTGCACACAGTTAAAAATGGTTCCAAGCATTGCTATGTATCCCCAACAATTCAATTAAACATCAGTCATTTGTTTACACACAGTTAAATGATCAAACAGTTATATTTCTAACAATTCAGTTCAGCATAAGTCATTGGTTAACACGCAGTTTAAATGTCAAATTTTTCTATTTGAACTAAAGTTAGGACCCTATCAGGTGCTACCACTCCAGGCCAGAGTGGACCTGGGAGCAAAGGTAATGAAGGAGTACTCAACATTCCTCAAAGCTCCAGCATTACTGCAGGCTCGCCATCAGATTGTTTAGTGTCATATCCAGAACATTCGTTAGGCGTGTGGTCTTACCCGTCTGCAGAGATGTAGTTGGTGTATTCTACAGCCACGGCCGACTGGGCATGCACGTGAAGAGAATTGCTGTGAAATTCACACATGAAGTCAGTATACAAGATCTCAATAATGAATTATTAATAAAGTGATGTTGGATTGAATTGTATAATCAAATGATAACATCTTTGGAAAGTACTACGTAGTTTAAGTTCAAATGACTGATTTTTAAAACTCATAACCGGTACTGATAACCAAAGGAATTTTATGCATTGTGGAAAATCCTAAATTTGAATCCCTCAATCGATTTACATTGAGATTTACGCTATTATCGACATGGGTGACCAATTCTATTGATAAATCTCAGCATTGTTTTCTGATATGATGATGCTATTCTTCCCCTATATCATGGGTGCATATCACATTTCTTTGTTGCCCAGTCGGTTTGGGCTGTAGAATACACCGACTGCATCTCTGCAGAGGGGTATGATTCCGCCGACAAGTGTCCTAGATATGACACAAAACAATCTGACGGTGAGCCTCCAGGGATGCTGGAACTTTGAGTACTCATTCATTGTCATCACTCTCAGGTCCACTCTGGCCCGGATTGGTAGCACCTGATAGAGTCCTATCTATGGGTGAAATAGAAGTAAACTGTAATGACGCTAAACTGAATTGTTTTAAATTAATTATTTTCAATTTAACTGTGTGTAAACAAAACAAAAAAAACTGTACTTATGCTAAACTGAATTATTTGAAATAGAACTGTTTTTGACATTTAAACTGTATACTTATGCTAAACTGAATTGTTTGAAATAGAACTGTTTTAAACACTAAAGTAAAAGTACGATCACCAGATGGAGACACAGAATACTTCGACATTGTAGCAGGAGTACTACAAGGGGACACGCTGGCTCCGTATCTCTTTATCATTTGTCTAGACTACGTACTTAGAACATCGATTGACAAAATCAAAGAGAATGGCTTCGAACTGACGAAGAAAAGAAGCAGAAGATATCCCGCAACAACAATTACCGACGCCGACTACGCCGATGACATAGCGATACTGGCAAATACACCTGACCAAGCCGAAACACTTCTGCATAGCCTGGAACGAGCAGCAGCAAGCATAGGCCTCCATGTTAATGCACACAAAACGGAATATATGTGCTATAACCAAACGGGGGACATCTCCACTCTAGAAGGAACCCCTCTTAAACTAGTAGACAAATTCATGTACCTAGGAAGCAGCGTCGAATCAACCGAAAAGGACATCGAAACGAGGTTAACGAAAGCATGGACAGCTATCAATAGGCTATCGACTATATGGAAATCAGACCTAACCGATAAAATGAAACGCAGTTTCTTCCAGGCAGCGGTCACATCGATACTGCTATATGGATGCACTACATGGACGCTAACAAAACGGCTCGAGAAGAAACTAGATGGCAATTACACAAGAATGCTGCGTGCAATCCTCAACAAGTCCTGGCAGCAACACCCCACAAGACACCAACTGTACGGCCACCTGCCCCCTATCACGAAATCTATTCAAGTTAGGCGAACCAGACATGCAGGACATTGCTGGAGAAGCAGAGATGAACTCATAAGAGATGTACTCTTATGGATCCCCACACACGGCCGCGCAAAAGCAGGACGACCAGCACGAACGTACATTCAGCAGCTATGTGAGGATACAGGTTGTTGTCCTGAAGACCTGCCTAGGGCGATGAACGATAGGGAGGAGTGGCGAGAGAGGGTCAGGGATATCCGTGCTGCCAGCACGATATGATGATGATGATGAACATTTAACTGCGTGTAAACAAAAAACTATAATTATACTAAACTGAATTGTTTGAAACTTTTATTAAAATGACTTAATTCGGCGTTAAATGACCTGAAAGAGTTGATACACCGTAAAACAAACCAACCAACCAACCAACCAACCATTTCTCTGAGACGTGGTAGCAATTACATTTAAGATCATATATACACAATATAGTCGTATTAAAAGAAAGAATACACAATGTGTCTCAACCGCTAAAACTATGCACATATTGTTCCATGAACAGATGGTATGTAGAAGGGGTACAAAATGGAAAAATGCTTACTTGATGAGTGTAGTGTACATAGACATGTGGCTTTATCATTTACTGGTAGGATCTGAGAGAAGAAGCGAAAAGCAGTTGAGAATGAATTTCTGTGACTGTTATGTAACACCCTCATCAACAATGGGTTATTATAAATTCTTCTATGAGGGGAGGAATGTACATTCATGAACATTGGTTGGCAAAACTAGTTTTACAGACGGTTACGATATGAGTTCGATCTTCTTTGGGTGTATATTGCATTTGTGGTCTTGTAATACATTTAGCTAAGCTTAGTAAATACCAAAATACACATATGTATGTGGACATCTAATTTGGTGTAATGGTCAGCTAGCTAAACTAGAAGACTTTTTGTTTTGAGTTCGATTCTTATTGGGTACCCCATACTTCTGGCCTGGCACTAAACTTAGTAAATGAAAATGAGAGAGAGAGAGAGAGAGATATTAAGTATAAGCTTTAGTGTACGAATCTTTGTATGGATTTGATTTATAGTCAAACTTGTAGGCTGTCCATTAAGTCTTAGGATTTTCTTCGAAAATAAAATATGTTGCTTCATAAATAATTGGTTCACTATGATTTCAATTAGCTGACCAGTTTGTATCCTTTTCTATTCGGAGTTGCTGCCGAGAAGCTGATGACGCCATTTTGTTTGTCAAGATCGTCATTCTTTATGACCCTTTCACTTCTTCCTTTCTCTTTTTCTCATCCGTCCTTTCATTTCATTTCTTTTTCACTTGCTTACGTCTGTTCTCAATTCTTCTTCAGTCGTTCCTCTCTTTTTTTCTGTCTTTCTTTCTTTCTTTGGTTTTTCTCCCATAGTTCTTTCCTTTCTGTAGTATTTTCAATTCCTTTTTTTCTCTCATTCGCCTTTTCTCTGTAGTCCTTTTCTTTCTTTCTTTCTTTCTTTCTTTCTTTCTTTCTTTCTTTCTTTCTTTTCCTATGTTTTATCCTTTCTTTTCTCTGCAAACTCTTCCTCTCTTTCTTTCTTAATGAACGTGTCTGAACTGGATAGAAACTCGTAGCGCCGCCAACATAAATTGTGTTTTGGCATCGGCATTTCATATTGACAGCCGAGTGAGCGATTACCGATTTGACGACATAGATGATGAGGGTGTAGAGGTGCCGATTTGTGACGTGATGTTTTATGCTTGTGTGAGGGGCAGTAGAAGTAGTAATAGCAGTAATGGTTGTAGTTAAGTTGCAGTTGAAGTAACAAGATGACAGCCTACATAAAGACATCAAGCAACAAAAAGTTTAAAGTAGTGAGCGGAGAGGTAATTCTAATTTCATTTGAACGTGATGAAACACATCAACTATTGCAAATAAGTCTTTTTTCAATGAGACGACCATGGCACCACAAACTTGGGGACACGTGGCAAGTTTTCATTGGTTGAAATTTCAATTGGTTAAAATACTATAAAACTGAATGAAAAAAGTAAGTTAAGGATATTTTTAAAATTATAACTTGCATAATTTCGATAAATGATAACGTAATTATTTACAGGATTTTCTAAACTATCTTTTTTCTCATATATTTGGATCTATAAAAAATGTTTATATTTTTAAGATGACTTTACTCCAAAACTTATTTCATATACGCGTCAAAAGATTGATAATACTATATTATTATTTCGCCCATTGTAACTTTTTCACACCACCTTTAACTAATGGTTTTTCACTGGAGGCTGAGTGATAGCCAGTCTCATCAGGTCTCCAGAACACTTTAGAGTATTCAATTATGTGGTCTCTATGGTCTCGATTCTTACTCTGATTTCAATTCCTCCAATCTCCTTTCCAAGTCTTTGAGAACCGTTCAAAGCGTGCCTATTATAATTCATGTCACTGTACCTTAATGTTCCACTGCTTTTTCTGCTCTCTAGCAAGATCCAAGTCTTTGTTTATCTTTTTTCTTTCTTTCTTTCATTTTCACTCTATGTTCTGAAGGAACTGCAATATCCACTAGATAATAGTTTTTTTCGTCTTGTCATTTAACACTAAGTCTGGCTGTGGTTAACTGATCCGTTTGTATCTCAAAATCTCAAAGAATTTTCTGTTGCATTTTTAGGACCTATTCTGGTTTGTACATGTAATATTTGGTTGTATGGTCAAACAGTGGATCAACTCTTCCCACTTAATCATGCCTAGTCTTGAACTTCTTTTGTCCTAGTTTGCTGTATTAGCTTATTATGAGGATTAACCGTTTCATCACTGTTTCCATACAACCTACAGTTGCTATACTACTGTTTATCAACAGTTTGTCAGTATAGTGAAATTTCAGTTTCTTGCACAATTCCCAATGGATCAGCTTTCCCACTCAGTCGTGCCTGTTCTTGTATTCTTTTTGTGCAAGTTTATCGATACGATTCTGCTGTACATTTTATTTAAGTTATTATGTTTAAGTTTCTGGTAATTTTTAGCCATAATTTTAAACTGTTTCTCGAAGCTGTTAAAACTGCTCAAAGAATTCGAGAAGAGGAAACAGAACAAAATCAACCTCTACTTATTTGAAACATAAGTGTTTGAAACATTTTCAGACTTGTTCCTTGCCCTCCCCCCCTATATATCTAAAATTATTTCTTGACATAACGTTTGTGAAAAAAACAGTGAAAGCACACAGCTTCTCGTAAACTATGTGATAAGAACTCTCTTTCGTCAACACATGATGTTCACAACTCTTTCCCACTTAACTGATCCCAATGACCCCTTTATAGATGCTGTAATGTATTAAGCAGGCTTCCCAACCTCGTCGAACTTTGTGACAGCTTTCCCATTATCATGGAACCTTGTAACTAGCTTCCTACTCTCGGTGAACTTTGGCCCAGTCAGCTGGGGCTGCATAATATACCAACTGCATCTCTGAAGAGGGGTAAGACTCCCCCAACGAGTGTCATGGATATGACACTAAACAATCTGATGGTGAGCCTCCAGTAATGCTGAAGCTTTGGGGAAAGCGGAGTACCTCTTCATTGCCATTGCTCCCAGGTCCACTCTGGCCCGGAGTGGTAGCACCTGATAGGGTCTTATCTATGAGTCAAATAGAACAATTTGACATTTAAACTGTGTACTTTGACATTCAAACTGTGTGCAAACAAATGCTTTCTGAATTGCTTGAAACAGAACTTTTAAATCATTTAACTGTGTGTAAAAAATGCCTATTTTTAATTGAATTGTTTGTGATACATAAAAATGCATGGAACCATTTAATTTTGTTGAAATGCTAAACTGAATTGTTTAAAATAAAACTGTTTGATCATTCAACTGTGTGTAAACAAATGACTTATGTTTAATTGAATTATTAGTGATGCATAGCAATACTTGAAAACATTAAACTCTGTGCTAACAAATGATTAATAGTAAATAGAATTATTTGTATTTGATAGAAATAAGTGAAACTATTTAACAATGTGAAAAAATATGATCCTAGGTTCGTTTAAAAATGTTATCAACAAAATCTGTTGAGAAATCATGTATTTAATATATATATATATATATATATATATATATATATATATATATATATATATATATATATATATATATATAAGATTTGGCATTAAATAATCTACAATGGTAGATATGCAATAAAACTCAACCAAACCAAAACATATATATCTAATATATATGTATAAAAAGGATTTGACATCAAATAACCTACAATGCTTGATATACAAAAACAAACCCAGTGAACCTGTTGAAAGAGTCAACCACTCGGACTCTCCTGGTAAGTGTGAGAAACAATCACACGAGAGTAAGGAATCTTTTAAAAGGAGCTGGAGACAAGACAGCTTTCAAGAGATTTGAAATTGAAGAGGACTACACACCAATATTGCTACTTTTGATCTGATTAGGCAATTTGTTCAAAAAATATATTACTCTTTCAGCTAGAAATACATTTAGCGAGAAGACTTAGTTTTTGAAGTGTTTTATAGTTTTATAGTTAGTTTGGTTAGATAACGAAGATCTCATGATTTCTGATCAATCAGATGTTCCCTGTGAATGTGGAGCTGAGTATTTTACAAGAAGTGAAACTTCAAAAGTAAATGTTCTTACTTGATAAGAAGTTGATATGTCATTAAACGAAGAAACCAAAACTGAAACTTGACTGGGGATTTTCAACAAGGGAACATTTTAATTGAGCTTCTACTGTTTTATAATGTATATATCTATTTGTAAAAACAAAAAAGGCCAGTTAGTTAGTGAGTGACAGAAGACAAATAAGGAGCCTAAATTTTGAAGCTAGGGACCTCATCCCATTGGAAATGATTAACAATTAATGCAACCATAAGATCTTTTCTAAATCCACTCAAAAATACGGCTTTAAGTATCCCTATTTTTGAGGCCAGCCTTATTATAACAATAGTGTAAAAATCTCTATTTTAAATTGGATGATTTCAGAAATAATGGTAAGAAAAATGGTATAAGAAGCCATTGTACGGAAATAGATGAATAAATAAACAGAATTTGATCTGTACATAGATATTGTATTAATAGTTTATATGTTGTGTGCAAAGATTTTTTAAGAAAATAACAAAAAGGGGATAAACAAATTTATACCTAAATTGTTTGGTTTGGTTAGTTTTATGGCATATCAACCATTGTAGGTTATTTAATGCTAAATCCTTTACATACTTAGATATACTAAGTGAATATGATTTATAAACACATTTTGCTGATCATATTTTTAAACGAGCCTGAGCTAATATTTTTAATGGATGTACGTATATGATTTGTAAATGAATATTTTGTTGGTGATTTCGTTTTTAAGTGACTCATAATTAATTTGTTTGCTCACTAGTATTTTTATTGTTTCTACAAAGTTAAAATGTTTCAATTATTGCTATCTACCACTTATAATTCTATCCAGTATTAATCATTTCCTGGCACACATTGAAGTGGTTTGGTTGGGCTGGGTTTTATGGCTTATCAACACTTGTAAATTATTTAATGCTAAAACCTTTATATACATGTATATGATTTGTAAACGCATAGTTTGTAGATTACATTTTTTAAACGAGCAATAGCTCATTTGTTTGCACACAGTTAAATGCTTATACATATGATTTGGAAGTCAATAGTTTGAAGATAATTTCAAAGAAAATTTTTAAATGAGTCAGAGATAATTCGTTTGCACACAAGTATTATTATTGTTTGCACACAGTTAAGTGATTCCAAATGTTCTAACAGGAATAGTTCTATTTAACATTAATCGTTTGTTTGCACTCAAATGGTTTCAAATATTACTTTCTAACATAAATAGTTTTAAATGCTTTCAAGCATCGCTATGTAACACTAACAATTCAATTTTGGCACACAGAGAGTTTCAAGTATTGCTACTCAACACTAATGATTCTATTTAACATTACTCATTCTTTAGAACACGATTAAATTGTTCCAAGTGTTACTATGTATCGCTAACAATTCAATTAAACATTAGTCATTTGTTTACATCCAGTTAAATGGTCAAACAATTCTAGTTCTAGCAATTCGATTTCATGTAAGTCAGTTGCTTGCACACAGTGTAAATGTCGAACAGTTCAGTTTGACTCATATATCGGACTCTATCAAGTGTCCGTGGTGTAATGGTTATCGTCATAGGAAAAGGACACGGCGACACGAGTTCAAATCCTGGACGAGACTGATTGCATTTCACATAGCACTAATACCCTTGGGAAAGGTATGAATCCAATTATTCTCCCTCCAGTTATGAGTAAATAGTAGGGCAGACTAGGTTGTTCAGCCTTGGTAAGGCAACTAGTCTAGGAGAAGGAAAACTCTGAATTCAAACCTGTTAAACTCCGCTTAAAAATTGACCTTGTATCATATCCTGCCCGAGCGGAGGGGTTGGTAAATATCAAGTGCCACCACTCCAGGTCAGAGTGGACCTGGGAGTAATGACCATGAAGAGGTACTTCGCATTCTCCAAAACTCCAAAACTGAACCCTCGCCGTAAGATTGTTTAATGCCATATCCTGAACACTCCTTGGGAGGGGAAACCCCTTTACCGAGATTCAGTCGGTGTATTCTACAAACCGATTGGGTGTCTAAATTGTGTTTCTCTTCAGTTAATATGCGATTAAATAACATTTGAGCGTTTATCTAATACCACTGATAAGGTGAGTGGTATTTTTTCTTGGAACACGTGTTTGAATTTTGCCTGTTATGAACTCGTCGTTATCACTACATCTTGTCTTTATGTGAGGCAAATTTCTTCGAGACCCAGCAAGGTTGGTTAATTAGTTTGTTAGTCGGGTTTTATGTCATATCAACCCTTGTAGGTCATTTAATGCCAAATCCTGTTCATATATATTTATTAGATATATATGATTTGTAAACGAATATTTTGTAGGTAACATGATTTTTACGGAGTTCATTTGTTGCACAATGTTAAATGGTTTTTGATTGGTTGGGTTTTATGGTATATCAATCCTTGTTGGTAATTTCCTGTCAAATCCTGTCCATACATATATATTAAACGTATACATTTGGAGGCGTTCACGGTTACCCTTGTAGGAAATGGACACGGCGAAATGAGTTCAAATCCTGAATGAGACTGTTTGTATTTCACATAGCGCTAATATCCTTGGGAAAGGTATACATTCAATCATTCTCCCTCCAGCTATGGGTAAATAGTTGGACAAACCGGGCTCTTTAACCTTGGTATGGCAACTGGTTCAGCAGAAGGAAGGGTCTGAATTTAAACATGATAAACTATGCTTAAAATGGACTTTGTGTCACATCCCGCTCATGTGTTGGGATTGAATAAATACATATATATTAAATATATGTAAGTTGTAAACGTTGGTACATTATTTTTAATCGAGCCTGGGTACATTTGTTTGCATACAGTTAAATACTTTCAAGCATTGCTATCAAACACTGATAGTTTTGTTTGTTCACAGTTAAATGATTTCAAGAATTATTATGTAACACTAATAATTCGATTTAACATAAGACATTTGCTTGCACAGTTAAATGGTTAAACAGTTCTATTTGACTCATAAATTGAATCTTAACCGATACTATCCCTCTGGGTCGGAGTGGACCTGGGAGTAATGGTAATAAAGGGCTGCTCCACATTTTCCAAAGCTTTAGAAGTGGAGCCTTACCATTAGATGCAATTTAGTGTCATAGGACACTCGTTGCTGCAGAATCGTATCTTACCCGTCTGCAGAGATGCAATCAGTGTATTCTACTGCCCCAGTCAGGTGACAATATATACATGTCCACTTTTGTTTGATAAGTATCCTTTTAATATCACCATATTGTTCATTCTTCGTGTCTTCATCAAAATACCTAAATACATTAAAGAGGATATTCATTTCTCATTAAAGATTAACGAGATATTTTTACCTTGGCAACCACCGACATGCGAGATAGATATCCTTTACGCATACTTAACGTACTTTCCTTATGCAATCTGTTCATCTACTAAATGATATGTTTTTGACCGATATCTCTAGTTGGAGGTGTTATTCAAAAATGAAACTACTTACAAGATGCGATCAAAAAATATTGAGACTGAAGCTTTAATCTTTTTTTAATTCAAGATTTTTAAATCTAATTAAAGACGTGCACCCAGATGAGCAATTCATTTAATAAGATTACGATATGTTGACAGCTAGAAAAGTCTGTGCTCATCCTCGATATTGATTTTGTGACCTAATGAATGATCAACAGACATTTGGCCGTAAGGACATTCGACCAAACGGGCATTTCATTTATTTATTAGTAAACTTTTTTTTAAATAGATTTTCAAAAGATACTTCACATTCGTTATCGGGACTATATTGCTTTGATATTTTCATCTTTATCTTTTAAAAAATTATTGCTTATCAATAACTCGCAAACAAACACTAAATAAGATGAATATAATAATGCTAAATAATTTATTGATAAACAATAAATATAAAAAAGATAAAGATAAAAATATTAAAGCAAGCAAATAGGTACGATAACAAACATGAAGCATTTTCTGAAAATTAAAAAAAAGTTTATTTATAAATAAATGAAATGTTCATTCAGCTAAATGCTTATCGGTGAAATGTCCATTCATCCAAATGTCTGTCGATGAAATGTCCGTTCATCCAAATTTATGTCGGTGAAATGTTTGTTCATCCCAATATTTGTTGGTGAAATGTCTGTTCAGCCAAATGTATGTCGATGAAATGTCCGTCAGCCAAATGTTATTTTAATCACAGCAGACAGAAAGTAGAGACCTTGTCTATGACCTTGACAGGGAATGGTAAAGCCACATGGCTAAATTATCCCCACTTGACAAGTAAGCTTTTTTTCCCATTTTTGTACCCCTTCTACATACTGCTTGTTCATGAAACAATATGTCCATAAATTTAATGAGACATGCTTAAGTATTCTTTCTTTTTATACTACTTTTATATATATTTTGTATACAAAAGGTTAAATCTTCTTGCATGTGTAAATGAGTTTATGTTGTCTTTGCTTCTGTTGTGTTAAGTGTTTGTACATCATAGATATATTAATGCTAATATATATATATACATACATACATACATAGTATTATTAGGTCCAGTTAAACCAGAGTTGGGAGTAATTCCATCAGGACAAAAAAACATTCAACAGTGAACATTTAAATTTTCCTGGTAAAGAGCTCAATGTAACTGACATTATATATATATATATATATATATATATATATATATATATATATATATATATCATGGATATACTAATGCTGATAATGGTCTTTAAGGAGTAATGACCGCATTAATGTTATGTTCCCTACGACTGAACATTCCAATAAAAGTATATTTTATTACGTTAGAATGTTCAGCTATTTTAAAAAGCTGTTCTACGCCTATTTATTACCATTCTATTCATCTATTTACTGCTTAATAAAAGAAAACAAAATGAATATCCCCTAAGCGTGTTAATTCCTTAATTTTTGCCTGGGTTTGTAATAAATTAGCCAAGCAAATGATAACTACTGCAATGAGTTCGACTCCCACCGCGTTAAATTAAATACAAACTGCCTGCGTGTGCTTTATAAGATTTTAATATACTTTATTGGTTTTTAATTTTAAAAAAATGTACTTCATTCCTTACTCAGTTATATAGAGAAATCAAATAAATTATAAGATTCTTACGATTTTCAATCTATCTATCTATCTATCTATCTATCTATCTATGTGTGCCTATGTATATGTGTGCGCCCATTTAATATATTGGGAGGAAATAAATGTCTCCCATGGATTTGGAAACGAATCCATGGAGCACTCCGGTGTCACATGAGAATCCTGAAATTTATCTCGGTCTCTTTTTTTTTCTCTCTTCTTTGAAGAATGAAGATGTAACTTTTCTTATCTCTGTTCTTTGAACCGAAGAGACTCTGTTTCATCTCTTTGTCTTTGTCTTTTTTTTAATGGCATATCAACTCTTTTTAGGTTATTTAATGCCAAAGCCATTACTCCGAGAAGAACAGCAGTGGTACTATTTAACCCATAGCTGGGAGGATAAGGGGGTTCATACCTTTCCCAAGGGTATTTGCCCGAAAGTGAACGTAGTAGCGCGACTGGAGTACGAACTCGCGTACTACGATTCCGCAGTCCATCGATTTAACCATTACCCCACGAGGACACCCCTGTTTCATCTCTCACCTCGTCATTAAAACGTAAGGCACACATAGCAAAAACCCAAGTAAGAAAGACTTTTTTAACATTTGTGCACTCCTTTTATGCCTGCTTGTTCATTAAACAATATGTGCATATTTTATCTATGAGGACACATTTGAGTATTCTTACCAATACTTCTTGTATATATATATATATATATATATATATCAAACGCTTCTAATTTATAAATGAACTTATAATTGTCTTTCCTTTCGTTTATTCAAAGTTAGTGTACCGTTGGATATACTAATATTGATATTGGACCTCGGTAAGTGAAGACTTGAGTAAATGTTCTCCTGAGCACCAACCACTTCAGTAATCATATTTACCAACCCCTCCGCTCGGACAGGATGTGACACAAGGTCAATTTTTAAGCGAAGTTTAACAGGTTTGAATTCAGTTTTCCTTCTCCTAGACTAGTTGCCTTACCAAGGCTTAAGAACCTAGTCTGCCCTACTATTTACCCATAGCTGGAGAGAGAATAATTGGATTCCTGCCTTTGCTTCTGTTGTGTTAAGTGTTTGTACATCATAGATATATTAATGCTAATATATATATATACATACATACATACATACTATGTGAAATGCAATGTGAAATGCAATTAGTCTCGGCCAGGATTTGAACTCATGTCGCTGTGTCCATTTCCTACGACGGTAACCATTACACCACGGGCACCTCCATAATATACATAAATATCGACATAATAGGATTCTAACATCTACAGCTTTTAGTTTTGCCATCTATTTATCTATCAATCTATGTCTATTCATATCTATCTATCTATCTATCTCTGTATTTACTCAATCCCTCCACGCAAGCAGGATGCGACACAAGGTCAGTTCTTTTAAGCAGAGTTTTCCTTCTCTTAGACCGGTTGTCATACCAAGGTTAAAGAGCCCATTCTACTCTACTATTTATCCATATCTGGTGAGAGAATGGTTGGATGCATACCTTTCATAAAGGCATTAGCACTGTGAAATACAAATAGCCTCATTCAAGATTTGAACTCGGGTTTCTGTGTCCATTTCTTATGATAATAACCGTTATGTCCCCAGCGCCACTATATCTATCTATCTATCTTGCAAATATACGGAGTTCAACTCCCACTGTGTTGCCCATTAGATATTTTTTTAATGTCAGACTGACATTAAATTCGTAAAACTCAAACAGATCAATAGGTCAGAATTAACTGACCAACAAAAATACTAATGGGTCTTTGTGCATATGTATTTTTGCCCAAAAGATTATTTCATATATGAGAGGAGGAAATTGCGGTCTTTACATCTAGAGCCAGCTCTTTGCTTTCAAAGTCAGTTTTCCCAAAATATCTTCATACATTCTTCAACATACTTGGAATATACGTTCTTAATCTCTTACGTAATCAAAGAAACATGAAAACAGATATCGGATGTGTTCTTACACGCATGCGTGGTGTAAAAAGGCTGATTCTCGTAATACATCGTGATAAAGATCAGGTTGTGTAGCCACCTACATTTTCTCGCGGTAATATTGCATTGATTCACTTGAAAATACTTCCTTTTTGACAGCATCTGTTAAAATCTGAAAACGAACAAAATATAGATATGTTGCGATCCAAAAATAAGTGGACCCTTAATGAAATTTTATTTTTCGTTACAGAGTGCTGTTGTATTTTGGAATCATCGTTATCATCATCATCATTATGTCGTACTGATAACACAGAATCCCTTGAATCCCTTGACTCTCCCGCTCTCTTTCAATGATCCTCTATCATTCATCGCTCCAGCTAGGTCTTCAAGACTGCATCTGGTGTCCGCTCAGAGCTAATGTATGTAAGCCTTTGAAGGTCTGCCAGCTCTGGTGTGCCCATGTGTAGTAGTCCATGAGAGAACGTCCCTTTTTAGTTCGTCCATACTTCTCCAGCAGTACCCAACATGTCTTGTTCGTCTTGTATGGTTTGGGAGGTGAGAGATAAGTGCCCATACAGCTGTAGGATGCTGCTTCCAGGATTTGTTCAAAAGGGCATGCAGAATTCTTGTGTAGTTCTCATCTAGCTTTTTTCCTGAGCGTTTCGTTAGAGTCCAGGTTGTGCAGTAGTATCGATACGGCCACTGCTTGGAAAAGCCCCATTTCATTTTATCAGAAAGATCAAATTTCCATATGGTCAACTGCTTGTCAACAGCCGTCCACGCCTTCTCTGTGCATATATTGACATCGCTTTCAATAGATAAGATATTACTGTCGAAGTTGGTGGACTAGTCTACTAATTTCAGAGGTTTAATGTGGAGACAGCTGAACCTGGTTTAAAACACATGAAAAAGTTTTGTAATAAAATGGCCCAGTCGGCTGGAGCTGCAGAATACACAAACTGCTTCTCTGCAGATGTGTAAAACTCCCCTAACTAATATCCAAGATATGAAACTAAACAATCTGATGGTAATACTGAAACTTTGGGGAATCTGATGGTAATGCTGAAACTTTGGGGAATTCGGAGTACCCCTTTATTGCCATCACTCCCTTATCCACTCTGGTCCGGAGTGGTTGCCCCTGATTGGGTCCTATCTATGGATCTAATAGAACTAAACAGTGTTCTTATGCTAAACTGAATTGTGTGAAATAGAACTGTTTTCACATTTAACTGTGTGTAAACAAAAATTGTACTTAGGCTAAACTGAATTGTTTGTAATAGAACTGTAAATAGAGTTGTAAACAAAAAACAATATTTCAACCAATGACTAATTGTGTGAAAACAAATGACTGTATTTATGCTAAAATGAATTATTTGAAATTAAGTGAAACCATTTACCTGCGTGCACCCCTCCAAAAAAACGCGCTTAGGCTTGTTTAAAAATGTTATCTTCAAAATGTGTTTAGAAATCATATATCTAATATATGTATAAGAAGGATTTGGCATTAAATGACCTACAATGGTCGATATGTCATAAAACCAAACCAAATCAAACTTTACTAAACTATCATAAAAATTACTTGATAACATCCATTTTGTTTGAGTAATATTCAACTAGAAGTAATAAAATCTAGTTAGTTTTGGTTTTGAAGAGAATTAAATATTCATAAACAGAAATGTGGGTGTTAGGTGTGTACTCATTTATAGGTGATATATAAATATTTATATATATATATATATAATGTGGTTTGTTTTTTGAAATAACTGCCGATTCTGACAATCAGCGGGATTTTTTTGTAATGTATGGGTTTGGTTAGAGTTTGCTTTGGAAAAATTAAAAATGTGTTTGTGTTATGGTGATATACTCGATGACGTCACTGCATTTCCGTACATATATACTGCTGTAAACCTTACATCACTTTGTGTTATTCATTTCTGGTCCTTCAAGACCACAACATTTTGGAGAAAAGGGCATTTCGGTCGTCATTTATTCTGATTGATCGTTTGTGTTCGTAGATTCTTTTTTCTACATTGCGACGGGTTTCACCGATGTAATATTTGTTACAATCTTTGCATGGAATAGAATATATGCCTGCATGAGAAGTGGTTGCGTTGTTGGTTCGTTTCGAGAAGTTAGAGAGATTTTTTAATGGTTTGTGATGTTGTTTGTATGATTGGTATTCCTGATTTGGTTAATTTGTCATAGAGTGTTTTGTTATGTGTGTTAGTGGGGAGCCCACTATTCCCATTACCCACAGACCAATCTCTCTTACCCACTTACACACATAACAAACCTCTCTACGATAAATTAGCAAAATTAGGGATACCAATTATATAAACCACATCACAAAGCATTAAAAATCTCACTAACATCTCGAAACGAACCAACAATGCAACCAATATATATATATATATAACCATAAAAAGTTCAATCATATAGAGATGTTCAAACTCTAATGATGGAATTTGCTGCTAAATGATCATTATAGGGAGACTGAAGTTCAGCTCTATTTATTTTTAAACATCAAAATTCCCAATATGATGTAAATAATTAGGATTCTTTACTCTGTCCTAAATGGAAGCATCAATATAATTTTGGACCGGTGTTACAACAGAAAACCAACTGATTCGCGGGTCTATATTATTAATATAAGTATAGTACCCGTAATAAATTTGCATTAGAAGTGACACTTCTGTTTATGCATTCGGGATGGCAGCAGTAAACAAAAGAAAGAAAAGAAGAAAGCGACAAGCTTATAAAGTGGAAAGAAAAAGAAATAACGCAAAGTAACAGTTATCTACTATGAAAATCGAATTCACGAGCAATGGTATGCTTATACTAATTTGCTAATGATTACATCACGTAAGGTGCCACGGGGCGTAGAAGACTGAAGAACGTAAAGTCATAATGAGATAAGGAAAAGAAAAGGCAAGAGAGAGAGAGAGAGAGAGAGAGAGAATTTTGAATTTCAGTTAGGTGATTGTTTTTAGGAAGAAAGGACTAAATAATATATACGTGTATTTACAATTAGTCGCCTATTGATTCGTGTTAATATTGAAAAGGAATTTCTCATCTTGCGCAGTGTCCCCGTGGCTAACATACGACATCGTCATGAGTTTGAACTCCAGTTGTACAAGTACATTTACTTTCGGACTAATACCCTTGAGAAAGATATGAACCCTCTTGTTCCCCCAGCTATGGGTTAAATAATACCACAACTGTTCTTCTACTGTGATGCCTTTGGCGTAAAATAACCCACGAAGATTGATATGTCATTAAACAATCAAACCATCCTTACCGTGATCTTGGGGAATATTAAACTATTTTAAAGTTCGATGAAAACAATTATTAATGGGGCAAGTAGTAAGAATTTTAAAAAATGAACAAAAATAGAACATTAGTTATCTTTAACCCTGTGTATTCTGGTTCTTTTTATTGCAAAAAAATTAAATTCGGCACAGAGGAAAAAATAAATAAGGTATTCAAAAGATACCTAACAAACAGGGCAACTTGGAAGCTTATATTATCTTCTTCCATTAGGAAGTAGATATTTCATTAATTATTGTTATTGAATTATTCATAGGTTATTTAATACTAAAGTTATCCTTCTAGAAGAACAACAATGATACTATTTAACTGATTACTGGGAGGATAAGAGGGTTCATATCTTTCTCTTAGGTATTAGTCACAAAGTAAACATAATAGCACGACCAGAGTTCGAACTCGTTTACTACGATGTCGCAGACCTGCACGTTAACCTCTACGCCACTGAGACTCCTTCTCCTTTAGAACTGGGGAAGACATGCTGCCATTCAAACTTCTGTGAAAAACTACCAGCTGAAACTGGTGTAAAAACTCGGAAAGTGTAAAATAATAATAATGATCATAATTGTTGCAGTTGTATATATAGTTTGGTTTCTTTGTTTAATGGCATATTAAACTTTGTGGGTTATTTAATACCAAAGCCATCTTTGTAGAAGAATGAGTAGAGTGTTCTCCAATGGTCCAGGAGATCGGGGTTCAATCCCTGGTCGAATCATACCAAAAATTCAAAAAATGGTACTTAACACTCAGCATTATTAGGTAAGGATTAAGGGATAAAGGTAAGGATAAAGGTAAGGATTAAGTGGAGCAATCCAGGGAATGAAGTAGCGTCCTCCCCTACACTTCGATGTGGTAGGTGTTGAAAAGAGAGCCTTCGGATCACCCTTGACTAAAGTCGCCAACTTTACTTTTTATACCTTTCCCAAGGGTATTAGTCTGAAAGTGAACGTAATAGCGCGACTTGGGGTTAAACTTGCTTTCTGCGATGTCGCAGTACAGTACATTAGCCACTATTCCGTGGGAACTATTATTTCTTTCGAAACAGTTCCTCCGGGAAGCCTCACACCAATGAAGACGTTGTTTCCATTTTGGATACAGTATTAGAAGTCTTCAGCTGACATGGACTTCAAGTGCTTCGTCACGAACAATTCTCAGCGATTCTTAAATGCTGGCCATACTGTTGAGTTTGAATTTTGGGGAAGAGGAAATAGTTACATTCAAGAGAATGAGGAGGCTGTTTTGGATCAAAAATTCGTTCACGGTGAGTGTTTGTTTGGTTTATTTTTTTAACGATATAACAACTTCTTATGGGTTATTCAATACCGAAATTGAATTTATTTGTAAATTATTGTAATCATAACTATATTTTCAAAGTTCCATTGGACTTTCAAATATCTTATTCACCTATAATCAGATTTATATCAAGTATTCCTATCTAATCCAAATAATTTGCACACAGTTGCATTGTTTCAAGTGTTTCTGTGACTGATAATTTATACACATTTATATGGTTTCAACCATTCCTATCCAATACAAATAATTTCATTTGACCCACAGACATCACTCCGTGTTGGGCTGACCCTAGGAGTAATAGCAATAAAAGAGTACTCCACACTTTCCAAGGTTCTCATTACAGGATGCAGTTTAGTGTCATACTCGGGACAACCCTGACTGAAATTTAGCTGATCCTTGTTAAATTATCACTATTCTCACCGATCTGATGTTTCATTTTTTTTCCACAATTTCTCGGCCATCCCAAAATCCTTCTTGTCATCAAAAACATTTTCCCAATGATAGAATTTGATAGAAATTGACCTCCATGAGACTGTATTAACTTGTTAAATATTTCTGTCACATTGTGCTGAAATTTGAGCTGGATTTTGATCTTGTGTTCCACTTTCGCGACAACTTAACTCAATACTCTTGTAATGATGCAAGTTTACTCGGCTGAATTTGAATTTTGATAAATTACTACTATAGAGTTGCACTGCCGCGACACTAGTAACGCGACGGGAGAAAAAGGCAAGATAGAAACTATACAAAAATGCAACGTGTTGTCTTGAATAAATCCTGAAAGCAGCACTCCACAAAAGAGCTGCTGTACGGCCACTTACCTCCTATCTCACGAGCTATCCAAGAAAGACGAACAATATATGCTGGAGAAATAATGATGAACTCATAAGCGACGTTCTTTTATGAACTCCTACCAGGAATCACTCACATCAACTCTGTGCAGATACGGGATGTTGTCTTGAGGACCTACCAGGAAGGATGGATTTTTGGAACAGATTGTATGAAAGAGATCCTATCAATATGACTTGATTATACATATATATAAGTTAAGTAAGTTGGCCGACCGTACTCGAGGGCGACCCGAAGGCTCCCTTTTCAGTAGCTACTACACTGAGTTGTAAGGGCGGACACTACTCCTTTCCCATGATTGCTCCATTTACCTTTGATCCGTGCCTTAAAATGCTGAGTGTTAAGCAAGGGGGCATCAAGTACCATTTTTGAGTCTTTGGTATGACTCGACCTGGGATTGATATATGACCGTGTGTGTGTGTGTTAGGAGGAGAGGCCCGGTTGTGTTTTATACATAAGTAGATTATCATATTATGTATTTTTAGATCCGATGATCCATTTCCGATTACAAAGACTGTCGTTCGTGCCGCTACATTACACAAGTTTGTTTCATCTGAGAGGCGGTATTGCTGTCTCTTTTATTTAGCTAAATTTGTTTTTTACATACAGTTTGTATTCGCCTACGGTTTTATTTGTCCATTGAATTTTGTGCAAACATGTGTGAATTTGTTTGTTTACGATCGTGTAATACTTTTGTTTGAAGAAATAAACCGACCAATGGATGAAATGAGGTTAAGAAAAAGAAAATGTCCACGAAGAAGAGTGAATGAACAAAAGAAAGAAAGAAAGAATTTGAAAGAGAAAAGGATGTTTAGAAAAAGAAATAATTATTCAATGACTCGTTAATGAGAGAAAAGAAAACTTTCTCATGAAAAGAAAAAGAAAACGGAAAAAGGAATTCCTGAAAAAAAAGAATGAGAAAAAACTGAATTTGGAGAAAGAAAGAAAGAAAGAAAGAAAGAAAGAAAGAAAGAAAATACAGAAAGTGGGGACAAAAGAAAGAAAGAAAGAAAGAATGATGGAAAAATGATATTTAATAAATATGTTAAGAATAAATGAATGAATGAATTAATGAAAAAAGACGTGAATCAAGTGAAGAAAGAAAGGAAAACAAAATGCAGAATAAAGAGACAAAAGAAAGAAAGAAAGAAAGAAAGAAAGAAAGAAAGAATTACTGAATGATTAAAGAAAAAATTAAAGAAAGATTTTTTCTAAGATTAAGAAAGAAAAAATTAGAATTAAAAATTAAATTCATAAATAAGAGAAAATCAGATGCAGAATAATAAGGGAAAAGAAAGAAACAAACAAATAAATAACAAACTAACAAACAAACAAACAAGTGGGAGAAGAAAAAAGAAAGAAGAAAAAAGAAAACAATTATATAAGCCATATAGTTTTAAAAAATAAGTAGTTTAGTAGGTAGTAAAGCAAAGCTACCGACAGGGTTTTCCTTTTTAAAAAAAGTGACTAAGATAAATTGATTAGAGTATACGACCCTCAGGTCAAATCATGGCGTCTGTGATTACATTAAATCAACTGTGATTCCCCCCATACACACTGACAAAATCTACCTACCTATCTATCAATCTTTCTCTCTCCCTCCTCTCACTCTCTCTTTCTCTCTCTCTCTCTCTCTATATATATATATACATAAATTGTCTCTATACACAGATAACTTTCGCAAACACATTTGAGTGTACTTTCATTCACTTTCTACGACCGACAAACACATTTACATTCCCTCAACAGAGGTATCCACACACAGACACACGCACACACCGAGGGACATGAGCAGAAATTTACTTATAATTTAACATATGACACAAAACGTTTACAAACAGAATCGCGTGCAGAAGTCCACTCTGTACCAAATGTTTACCGGTGTGCCTGACGGTGTGTTTGGTTTGTGTTGGCGTTTTCAAACACGCAAGTGGTCATTGTCAGATTTTTAAGCGAACATGTCTTCTGGATTCATTTCAAAGTAAACCGTACAGAATAGCGAGTTATTGTTAGTCAAGATCTTCAAAGCGAACTTCATTGTCTTTGGTTGACCGGTTGTTAGCAACTGTAGAACCACGCTATAATTTTTTTAAATAAAAAAAATCAAATAAACAAAAACCAACCAACAAACAAATAAAATTATTTAAGCAGCTGGAAATTCTGTTTTGATTGTTTTGTTGCTTTATTTGCTTTGGCTATTGTTTCCTCTTCAAAGATCTCCATTTTCAATAAACTTTCAGATATCACATTGATATATTTGAAAAGTTTTGTTGCGAAATAGTTTTTTTTAAGACTTAAATGTGCAAGATGATATGTTCGTCTATTGAATCGAAACCACTAATGTTGATGATATTGTGTTCATTGTTATCAGTTGTTTATTTAAGGAACGTAGATACCATTTTTTTTTTTTTTTTTTTTTGCAAAAAATATCCTTTGTCTCATGTAATGCTTACTGAAAAAGTATTTAAAGTTTTCTCGAAATATACTTTCGTAAAAATCAGTTTCTTACCGGATTAATGCACAACAGATTATAATTCTTATATCGAGATTAAGCTCGACTAAATCTAAAATAGAGGCAATTATAACGGTGAAAGAAGACTGTAGGACTAAACATTCAAGTTGAGAAAGCGTGCATGCTTTGAAAACCAGTGTTGAGAATAAAACGTAATTGTGTCCCTTTCTTGTGATTCATAGGCGAAGCTTCCGACGATCACGAGGCCGTTGGTCATGTGACAGTTTGAGAAGCGAATTCTCTCTTTTTGACCAAAAAGGTCCTACTGATAGGACGTCTACTTCAGCCTCTGCTATGTGAGGAGCACGTGCGTACAAATCACCTTACGAGAACTCGCACTACACCAGACCTGCGTAAATGTAGTTTATGCCATTCATCCCCTTGTTCTTGGAGCAACTATTGCGCTTTTATTTAGTATGATTTGGGACAATTATTATTGTGTACCATATATGTAAATATTAAATATTTGTAGTTTGTTTTCGTGTCATGTAGTTTTTCCTTGCCGAACTATTCAGTGTTAGACTATAACAAGATAGTCTAATGCGTTATGAGAAGGTGTGGTTGGTAGTTCAAGCCACTATCATACACCACATAAAATTTTTATAATTGGTGACTTTGTCGGGCCAAGGTATTTCGTCCTTAAAAACAAAGGAATTGGTAATAAGTCAGCATATTTTTTTTAGGAAATATTACATTCTGTAAATGGCTGTTTTGCTTGCCTTCTATTTTCTTCTTTACCCATATCTTTCTTAAGGTAAATAATGGAGAATAAAACTGAAACAACCAGGGCGCTTACTAGCGCGTGTCTGCAATATTGTTGACAGGACCCAGCATTATTTTTTGCACAATCGGAGTCGGAATGTGAGATTAGAGGCATAAGTAACCAAAAACAAAAATACCATTTAGCAGTCTCTAAGTTGCCCCACGAGGCAATGCTAGAGGTGAAAGAAATCCTATTCTCACCACCTAAAGAAAAACCTTACACCAGACTGAGAGACGGGCTCATTAAAAGCACGTCGACTTCACAACAAAAAATGTTATCTCAGCTTCTGCATGAGGAGACATTTGGAGAAAGCACTCCCTCACAGTTTCTACGTAGACTCCAACAATTAGCAGGAGAGAACCACAAAGACGGACATCCGCCATATTTTCCTGGAATGCCTCCCAGCTGTAGGTCCGAAACCACCCATTGAAAAATTGACCAACATAGCAGATAATAGTGCAGACCTAACCTCGCATAGCACTACTTCAATTTCGAACTTGCAAACTTCTGAGTTGGCTGACTCAGTGGACAAAGTCCTAGAAGGATTAAGGAGATTGGAAGTTCGTATGGCACAGGGCGTTGGACAAAAGGAGTATATCACGTACACAGAGTAGAGGTCGAGCTAGGGGTAGTAGCAAGGCTCTCGTGTGTCGTTTACACAAGAAGTTCGGGGATAAGGCCCATCTCTGTAGTCCGCCCGGTTCTTTTAATGAGAAGCAGGGAAAAGGCCTAAGCCGGTAACCGGAGGTGACGATGTGTTGGCGATAGTAAAATTAGTCGCCAATTATTCGTGCTTGACCATACCACTGGTAGACAATGGTGCACAAATATCCATTATCCCCGCTACAAAGAAAGATAAAAAGAGAGGGCCTCATAAATTTACTCTTCAGGCGGTTAACAAGTTTCTCATTCAGACATTCGGCTAGAGGTGACTTACCCTTAACTTAGTTTTTTTTAACAGGTTTTTATCATATCTTCGTGATTGCAGACGTGGAGTAAGCCATATTGGGTGCAGATTTTTTACCCAAATATGGCCTTCGTGTTGTCTGACGAACTTTGACGAACTTTAAGTCGTCTGGTTCGGTGCGTAAAGGATTTCACTTATCTCCTTCTGTGGCTAACACGGAAGAGAATCTGACATTTTGCAAGCTTTTAAAAAATTTGCAAATATTACCAAACCTTCCTTTCACAAGGAAACTCTGCCTTACTCTATAACTCTCCATATAACCACCACCGGTCCTCCTATTCATAACCGACCTCATCGACTTGCCCTGGAAAAATTTAGCATTGCTAAAGCTGAATTTACACAAATGATGGAAATGGCCATTATCCGTCCATCAAAAAGCAACTGGGCATCCCCTTTACACATGGTACCCAAAAGTGGTGGCACGTGGCGCGCTTGCCACTAAACCTGACCGTTACCCCATTCCCCATATTCAGTATCTAACGGCGGTAATTCAGGATAAGTCCGTTTTTACAAAATTAGACTTTATCAAGGCCTACCATCAAGTTCCTGTAGAGCCTCGACATATTCCTAAGACTGCAATAACAATACCATTCGGGTTGTTTGAATTTCTGTTGTCAAGAGCGGGCGTAAAAGGCAACAGGAAACTGATTCTTGTATTAATTCAAGAGAGGACACGGTTGTTAGTGTCACGCTTTCTCCCTCTCTCTCAGTAGCTGTTCCTTCCTTCTTTCTCTCTCTCTCCTTCAGGTCCTCGCCTTCCTTCCTTCCTTCCTTCCTTCCTTCCTTCTCTTTCCTTGCGATGTAACACGTTCGTCGGGCAAATGCACTCAGAACAAAAAATCACCCATTCAGCCGTTACCGTGCGTATTTGTATTATTGTGAGATCTCGTAACAATTTGCATACGTGCAAATTACCTCTCGCAGGTTCGAGATTTCCCCTCGTCAAATATGCTCGAGGCAGCCATATCGGTTTTCACTCTACAAGCCAGACACGTTCGTGCGCGCTTCGAATGCCCAGGTACGTTACCTTCACAATTTCTACACTTGCCTTATGAAACGTGGCGCTGTCATTCCAAAGATTTATCAACTTTCGTATTACACTGATTACATTTCGTCTGTGCCTACGTGTATGATGTCTTGATAGTTAGTTCGTCGAAGAAGGAACATATTAAGCACGTACAGAGTGTTTTTGAGCGTTTCGAAAAAAAATTGAGGGACGTTATATAAACTACGCTGGGATTTCTCCTTCCTCTTCTAAGGTAGAAGCTATTGAAAATTTCCTTGTGCCAGACACGATGAGGAAGCTAAAACAGTTTTTAGGTATTGTAATTTTTTACAGAAGGTTCCTGCCTAAGTGTGCGCAGGTAATAAAACCTTTCACAGACATTTTGAGTGATGTCAAAAATTGTGAAATAGTTCTGTCTGACCTTGCATTTATTAGCATTCCGAAAAACTTAAAAGATATTGTCCCAGGCAGTAAAATTGTCATATGTTGTTCCGGGTAACCAGTTGTGTTTGGCGGTGGACGCATTTTCTATAGGTGTAGGTGCAGTTCTACAACAGAAAATGGGCGACAAATGGAGACCGATTTCATTCTTTTCCAAGAAACTGACGCCGACGGAGACCAAGTACAGTACATTTGGACGAGAGCTGGTCGCTGCGTATTTGGTTGTTCGCAACTTTCGAAATTTGTTGGAGGGGCGGAATTTCTATATACTTACGTACCACAAGCCCTTGTTGGGCGCTTTTCAGTCAGGTTCGGACAGGTACTCACCCCATGAGACAAGGCATTTGGATGATCTAATACAATTCACTTCAGATATTCGTTTTATAAAAGGGTGTGAAAATGTACCTGCGGACGCCATGTCTCGTAGAATAAATGCTCTCCTGCTGAACTTATTACTAACGATTTGTGGAGGAACAAAAGAAGGGCCAGCAACAGCTTCTGCAGGACAACACTACATCACTAAAGTTGTCAAAGATATATGCGCCGAGGACGGACCTTGAGATCGTGTGCGATGCCAGCACAGGACGATTACGCCCCTTTGTGCTAGAAACTTTACTGAAGACATTGTTTTCCCCCACGCATGATTTATCGCACCCTGGTTCTAATGCATCAATACGACTCGTGTCGGACAGATTTGTGTGGCCACAGATGAAAGCTGACATCCGACAGTTGGCTGAAGCATGTGTGCCGTGTCAAAAGGCCAAAGTGGGAAGACACATCCGCTCTCCTTTTGAATCCTTTCCATCACCTAATGAACGGTTTGCCCACGTACATGTGGACATCACTAAACCACTGTCCTTATGTGAAGGTCATTCATATCTACTGACTTGCGTTGGTCGGTTCTCTCGCTGGTGGGAGGCTTTCCTCACACCGGATATCACTGCATACACCACAGCAAAGACTTTTGTTACAGCCTGGGTATCTCGTTTTGGGGTTTCAGCTGTAATTACCTCGGACAGAGGAAAACAATTCGAGTCAGACCTGGTCAACCAGTTAATGAAGTTATTAGGGAGTAAAAGAACCAAAACCACTGCCTATCACGCAGAAGCAAATGGACTAGTAGAACGATTTCATCGTTCACTCAAGTCAGCTCTGAGGGCTTGGATGAATCTGTCAAAGTGTTCATCTGCTGAGATGGTTTATGGTACCACACTCAGGCTCCCTGAACGATTTTTTCTGCGACCTCCGCAAAAACTTTTGGACATGACTTCGTTTGTGAATCAGCTTACATTAAAGATGGCAAACTTGGTATACAATTCGCCCGCACAGTGTCAAAAGCCCACACACATGCCAAAACCTTTAGAGGCCTGCACACACGTTTTTGTGCGGGATTTAGCGAAGAACCATACACCACAGCCTTCAGATAGAGGACCTTTTAAGGTCCTGAAGATGCACCCAAAATTTTATGAAGTGGAAATAAAAAAATTCCACAGAATATTGCAGTACGCGGGTTGAAACCTGCTTCTTTGGATGCTACATGGCTTGGCATGAACACTTCAGGGACTCCCCACCACCACCACCAAACGTTATAAAAGAGACTGTGACTAGGTCTGGGTGTCACGTTAGATGGCCGAAACATTTGTTGAGTTAAACGTATTATTGCTGAGTTAAATGTATTTTTTCAGGCCTGAACTTTGAATAACCCTCTTGTGCATAAATTTACTTTTCTTCCTTTCAGAAAGATTTTTTTCTTTCACTCGTAGTGAAGAAAGTTTGTATAAGCATGTAGTCCCATCCACATATTTGTTTTATTTTCTGGTGACTTTTCACTATTAATACATCCCTAGCATTGCATCCTTGGCAATGACCAGGTGCAGGTCATGGACCTATCCAGGAAAGGGGTACTTATTGGGAACAAAATGGAATTATCGCCCTTTCTTGTCATTCATGAGCGAAGCTTCCGATAATCACGTGACCGTTGGTTATGTGACAGTTTGAGAAGCGAGTTCTCTCTTTCTGACTAAGAAGGTCTTACTGATTGGACGTTTACTTCCGCCTCTGCTATGTGAGGAGCACGTGCGTACAAATCACCTTACGAGAACTCGCATTACACCAGACCTACGTAAGTGTAGCTTCTGTCATTCATCCCCTTGTTCTTGGAGCAACTATTGCGCTTTTATTCTATATGGTTTGGGACAATTATTATTGTGTACCATATATGTAAATATTAAATGTTTGTAGTTTAAGTTTTCGTGTCACGTAGTTTTTCCTTGCCGAACAGTGTTAGACTATAACAAGATAGTCTAATGCATTATGAGAAGGTGTGGTTGGTAGTTCAAGCCACTATCATACACCACATAAAATTCTTATATCAGTATTCGAAATATTACACCTGTTTAGAAAAAAAAAGGAAAATTTAAATTCACTTTCAAATGTTGAACTTCAAATCAAATCAGTTGAACTTCAAATTAAAAAGTTGAACTTTAAATCAAATTAGTTGATCTTCAAATTAAAAAGTTGATCTTCAAATTAAAAAATTGAACTTCAAATTAAAAAGTTGAACTTTAAATCAAATTAGTTGATCTTCAAATTAAAAAGTTGAACTTAAAATGAAATCAGTTGAACTTCACTAATAAAAAATGATCATCAGTTTAAAAACCATATTTTTACAGGATGCATTTATAAGCATAAAAAAGATAGAGTATTAGTTAAAAAACATCAACTAGCGAACAATATAATCAGAAATACAGATAATTAAAAACTAAAACCATTTCATACTTTGTCCCTCATCTGGAGATGCTCTTGTGCTAAGTTTGGAGCAGAAGATTTTTGTGTGTTTTCGTACACAACAATTGTATAATTGCAGTTAGTGCTTAGTAACAACCAATAAACATAAACATTATGTGACTAACAATAAAAGTTGATGTTCAAAATTTAAATCTTAATTGTTCAAAAATTAAAACAATACTTTGTTTTTTTGTTTTTAAGATAGGATATGAGTATACAAGTGTAAAGATAAAAGTTATTGGTTCAAAAACATAAACAAGCGAACAATATAATCAGAAAGACAGATAATTAAAAAGTAAAATCATTTCATACATTGCTCTTTATTTGGAGATTTTGCAGTGTAAAAATTGTAGTAAAATGCTTTTGTATATGTTTTCATTTTAGGTTTGGTTTGGTTTGATTTTATAGCAAATCAACCCTTCTAGATTATTTAATGCCAAATCCTCTTTCTACATATACGTTAAATATATACGATTTGGTTTGGTTTTATTTTATGGCATATCAACCCTTCTAGATTATTTAATGCCAAATCCTCTTTCTACATATACGTTAAATATATACGATTTGGTTTGGGTTTTTTTATGGCATATCAACCCTTCTAGATTATTTAATGCCAAATCCTCTTTCTACATATACTTTAAATATGTAGATTTGGTTTGGTTTTATTTTATGGCATATCAACCCTTCTAGATTATTTAATGCCAAATCCTCTTTCTACATATACGTTAAATATATACGATTTGGTTTGGTTTTATTTTATGGCATATCAACCCTTCTAGATTATTTAATGCCAAATCCTCTTTCTACATATACGTTAAATATATACGATTTGGTTTGGTTTTATTTTATGGCATATCAACCCTTCTAGATTATTTAATGCCAAATCCTCTTTCTACATATACGTTGAATATATACGATTTGGTTTGGTTTTATTTTATGGCATATCAACCCTTCTAGATTATTTAATGCCAAATCCTCTTTCTACATATACTTTAAATATATAGATTTGGTTTGGTTTTATTTTATGGCATATCAACCCTTCTAGATTATTTAATGCCAAATCCTCTTTCTACATATACGTTAAATATATACGATTTGGTTTGGGTTTTTTTTATGGCATATCAACCCTTCTAGATTATTTAATGCCAAATCCTCTTTCTACATATACTTTAAATATGTAGATTTGGTTTGGTTTTATTTTATGGCATATCAACCCTTCTAGATTATTTAATGCCAAATCCTCTTTCTACATATACGTTAAATATATACGATTTGGTTTGGTTTTATTTTATGGCATATCAACCCTTCTAGATTATTTAATGCCAAATCCTCTTTCTACATATACGTTAAATATATACGATTTGGTTTGGTTTTATTTTATGGCATATCAACCCTTCTAGATTATTTAATGCCAAATCCTCTGTCTACATATCTTTAAATATATAGATTTGATTTGGTTTTATTTTATGGTATATCAATCCTTCTATGTTATTTAATGCCAAATCCTCTTTATGCATACATATTAAATATATATGATTTGTAAATACATTTTGTTAATAACATTTTTAAACGCACATAAGCTCATTATTTTCTATACAGTTAAATGGTTCCAAGTATTGCGATCTATCACTAATAATTCAATTAAACTTCAATCATTTGTTTACAAACAGTTAAATGCCCTAACAGTTCTATTTCTAACAATTCAGTTTAGCATAAGTCATTTGTTTAGACACAGTTTAAATATCAAACAGTTCTATTTGACCTATAGATAGGACCTTATCAAATACTACCATCCTAGGCCAGAGTGGACGTGGGAGCGATGGCAATGAAGAGTTACACTGCATTCCCTCACGCTCCAGAATTACTGGAGCATCACCATCAGATTGTTTAGTGTCATATCATGGACACTCGTTGGTGAGAAGAAGTCTTAACCTTCTGCATCGATGCAGTTGGTGTATACTACAGCCCCAGTCAACTGGGCCAGTTTTCATTTTAATTAAATGAACATTATTTTAAAACTATAATCTTTTATTGTACCCAGCAATGGGTAAATAGTACGACTAATGGGTTCTTTAAACTTGGTATGGGAACCATTCAAGGAGAAGGAAAACTCTGAATTCAGCCAAGTTAAACTCTGCTAAAAATTGACAATGTGTAACATCCTGCTCGTGTTAGAGGGGTTGGGTAAGTAGATATACATTTATAAGTTTGAAAAGATACAATATTTGCTCAAAAACATTAACTAATGAACAATATAATCAGAAATACTGAAAATTGGGAATTAAAACCAATTAATCCTCGACCTGAGATTATTTGTCTAAATTTCTGAGATGTATGGGGCATATAGAAGGGTTATTTGTGGTAGTGGTTAATTGTTTGGTCTTTCTGTAAACTGATTCATTTTCGTCACTTGTTGTCTTATTTTGTCTGTCGGAGCCGTAAGAGAATTAAGGACGGAAGGAAAAAGACAAGGATGCCTTTAGAATTAAACTTTATTTTGGGATTTACTATTATTCTGTGGTGATGAATGTTTTCCTGAACCAGTAGAAATAGTCGCGATTCTCCTAGACAAGGCGTTAAAGTATATTATAGAATCATTTTCGGCAATTACAAGTTTGAAGGTCCGTCGTGCATTCAGTGGTATGTTTAGCAAAGGCAGCTACTAGTAGAAGACGCAGTGGGCCATTAAGTTCGTGACTCAGCAGACATATGCTCTTCCCCCCAACAGCTGAGAGAATAGGTCATTTCAATCGAAGTGATAAATGCTTAATGAGGAAGGATTTCTCCTTGGCACCAGGTAGTCCTTCATTTTAGGCATGCGCCAATTTCGCTTTCTGTCGTTGGCCTCTTGGGAAACTGTTACTTTTGCATCTATTTACCTTATTTACTTTTATTTATTCTTAATCCACACAGATGAAGCTTGATCATTTTTGTCACAAAGAATATTCGGTCTAGTCTTCGTTTCTCTCGACACGTAGGATTCAGTTCAGACCCTGTTTGTTCCGATATCCAAATCTCAGTACAATTGCTGGAATGGGTAGGTGTTACAATTCAAAACTGTCCGGACATGGTACCAGTTTTGATTGTTGATTGTCTAGTCTAGTTCTTCAAAAGTCTTCTGATTCTTACCAATAAAGAAATATACCTTTATTCCACACTCCAGCTTTTCATGAGAAGAAGCTGTTTAAATGAAACTTGCGTCGAAACGGAGGGATGTCAGAATGGACCTAAGAATAATGAAAGAGCACTCCACACTCACCAGAGCCTCACCATCAGATGTAATTTAGGACATACATTTTGGTGATGTAGAGGATACTTATCTTTCTCCGAAGATTGAAGTCGGCATATTCTAATGTAAAATGATTGTCAACTGTATGGATTAAAAATAAAGGAATAACTCCTGCTCCCCGAGATCAAAACCCTGCTACGTTGTCACCACTTTGAAACTGTTTAAAACAAGTAACAAGTGAACCAAATTGATGCAGTGTCAGTTGAAGACTTCCAGTACTATTTCCAGGAGTGGGAACAGCGTTTTCGTTTTTTTGTTATTTCTCAAGGGAAACTATTTTGAAAGAGATTTCTAATTATATATATATATATATATTAAAAGAGAATTGTATTTAAGGAATATATATAGTTGATTAATCGTAGTCAAGGGCGACTCCATTTTCAATAGCTACAACATCGAGGTGTAGGGGAGGGCGCAACTCCTTTCCCTTGATTGCTCCACTTTACCTTTGTTCCTTACCTTATAATGCTGAGTGTTAAGCAAGGAGGCATCAAGTATAGTTTTTTGAGTCTTTTGTATGAATTGACCTGGGATTGAACTCCGGTCTCTCGGACAATTGGCGAACACTCTAACCACTATTCCAATGGGCTGGATATATATATATATATATATATATATATATATATATATATATATATATATATATATATATATATATATATATATATATATATATATATATATATATATATATATATATATATATATATATATATATATATATATATATATATATATATATATATATATATATATATATATATATATATATATATATATATATATATATATATATATATATATATATATATATATATATATATATATATATATATATATATATATATATATAACTAGAAAATATATATATAACTAGAAAATTTATTTATAACTAGAAAATTTATATATAACTAGATTTATTTATAACTAGAAAATATATATAAAATTTATATATAACTAATTTATTTATAACTAGAAAATATATATATAACTAGAAAATTTATTTAATGGTTATATATATATATATATATATATATATATAACTAGAAAATATATATATAACTAGAAAATTTGTCCATGCCTTTTCTAGTCTAAGTTTATATATATATATATATATATATATATAAACTTAGACTAGAAAAGGCATGGACAAATTTTCTAGTTATCAATTAGTAATCTAAAGCGAAACTTTTGCTTTGTCTATGTAGACGTCGGAAGTCAAATCTTGTTTGACTTGTGTAATCGTTTCTATCTTTCCCTTCCTCTGCCTCGTTATTTTGGTATTCAGTTGTGACTGCTATCAATTATTAAATTTAACTGGAAAGGTAAAGTGAGCTTTGACTTGAAAAACGAAACAGCATTTGAAAGCCGTGCAGTTTAGTGTGTCTTTAAATACACAGATGCAAATGTTGGCGCAATGTGCTTTTCATATGCAAATTAGGTTTTCATGGAGAAGTTCGCACCAAATAAATCTCACAATACTTTTGCGCAGTAGATTTTTTCCAGTTTCTTTCTTTCTTTCTTTCTTTCTTTCTTTTTTTTTGCGTTCAAATGATCTATCTATCTATCTATCTATCTGGCAATGAAAACAAATATACATATTTACTTGGCTGCTCTAGTTGATTTATAATTGATTTAATGTTCACAAGAATACGACACGCCCCATTTTATATTCCAGCACATAGACACTTGCAACCCGACAATCATGGTGAAATTGGTGCCTCAAGGGTGGACTGGGCCACCGTGACACCGAACAAAATTATAATCTGCCGATGCTGCCTGGCGCCTGTAACCTGCTTCCTCGCTTGACTTTCAATTTTATTTATGTTCCTGAAAAACCTCGTTGTTATTTGATTAACTAAAATAACTGTTAAGAAAATGTACTTTGACCATTTCTTTACTATTTTAACCATATTATCAATTTGTTGTAAAGTAATCTAATTTTACTTGAATCAACTGCTGAGGGATACAATATACCTTATATATCACACATTTTACCTTTTCGAAAAAGAACAATATCTCAGTGATATGGGTTTGCTACATTTGCTACACCTATAGTTCCCATTAATGTGTCATTTGAAGTTTGTTTTATTTGGTTTTGTTGGAGGCAATACATAATCATCTTCCTTAGAGAATGGGCATGGCCACTGAAAGCCTCGTTGGGTATCACATGACAAATTCAGAAACGCATTCTCTTACTTTTTTGTCTCTATTCTTTGGAGTAGGAGAGGCATGCCTGGAAACGGGGAAGCCACGTGACCATTTTACTTTTTTGAGTAGCAGATAAAAGAGAAGAGAATGAATAAAAATCCGATTTACAAATTTATAATTTTTATTTCTTTAAATTGAGTGAAATGTTTTTTTGAAAAACAAAGTATAAAATATTTGCTTATAGGCAAAGATAATGTTATCTAGAGAATAGATATTTTTAATAGACATAGTTAAGATTCGTGATATGAAGTATAGCAATGATTGTTAGCTTAAAATAAAGGAACATATTTTGAGGAAAAAGGATGTTAATGCGATAATATAAGTCTGTAAGCTAAATAAATCAAGTAGCAAGCGAAATATTTTTTTTAGTGGCAGAAACAAGTTTATACTATAACTAACGTATATAATAGATAAACTGTGTTGAAATTAATTGCATTCTTGAAAGAAAAGAATGTAGGTTTAAATTTAAAAGAAATTATAGCTGTGTTTAGGATAACACGATTGTTTTTAGGCACACAAATGAATTACGAAACTATTCTTTAGTAACACATACAACAACGAAGGTTCTTTATTTGCAGCTTTGAATATGGTTTGTTCTTGGTGCTGCAAGACTCGTGGTGTTTAGGCTTGTTGGATGTTTGAGACGAAATGGCTTAGCGGGATGTTGAGATGGCAGCGTGTTGTTGGACGTGTGAGGGAAGTATTCAAAGTCACCGTGTAGTTTTGTGTGTCGAGAGCGGAGTGACGCTCGGATCGACATAGTCAATTTTTGGGGTGACAAGAAGTGGTGCCTGTGGAAGGCATGCTGAATGTTTCTAATTTATGTTCCACTGGGATTCCTCGTAAAGAATCCATAAATTAGATGGTTCCCTCGTTGAGTGTCCATGTTGCTGCTGCTAGTGTTAAAGCCACAGTGAGATGTCCACACTGGGTGGCTTGTTTAGCTAAAAAGCATCGCTAAGCAAGGACGACCAGAGGCACGTCTGTTCTGGTCGCCGTCTCACGCTGAAGAGAGTGGTTTTGGCTGCTCACCCGTTTTGCTAGCCGGAAATGAAGGTCCGGGCTGATTGGGTGAAATTCAGTGTTGAATTAAATAGCGCGCCAAACCAAAATACTAGATTTTTCTCTTCTCTACAAAATAAACCGTAAGATATTTGAGACAGTAACAATTGACTAAGTAGAGGCAATTCCATACTTACTGTTAGTTGAGTTAACATAGACAAATACATACTGAAGAAATATTTATTTCTTTGCTTATTTATATACTTTAGGTAGGCTCGAAATAAGTTTTTTAAAAAGTTGATTTATCTACGAATCTAATTGATCAAAAAATTGTATTTTTGATATTTTTGGAAGGAAAAGATGTCTAAAATTATTTTGAATTTTGAGCCTTCAAATTTTTCGTGGAAAGTCAAAATATTGTCGTCTGCTAAGTATCTCAAGAAATTTAAAAACTAGCGCGAATGCACCAGTTGCTTAATAAATGCAAAAATATTGATACAAAAATTACAACTTCTCAAGTCGATTTTTTGCACCAAAATTAACAATTTTCTTTAGTTTGGAAATCAGTTGAGTTCCTGTAATCGAGACGTTTTTTTTTTAAATCTCTTTCAAATTCTGCTTGTTCATAGAATGATATCTATATATTACTTGCTGTTGGGATTCGTTTGTATATTATTTCTTCTTAGTATCCTCGGTGTGTATATCAGGTATTTAACAATGTTAAATATTCTTCTGCATACAAAGTTGCTTATCTTGTCTTTCCTTCCATTTTGCTCTGTTTTTGTATATTACAAATATGCTAATGCTAATATTGATCCTTGGTGTGTAGGAACTCGACTAGATATCTTCCTTTATATCAATTATAACAATAGTTTACTTGTTTAGTGGCTCAGCTCCTTATGAGTTCAGCCAGTAACAGCAATATCAATAAAATTAACAAGGGCAAACAGAAAACAGTAAACAAACAAAAATATCTAGAAAACAAAAGTAGAAAGAAGAATAACTGTATAGATACTTCAAGAAACAAACTAGGAAATTGTTTATGAGATGTTCTGGACATGGCTAAGCAGGGAACTGGAGTTAATCTAACATTTATTTCTAAGATTAACAACAACAAATAAATGAATTAAAACTTAGTTCAATTCTAACACTTTATTAAAAAACAAAACAATGACTAACAATACGAAGTCCTTCCCGTGTATAGAGTCAAGTTTAAGGGACCTAGCGGTGTGATGAAGAGGATAGCAGGTATGTTCAGACTTAGTGATTTCTTGGGGAGAATTTATGGTTGACATGCAGCCGGGAACTGGTCTGGAATATATCTGCTATTTTTTTTTTTTTTTTTGTATTTTGCGACAAAACTTCTGGGCTATTGGCGTGATTGGTTTATCCAATCACTGAAAGAGTCTCCCTCACTTAACTCCACACACAGGAATAAACATATTTTACTGACCTAATAAGGGGAAACCTGAAGAGAGAAACGGAATGTCTATTAAGAACAGCAAAAATAATCCAAAAATAATCCCAAAAATAATCCCAAAAATAATCCCATAATTATGTCAACGCAAAAATTGATGACAAGAAGAAGAATAGTAATTGTAAGTTATGTCGTAATAAATAGATGAAAAATTTAATCGCATGATAAGCGAATGCAATAAACAGACACCAAAGGAATACAAGCGTAGACATGACTAGGTAGGTTAGGTGATCCACTTAAGATTATGCAAAAGACTAAGATTTCTCCATGCTAACCAAAGGTATATATTTAAACCAGAATCTGATACACACAGATCTCCAAGTCCAGAGGATCAGATCTGATGTTAATTAACAAAAAGAAAATGAGTCGCCATCTTGTGGATTTGACCATTCTAGAAGACAACAGACTGTAAATAAAAGAAAGCGAAAAACTCGACAAATAGCTGGACTTTGCCGGAGAGCCTGTGGAACATGGAGGCAACAGTGATACCAATCGTAGTTGGAGCCCTAGGAACAGTTCCCTATAACCTGGAAAAAGACTGAGTGAATTGAAGATCAGAAGAAGAATCGAGCTCATCCAGACAATGGCATTACTAAAATCAACTAGGATATTTAGAAGAGTTCTGGAGATCTGAGGAGATTTGCTGTCACTTCAGATTCATTGAAAACTGACAATTAAAACTGGTGGGAAAAACTCACAAGGAGTAAAATGATAGTAATCTGAACATTGTGATAAGGAGCCACAAAATAAGTTGAAAGAAAAAAATTGTGAAAAATTAATAACGACAAATTTCATTCAAGAAATGCGGATTAGTGAAATTAATGATTCATAGAACATTTTGTAGATCGAGAAATAATTCATGGGGGAGTAATTTGTGTAGTTTTGATATTTATCTCCCTTTAAATAAATTTAGCAAGCCTTATTTAAAGGGAAATAATTTTAATTTTAAAATTAGAATTATCTCCCTTTAAACAATGCTTGCTAAATTCACTTTAATGTAAATGTCACCTGTGTTACCAGTTTTCGATAGGAAGATGTTTGAATTGACTCCAATAATATGAAATTCAACATAACTGTTCCTCACACACACACACACACACACACACACAAACACACACATATAATTTTTTAGAGTGCTCAAAAGAGCTGATATTATATAAGTTTGGTTTGGTTTGGTTTGTTTTTTTGTCATATCAAACATTGTAGGTTATTCATAGCCAAATCCTGTTTATGCACATATATCAAATATATATGATTTGTAAACATAAGTCAACAAAGTTAAGTAGTTCTAAGTATTGCTATGTATTCTGACAATTCAATTAAACATTAGTCATTTGTTTACACACAGTTAAATGCTCAAACAGTTCTATTTCTACCAATTCAATTTAGCATGTCATTTGTTTGCACTCAGTTTAAATGTCAAACAGTTCTATTAGACTCATAGATAGGATCCTGTCAGGTGCTACCAATCGGGGCCAGAGTGGGCCTGGGAGCAATGGCAATTTCCCATCAGATTGTTTAATGTCATATATCCAGGACACTCATCGGGGAGGGAGTTTCATCCTTCTGCAGAGATGCAGTCAGTGTATTTTACAGCCCCAGCAAATTGGGCTGATATTATATTGTGTTGTATGTTATGATATTATATTATATTCACTGGTTCCGTTTATGGCAATTTGGTAAATGCTGTTTGGGAGCCTGTTTTTCATTGGTGGAAGTATCTCTGTAACTTCTTTTTTGATGTGGTATGAAACTATATTGTCACAGTTTATTTAACATACTCCACATATTAGATCAATGTGAATTTTCAGTCAAGAAAAAAAAAAGAAAAAAAAAACTCCTATGGAACTAATTCTGGTGAGTATGAAGGTCATTGTGCTTTCATAATATTGTGATTTGCCAAAAATATTTCATGTAAAAAGTATCAAGATTGCTGATTAATTTTACTTGACCACCTCATTCATCACATGGTGATAACTATGGAGCTACTGTTGAACTTTTGAATAAGATTGTCTCTTACTACCAGAGAGTGTTCAAGGAGAGCAACTTAAAAGTATTAACAATTCTTCCTCTTTTTTCTTTTCTTTCAGATGAGACTCATGTGTTTATCTGAAAAAGAAAATTAAAGAATATGAATTAATTCAATTGAGAACTCATTGAGTTCTGATATGAAACCAAGAATTTTAAATGATGGTACTCTTTTTTTTAGCTTTGAAGTCTGCAATTTGGGCATCATTTGTCATCCCCGTATCTTTACAAATTTTTTTCTGTTGATCATTTCTCTCAAAATAGCCATTTCAATGCAAAGTCTTTTATCCAAAATTTGTAAGGATGGATGTATTGAGCTATAGAAACAGAAATCCACTGTTTTTCTTATGATCTTGATGTTTTCATTTTTATATTTTTGCTGCAATAGTTCTAGTAGTAGTTTTCTCTAAAACTAGCAGCATTCTGACTTGTCAACCATGGCTAATGTTTCAGCAGCCAATGTACTTTTGACAATTCTTCTAATATGCTTGGATTGCCAAGAAATGGACATATATTTATAGTTACTTTCAACCAAAACGAGTATATGGCTTCCTTGGGATCTCCCATCTATTAAATTAGGAAAAGAGGTCTCAATATATGCAACAATTTTTAGATGCTCAAAGTTTCCTAAGTTTAGAATATCTATCTTTTTCTTTTTCTGCTTCCTGCTCTGTGTGCTTGTTTTATGTTTTCTTGTTTTAGTATAGTGCTTAATGCATTTACATTGGAACTTAGATCAGGTCTGATTTGGGTGGCTAGCTATTTAAGTTGGTCTATAATTTGCCTACAGGGCCACTGGTCTAATGAGTAAAGTGTTTGCCAATGGTATGGGAGACCGGGCTTCAATCCCAGGTCGAGTTATACCAAAGACTCAAAAAAGGGTACTTGATGCCACCTTGCTTAACACTCAGCATTATAAGGTAAGGATCAAGGGTAAAGTGGAGCAATCCAGGGAATGGAGTAGCACCCTCCCATACACCTATGTGCGGTAGCTATTGAAAAGAGAGCCTTCGAGTAATCCTTGACTAAGATCATCAGCTTTACTAACTCTTTATAATTTGCCTGGTTTCAGCAATTTCTGTCGTGGATATTATTTTTCAAGTTTCTGCTTGCTTCTACTGTTTTTTGTTTTTTTTTCATCATACAACGTGTGAAAGCACGTGCGATACCCTAGCCTCATCAGCCGCCAACCAGGGTGATAACACAGTTTCGGTAGCTCAAGGCGGTACTGCCACTCCTGGCGCTACCGAGCAGCTTTTGCCACCGGATAAGGTATTTAAAAGAAATGTATATCTATGTATATACAAGATCAACTAAAAGCGGACATTACATTAGACGTTCGTTCATCTTCATTTTGGTGCAGTTTGTGATTTAAAAAAGCGTTTACTTACGGCCGTTAGATGTCATAGCAAGCGTTTCTTGATTTTGCGTAATTACACGAGAATGGTGGTTACACGTGTATAACATTCGTGTTGAAATCCTTTCTATATCCGAAACTTCTACTGGATTATATCTTAATTTCTTTACAAATTCATTCTGTCCAAGTTTGATATTCTCACCATTCTTTTTATGTCTTGTCTTAACAACTTCTTCAGATTTAACTGCTAACACATGATGAAGCCTGTTTATAACTCTAGTCTGAACGATCTCTGACTCTGCAAAGCAAAAATCAACATAGGCAACAATTATACCCTGCAGTTTGTCTCCAAAATAATATGTAAATATTGTCTGACCATATTTGGAAGTTACTGCTCCTGACTTCATAGGATCTAGAAGCATCAATCAAACCATATATACATTTTGAAAGGTTCTAAAAATAACCTGGAGGTACATTAACTTTTTAAGAGGGTTCAGATAAACTAATTGCTCTAACTGCTTTCTTTGCAGAAATGCAGCCTTTATGTTCATTAACTTACACATCTGATGACTAGCTGTCATTATTGATAATGCTATGCATAAACCTTCTTTAGTGCATGTGGGAGAATCACTCCTTATGTTGCAAGCATCTCTGTCCTGAAAGCCTTTTTCAAAAAATCTAGCTTTACAAATTTGTTTGACATTGGAACTTTTATTAGTGTGTGTTTAGTTTGGGTGTTTTATTGCCTTTCAGCCTTTGTAGGTTATTTAATGCTAAATCCTTTTTATACATATGTATTTTGCATATATGATTTGTAAGTGAATAGTTTGTTGGTAACATTATTTTTAAACAAGCCAGAGCTCATTTGTTTGTACAGTTAACTGGTTCAAGTATTGCTATTTATTGTTTGTGCAGAGTTAAATGGTTTCAATTATAGTGAATGGTTAATTAGTTCTATTTGACCCATTGATGTTGTAACGTGACATCGTAGGTTTAAGTTATAAAGAGAATGAAAGACTAATTTCTATTGAAGGATAGAGAGAGAAAAAAAAATGAGAAAAAAGGCAGACATAGAGTGCCTTAGTCCAAGGCACTCGCGGGTCAGCTAGCCACGGGTGAATGTCTCCGTTAGTTGAAGATGAACTAGAAAAAAAAAAAACCCCGGAGATCCCAGGTCTTCTGCATAGGTGTGGAACCAGCGGAAACGGATGTTCCTCCTGCTGACACCAGGCGGAGGAAAGGGGACGGCTCATTTTGAGAGAGTTGGCGATTAGGCATGATAAAAAAATGGAAGGCAGTTGAACACTAGTCACAAGGATGTAAGGTAACGAAAATTTACGAGCCCCATTTTGGGAATTAGCTCCGAAAAGCGGCCTTACACTAGACGCGACCCTGAGAAGACAAAACCAGTGGACAAAATTCAAGGTCTGTGTCTGTCTTCTCTTTCTCCTCATGATATATTGTTTCTGTTTACCCAGCTAACGAGGTTGACTCAACTTTCATAATCTCTTTCTTTCTCCCGGCGACTACTTACAAATTAACACGTTCAAACATGTGGTGGTTAAATTGTCTATTCAGTACCGTTATGTTACAACCGCCGATTCGGTGCCGTTATGGTACAATGATACTCTAACTGGTGCCACCACTATGAGTCAGAGTAAACCCGGGAGTAATGGCAATAAAAGGGCATTCCACACTCAAAGCTCCAGTGTTGGAGCTACACCACCAGATAATATATCATATCCAGGGTGTTGGTCGACTTATATACATAAGCGGCCCAATATTGGTAATGCCTTAAGGGGCCTTTTTACTGGGGTACAATCAGAAAAAGATGGCAGCAATAAAACACGTACGTTGTCACACATGAGTCTTGGAGTTATTTCTACTAAACATGGTGTCAGAAGGACGAACTTGACGATAATCTGAGTGAGTACTACTTTGTTTAAAACATCAAAAGATGATGTCAGTCAACCCACCCCAAAGTTTTGACTGGACAGTAAGAAATTTGCATAAAGCCTTTAACGAGTGGCTTGAAGAAGTGAATCTTTTTTTTTTTTTTGAATTTCAGAAATTTGAAGGGGAGGGTAGAGATAGTGCCACTAAAGCTGCAAATGTTGAAAAGAAAAAAAGAAGTTTGTTTATTTACCTTTTAGGAAAAAAGGGTCAACAAATATACAAAACCCTAACAATTAAAAATGCAAAAGGAGAAACGATTGAAAATGATGACGAAAAAAAAAAACAAACTTGAAATGGTTATCGAAGCATTTAAGGACTACTGCAAACCTATGAAAACATTGACTGTAGACAGAGTGGAATTCCTACGGAAAAAAACAAAGTAAAGATGAAAGCTTTGAGGGCTATTTGTTAAATTTGAAATCGAATTCTAAAGATTGTGAATGGAATAACGTCACTGAGAACGATATGATAAAATTACAAATAATAAAAGGAATACATGATAAAAAGAAACGCGCGAAATTCTCCTGGGGGAACCAGATTTAACCCTGACACTGTGTATTGACCGATGCAGAGCTGCAGAACAAAGTAAAATCCAGTCGCAAAAAATTGAAAAATACGAAAAATTAAATGTTGATGACGACACATACGAGAAAGATATCAATGTGACTGGAAGAAAAAAAAACAATATGATTGCATTTATTGTCAGAGAAGCCATGTAAAAGGAACAAGAAACTGTCCAGCTTATGGTCAGGAATGTTTTAGATGCAAAAGAAAAACCCATTTCGCCATATCAAAAATTTGCAAAGGCTACCACAGCGAGCAAAAAGTTAACGAATGTTTTCACGTTGTGTTATATAGTCATCTACAGTGACACAACGATGAAGGTGCATGAAGAAAGGAAGCAGGAACAAACGGCGCAAGAAGTCTTCTTTAGAAAAATATTCACCTCTCACTTTATTGCAAGGGTTCGAAAGGGTTGTTCAAGGTTTGCATGTGAGAGGGTGCTGGAGACCGAACATAAACTTCATATTTTGACCCCACTGTTATGACCATCACGTTGTGTCTTTCTTGTTCTCTTAATGCTGGGGTCCACTCCATCGAAGCTTTTCCGAGGGCCCCCTCGGTCGGGTGTGGCCTTCCCTATCACATCTGTTCTCTAGCTGTCTGGGAGTCTGCTGGCAACTGCCTTGTCACCCAAAACTCAACTGAGTTAAAAAATAATTCAACGCCCACACAATCGCCTACTGGATCTTTGAAATCGAATGTTTAATCGTCATCAAGCGGAAATAACTGTCATGCAGTTCAGAGGTTACTCTCTTCCGGTGCATCACTGTAGTGGCACAATGGAACCTTCACCTTGTCCCACCTCATAAGCCTTAATCCGCCCACGCGATCTCTTTCGATTACAGGCCATTGGAATGTGTCGCTTCCTTCCGGTGTATCACCTTGGAATAATATTTTTGGGCCGGGTCGAAGGTCAAAATATAACAGTTGTAGGGAAGACAATTCATAAAGTTCATGCGAATTTAAAATTAAACGGGAAGCCCATTAAATTCATGATAGATTCTGGAGCAACTGTAAATGTAATTTCTGCAACATTCGTTAAGGACAACAAAATGGAGCACTTACTAAAAAAAAGGTAAGAAACTTGATATTTCAGTATACGGAGGGAAAAAGGTCAGAACCGAAGGAACAATAAGGGTAGAACTTATCAACCCTGTCAACAGAAGAAAAGTGACAGCCTCAGTCATGGTTGTGAATGAGAAGGTACAACCAATTTTAAGCTGTAGTCTTTGCCAAAAGCTAAATTTAATACGGTTCAACCTAGATCAGTTTGACTCGATAGTTTCAGCTGTAGAATGCGATGACCTCAAAGAACAAGCCCTGAAAGACATCAGAAAACTAGACATTGATGATTCCATCAAAGGGATTTTACTAGAATTCCCAGACGTTTTTGAAGAGAAAGTTGGTGAATTTGAAGGCGAACTAACACTCCAAACAGAGCCAGGCACAGTTCCTATACAACAACCCATAAGAGGTGTCCCATTTGCACTGGAAAAACAATTTAAACAAGAACTAGAAAAAATGATGAGGGACAATATAATTGAGAAACTGGAAGGACCTAGCTAATGGCTCAACAGCTATGTGATTGAAAGAAAACGCAGCGGAAAACTTCGGATATGTTTAGACCCCAAACCATTAAACAAGGCACTGATCAACAACTACCGCTGCCAGGTACCAAGCTTGGAATCCATCACACACAGGTTTGCAAATAAAAACGCAATAAAATTTAGTAAATTGGACGTAAGAAGTGGATACTGGCATTGTAAGTTGAACGACAAGGCAAGAGAACTGACCGCCTTCGGAACGCCTCAGGGCAATTATCGATACAAAAGATTACCCATGGGTATCACACCAGCCAGCAAAGCATTCCCAACAAAAATGATCGAACAATTCCAAGGGATAAACGGGGTTATCATTATTCAAGATGACTGTCTGGTTGAAGGATTTGGAAACAACTCAGACCAAGCCATCAATAACCACAACCAGAACTTGCGAGCATATTTGCAGAGATGCAGAGAAAGAAACATAAAAATTAAACTCGACAAATGCAAATTCCTCACAGAGGAAGTCACTTACATGGGTCATACACTGACTAACACAGGCTTGAAGCCTGATGAAGAAAAAATACGGGCAATCATAGAGTTCCCAGCACCTCGCGATTTGCATAATCTAAGACGCTTCACAGGAATGGTTAAATACCTCTCGAAATTTGATCACTCACTGACGACAAAATGTGAACCTCTAAACAGGCTAATGCGGAAGGAACAGATTTTCCAATGGCGGAGGTACAACAAAGAGCATTCGAAGACATAAAGAAAGCTATAGCAAACACACCTATCTTGGCTTACTATGACTTAGAAAAGCCAGTTACGATACAGACTGACATGTCTGATGTAGGTGTGGGAGCTGTCCTCCTACAGACTGGAAAACCAGTATCATACGCATCAAGGGTGTGGAACGACTATGGAAAACCAGTATCATACGCATCAAGGGTGTGGAACGACTACGCACCAATTGAAAAAGAGATGAGAGCCGTTGTGTTTGGACTACACAAGTTTAGTGACTATTGTTACGGAAGACAACAATAGAGTCGGACCACAAACCATTAGAAGCAATCAGCAACAAGCCTCTAAGCGAAGTACCAAAAAGACTGTTAAGAATGGTGCTTTCAATACAAAAGTTTGACTACAAAATAACATACAAAAAGGGCAGTGACATGATCATTGCTGATGCTCTTTCGCGAGCCCCGGTAGAGGATGACAATTTCCAGTTTAATTTCAGTGAAGTGAATCTATTAGAATTTCTTGCTGTAAGTGAACAGACCAGAGACAGGCTAGTCAGTGCCACCAAAGAAGATAAGGATCTACAGAAGCTCATAAAACTAATTAAACAAGGCTTCCCAAAGCAATATAAAGCCCTTGAACCTCAGTTGAAGCACCTGTATAAATTCAGAGACTACCTGTCAACAAAGGATAATCTAATATTTTATAAAGACAGAGTCTTTGTACCTGCCTCAATGAGAAATGACTTGAAGAAGAAGGCACACACAAGCCATTTAGCAGTTGAAAGTAACATGAGACGCGCCCTAGACACAATGTTCTGGCCAGGAATGAGGCACGAACTACAGGAATGTTATATCAACTGAAAACAGTGTAGCAGATATTCTGCAAGAAATAGCAAAGAGACACTAATCACAAGACCAGTGCCGGAATACCCATTCCAACGTATTGGACACTGGACACTGGATGGAAGGAAATACCTAGTCTGTGTGGATTATTTCTCCAATTACACCTTGGATGATCGACTCCACGGAACATCATCATGTTGCACAATCAAGCTGATAAAGAAACACTTCATGAGATATGGCATCCCAGAAGAAGTTGTAAGTGATGGGGGCCCTGAATTTGATAACAAAATGATGAGAGAATTGGCCCATAAATACGGATTTAGATGGAATCCCTGCTCACCAGAGATGCCAAACTCCAATGGAATGGCAGAATCAGCTGTAAAACAAATAAAAGGCATCATAAAAAAATGTAATAATGAAAACAGCAATCCTTGTCTGGCCATACTAGAATTCACCAACATACCATCAAAATCCATAGGAATATCCCCAGCACAGAGATTCTTTGGAAGACAATTGAGAAGTGTACTGCCTACGATGAAGAAATTTCTATCCCCATTTAATGTGGAAGAAACAAAAACTAAAATACAAAAGGCAAAACAACATCAAAAGAAATGCTATGGCAAAAATGCCCATGACCTGATAGAATTAAGAGAAGGTGACCAGGTGACTGTGCAGCCATATGGCAAGAGCCAATATTGGAAAAGGGCAGTTGTCATAGAAAAGTTTGAATACCGACGATACATGATCGAACTGGAAAATGGGAAAAGACTAGTGAGAAATAGGAGACACCTAAGACTCATAACTAAACCAAAACACAGCAACATGACGAAAACAAACCACAAACAAGATATCACCAGCAATGACAGTGAACAAAACACCAAACAGCAACAACCAGACATGGCTGAAAGACATCCACGTCTGAAGAGAGTCACTGCAGGCAAGACACCCAACCGATATGGTGAATGGCAACTCGCATAAAATGAACACTTCAGACTTTTGTATGTATGGGGGATGTTGGTCGACTTATATACATAAGCGGCCCAATATTGGTAATGCCTTAAGGGGCCTTTTTACTGGGGTGCAATCAGAAAAAGATGGCAGCAATAAAACACATACGTTGTCACACATGAGTCTTGGAGTTATTTCTCCTAAACACAGGGCACTCATTGGTGGGAGAGGGTTTATTCCTCTGCAGAGAGGCAGTCAGAGTATTAAACAGCCGCAGCTGAATAGTTTTTTTACTGTGCTTATCTATCTTGGGGAAATTTTGGGTTATCATTAGAGGAGGAAATCATTATATTTTCCTTATCACAAGAAGTTTTCAGTTTTGGTTTCTTTGTTTTATGACATATCAACCTTCGTGGGTTATTTAATACCAAAGCCATTCTTCTAGAAGAACAGCTGTGATGCTAGTTGACACATAGCTGGGGGGATAAGGGCGTTCATACCTTTCCCAAGGGTATTTTTCCGAAAGTGAACGTAACAACGCGACTGGAGTTCGAACTCGCTTACTATGATTCCGCAGTAGAGCGCTTTAATCATTACACCATGAAGACACTCCCATCATAAGAAGTGTGTTCATATTCAATTTGCTCAACCTCACTTGCTTGCCACTCTGATACCCCATGCTCAAAGTCAGGCAAAAAGTTTCCCCTTGTTCCATATCCCAAATTCATTAAATACTCGTTCTTGCTAGTTGATTTGCCTAAAAACATTCAGTTTTCTCCAGTCTAAATCTGTGTCTTTGGCAAGTTTGCATTTAATAGTTTTTCCTGGTCTAGGACACTCAGTTTTCTTTAGAGTGGTGTTTTATTCGGATGATTTATGGTCATTGTTATTTGGGGTTTCGAAATCTTCATCCATATTATTCTCTTTTGGAGATTCATCCGACGTTTTCTGGGCAGGTGTTAGGTTGAATTGTGCAATCCTCAGAAGAACTTCAATATGTAGTATACTAAACGAGATGAATGTACTCTTACATATATGACACCATGTTTCACAAGCATCTGCTTATGCTCCCTCCTTATGACTCTTCCTGTTCCGATCAATCTATCAAACAGACAGGAGTGTGTATTACAGTATTCAAGCTTTGCGCCATGTCTCTAAATTACTGGTTATTAAATTCTCATCCGTTGTTGGTGAAGATGGATCCCAGAGTTCCAAAATACGCAACCCAATGATTGAAGATGGTATTAATGATGTTAGAATTTTCCTTATTAGGATTTCTGACCGCTACATTGTATCTTGTACTATGGTTGATCAGGTGTAATACTTTGTTGCCAATATTTTTTTTATGTTCATGGCAACACATTCATTGAAATACGATCCTGACGATTGGTCTGGGTTTAGTCTATTTCACAGGAGTTAGGATAACACAATCAGGAGAGTAGTGTGGCAAGAAATATTTGCACTCACCTGAATCAAAACATCCATTCTGTCTTACTTGCCAAGATGCCATTTGCAATTCATTTAGCACGCATGCGCAATGTACGTTTTTTTTTTTTTTTTTTGTTTATTTTTATAGGTTATGCTCATTTGCATGCAATGGTGATCGTCTGCCTAAAAGTGACAGGAAGAAGGAAAAATAGACGTACGATTATGGTGAACAGAAGAGGAGAGACGATTAAGCGTGTTGAGCTGATCTGCAACAGCATTCGGAATCTTTTACTCCTGTATTCCTTGCTAAATTACATAGCCTTTTACAACTAGGATGACTGAATTGTTTATGTAATTTGGTTTCAATTTTTACTTTCTCAGGATAATTTTTAGTTGTAATTTCTTAAATAAAGAATATTTTACTCAACTTACCTCTGTCTGGTTGAGGTTTGGTAATGTGAATATGATAGTAACCAGTTGAAGTACACTCCATTAGAACTTTTCTTACTAACTTGATGATACTGTCATTTCAAAGTTAAAGCATGTCCTGGCTCTTTTTATAACATCTTTGCTTAATTAAAGTGGTGTAGCAGAAAAAAAGAATTTTAAATCATTGTTTATCGCGGGAATTGTTTTGGCCGTTGAGGTTGCGATTTTATATTTTCGACCAATGGGAATAATTTATGCTATTCAGATCGGATGACTTTCCCGGGCAATATAAAAGGCTGTGTAATGCGCTCTCAAAATCTCTTCTCACTCATTCTAGCTGTCGAACTGATCATCAACATGAAGAGAGCGCATTCAACCATTGGCCATTTTTCCTTTCGGAGACTATTCCTTTATCATTCCTTCCTCCGAGACCGACTGGACCACAAAACTTCTGGTTGAATGCTTAATTCCTGCTCTAACATTTGCGACTGTTTTCTCCATTTTTACGACTCACAGTACAAGGGTTATCTCTCAAGCTGACATTAAAGTTTTTTGAACTCATCAATATTCTCGTCCACTCATTTGTCTACTTTTTTTTAAGTAACAAGGCACAACAATTTGTCTTGTTGCTAAAGTGGAATGTCTGAGTTTATAACATCAGTAATGATACTTACTTCAATGCCAGCAATGATACACGATAGCGGCTGTGTAGAGTGATTTAAGTTTGTTTCCGTCGCCAAACTTAAAAGTCTTCATTCTGTCATGAACTTTTATGGTTTATTTTATTTTTTCTGGTCGAGTTTCCAGGAAGTTCTCACACCCTTTAGTTTCACAAATGGTCCCAGAATTACCATTATCCAGGATGGTGGAGCCAAGTGTTTCACCCCCCAAAATGTGACTACTGTCTTCCATTTTTGCTGACTCATCAGCACAATGTTGATTACAGGTTTGCATTTTTCTTTTTCGGTGTCTTTCTGCTTATATATCTTACAAGTGAAACTGCCCAGGTTTTTTTTATCCCTGTGTTGAGATTTCTGCACATAGTTTGGTTTAAAGAAGTTTTCTTGTTTTTCTGAGGTCCTCCTCAATCAATTTAAAATGATGTTGTTTTAAATTGAATAATTCGCCTAAGTAATTTACATAATTATTATATCAGTGAAGCCTTCTAGACTATTTATTCTGTAAAATATTTGCGATAATTCCAAAAAAGAACATAACGCGGTGCATAGAGTGTCAATATTGTCATTCTTACATTAACTACACGATTGGAAAAACAAAAGAGCTTAGCGTCGACTTGAGACAGAAAATCATTAACTTCCACAAGTCGGGAAATAGCTACAGCACTATTTCAAAGTAGTTATATACCCCTAGATCTACGGTACAGTCCTTTATAAAGAAGTTTAAACGAAAGAGAGTTTGTCTGGTCGCAGAAGAAAAGCCAAATTGTCTCGAGAACTGCACGAAAACTTTATCATGAAGTTAATATAAAGAGGACTAATGAAATCTGAAGACTATCTCAAAATTCTGGATATATGAAATCTAAAATGTATTCATTAATCAATTTAATCTAAACTCTTCCAGAAAAAGACAAAAGAAAATGAAAAACATATATCTGGAAAGAAACTATTAAAATATGTTTATAAAAAAAAGGAAGAATCTAGGTACATAAATTTGCAATTTCAAATATGACTAGAAGTTGCAGACTTTGTAAAAAAAATTATCTTATTGAAGTTTTCTCTAGATAGTTAATATAAATCTTTACTTCTACCCTCGACATCATGTAAAGCAGTAACAAACAGCAATTGAATAACAATTATATATATATATATATATATATATATATATATATATATATATATATATATATATATATATATATATAGCGAGAACACTGACATTTTCTCGTGATTCATTGTCTGTGAAGCAGTTAAGTATACGCAAGTTACCTCCCTTGACTCACCACAGCAACAAGTAAACAAAAAATATTTTAATTTTTCCGCTAATTTTTCCGCTAAAGGAATTCTTTCGCCTCCAGCTCACAACAACTGCCCAAATAGCTATTTTTATGATTTACAAAAAGAAAAGGTCATAAAATACCTATCAATAAACAAGAAAGAATCATAGATACATAAAACGTGTAAGTGATTTATTTTCAAGACATATTAATTGATTTTAACAAAACGCTAACGATTATCAATTGTGCTTCCGTATTTTTGAGACTACAATTTTTTATGTATCAGTAAAAAAAGCAAAAAAATAAAACAAAAACAAAAAAACAAGAAAAAAAAGAGGAAAGAGGTTAAGTAAAAGAAGTAAATGAATAAATGACTTAAAATTCTTTTATAATAAGTGTCAAAGATTTTAAAGTTTTATTTATTTCTAACTTTGTTTATTCCCTTTGGACACGTCTATAAATACTTTCTCATAAGAATAGGATTGATTAAACCAAGTCTCGGTGTGATCTTTAAATCACAAATACTCCAAAGTAATCATTAAGTAGATAGGTTTGAATAATTTGTGATTTTATTTCTTTTTATCAATTATATTACTAAAATAATAAGGAAATTTATTATTTTAAGTGCAGATAAAACGGGTCATAAGCCACAATATATACGTTCAAAACTCATTATTTATACTATTCATACAACTTCTTTTGGGGACAAAATCAAATTACACAAAACTCGTTTAATATCGGAAAAAAACTTTGACTCAAGAAACTACCTATATATTGCTGCATATGGAGGCAAATTTCCTTCATGTGGACGATCACAATGTTTCCCTAATTTTTGGAGTGCTGTCTACTAGAGAAATTTCTTATAACAGTGCTTCATTTTCCGAATATTCTGGGTTAAGCAATGGTATCCAAACACCAGTGAAGTATAAAATAAACACCTCTGTTATATGAAATGCCTTGAGTGTCTCACACACACACATTCACCCACACATTATATATATATATATGCATAAAACTTTTTCTTAAGATGACTGTTGTAAAATTCTTATCTTAAGAGCTATGATTAAATATAAAGCTGGCAGTTGAAAGCATGCACGTACCCCGATACACAAATGTAAACATATGTGTGAGTGTGTTTGTATATATATATATATATATATTACAACAGTGTACGGTTGTCACTGCTATTAAATATATATAAAATTAATATATATTCATCTATCATTATATTATATATATGTGTGTGTGTGTGTGTGTGTGTGTGTAAGGATAGTGTAGATAAACACTGAGTAAACAGGACTTCAGCCCATTTAGCTGGGGCTCTAGAATACACTGACTGCATCTCTGCAGAGGCATATAACATGATTAGCTGTAAGGGTGCACAGTGATGGTTGATTGGTTTTACAGCATGTCAACACTTGTTGATCTATTTGATGCCAAAGTCAGTTTAACAATCATAGTTTCCAGTTGTATACAATGCAAAAACATATTCGCTTAATGTCTAGCACAGTTGGCTGGGGCTGTGGAATACACCAACTGTATCTCTGCAGAGGGGTAAGATCCCGCATCCCAAAAAGTGTCCTGGATATGACACTAAACAAACTGATGGTGAGCCTCCAACAATGTAGGAGCTTTTAAACAAATGATTGATGTTTGATTAAATTGTTAGTGATACATAGCAATACTTGGAACCATTTAACTTTGTTGACTTTTGTTTACTAATCATATATATCTAATACATATGTATAAACCGGATTTGGCAATAAATAACCTACAGTGGTTGAATGCCATAAAACCAAACCAAACCAAACCAAACCAAACCAAACGAAATCTTACTTGTTATTGTAAGTAAAGTTGGCAATCATTGTTGAGGGTGACCTGAGGGCTCTTTTTTCAATAGCTACTACACCAACGTATAGGTAATGGAGCAGATGTAAATTTAAGTTCAGAAAGTGTAGACACAGAGTCAGTGATGCTTGTTGACTGTCAGTTTCTCATCTATATAATCATCAGACCAAAAATTCTTGGTCTAACCATTGGATTGTTGAGAAATTGCCATTGACTCTGTATCAAGACTATCCTACCTTTCTTTCTTTCTTTCTTTCTTTTAAGCGTTTTCTTTTTGTGTTCAAATTATCTATCTATCTATGCTCAAGTTCGGATAGCATAGACATAGAGTCAATGGTGGTCGGTGGCTCATTTTTTTTGCCTCTGTAATTATCTAACTATCTATGCTATATCATCGATATTGAGCACTTATAGTGCTCAATATCAATGATATATATATATATATATATATATATATATATATATATATATATATATATATATATATATATATAAGCAGGTTTGATTCAATAATAAACACGTTGTCTATATAACTTTATTAGGATCCTTTGAAGTTTCCTGACAAGTGCTTTAGATTTAGTTTGGAGTTGGTAGATGAATTTAATGAAAGTGCTCTGGACAATTTCGGTAAATTCATCTACCAACTTCAACTTAAAACTAAAGCACTTATCAAGAAATGTGAAAGGATCCTAATAAAATTGTACAGACATGTGTCTTTATTATTTAATCAAACATGCTTAAATGAAGGACTTCTGCCCAACTACACACACACACACACACACACACACGTGTATATATAGATATATATATATATATGTGTGTGTGTGTGTGTGTGTGTGTGAGAGAGAGAGAGAGAGAGTGTTTGTATGTGAATATGCTCATATAGATAAAGATATCTCACCAAAGACTATATTCATATAAATAATTGAATATATGTAAGCAAAAAATTATGCATATATATAAGTAACTGTATATGTATGTGTGCATGTATGAGAGAGAGAGAGAGAAATTAAGACATTTTAAAGTCAATACTTTTACTGATCAAGATAGCCATTAAAAAACCCCCAAAAGATCATTGATCAAAGATGAAAAACTGTTTCCTTCTCCAAAACTCAGAAAAGGTATGTTGTTTATAACTATTATTACTATTTTTACTGTTATTCATATTTGGATTCAACATCGCTATATTCAAAGCTCAATTAATGTCATTCTTATATACTGAAAACATTTTATCATCTTATTCATTGTTAAATATATTTCAAAACTTAATGATGCTCATATTTTGTGTACAATTTATGTTGAATTTGATTTTATCAACTTTTTAAGCATCTTTTATTTTCCTTGCATCATTGTCTTGTTTGTAACCCACTTAATAATGCATATATATATATATATATATATATATATATATATATATAATTATTATTATCATCATTAAATGATGCTGATAGCACTGAGTTTCCTGACACTTTCTTGTCATTTGTCTTTATTGCCCATCACATGTAGCAGGTCCTTTACAATGCATCCAGTGTCCGCACAATCTGAGGTATGTAAGTCCTTGCTGGATGACCAACACTGGTGTGTCCATGTGTAGTAGTCCGTAAGAGAACATTACTTATGAGTTTGTCCTTACTTCTTTAGCAGTGCCCTGCATATCTTATTTATCTTGGAGAGTTTGGTGTAGTCTATAGTTTGGTTTGGTTTTATGGCATATCAAACATTGTAGGTTATTTAATGCCAAACCCTGTTTATACATATATATCAAATGTATATATGAATTGTAAATACATTTTGAAGACAACATTCTTAAATGAGCCTGAGCTACTTTGTTGTGCCGTTAAATAGTTTCAAGTATTGCAATATAACAATCACAATTTAACATCAGTCATTTATTTACACAGATAGTTTGTTCTATTTTACTCATAGATAGGACCCTATCAGCTGCTTAACACAATTCAATCTTATACAGTATTAAATAGAAAATATTGATATTTGATGACTAATTATATTACACCTAGCAAGTTTTTCACACCAGCAATAGCTAATGATCTTTCGTTGGGGTCTGAGTGATAGTAATTCTCCTCAGGTCTCTTAGACTCTTCTCTGTATTCTGGCTAACCTCAACAATGCTGTAGTTTGGATGGTCTTGGCTTGTCCTTTGATTTCCAACTCCAACTCCTCCAGCTTGGGGATTGTTCTAAGTGCTCAAATTACAATTGGTATCACCATCACCTTCATGTTCCATAGCTTTCTTAATTATCTTGCAGTCTAAATACTTGTCCCTCTTTTTGTTTTCTTTGATTTTCACTCTCTGGTCGACTAGGATGGCAAAATCCACTATTTGGCAAGTTCTCTTTTTTTTTGTCCGCTATCACTAGGTCTGGTCTTCTGGTGAGGATGAGTTGTTCTGTTTGTATTACAAAATCCTTGAGAATTTTATGCAACTCATTCTCCAGGACAGATTTTGGTTTGTATATATACCATCTGGCAGTATGGTCAAATTTCAGTTTCTTGCATGATTCCCAGTGGATTACCTTTTCCACCCAGTCATGTCTTATACTCATTTTGTGATAAATTTTGAGCTTGTTTTGGTGCATTTGCTTATTATGTGATTAGTCATTTCATATTTATCAGCACATATCCCACACTTGCTATTCTGTTGCATCTTATCTATTTTCATTTTAATCTAGTTGGTCCTAATGGTGTTGTTTTGAGCTGCCCTTAAAAGCAATTCAGTTTCTCTTTTAAAGTTTCCTTTCTGTTGCCATGTCCAAGTCATCTCACATGAAATTTCATTAGTTTGTTACCTGAAATATCCATACAGTTGTTTTTCTTCCGATTTCTGTTTCCTAATTATTGTTGTTCTGTTTAACTTAAGATTGTTAATGCTCTTTCTGCTTGCTGCAATTTGTTTTTCTTTGCTCTTTTTTATGTCATCTTCAAGTCCTCATATCAGTGCATCCATGCTATCTTTAATGTTGTTAAGTCCCCTTCCCCCTTATTTTCTTAACATATATTTTGTCTTTGTCATCTTTTGGATGTAAAGCTTTGTGCATCATCATCAATTTTCTTGTCCTTTGGTCCATTTGTTTGCATTCCCCCTTTGTCCATTTTAAGAATGTCCATTTTAAGAATATCCCTCTTACAAGAGGAATAACCCAGGTGTTTATCCCATTGATGAGATTCCTGCTGCAGAGTTTGGTTTTGAGAAGTTTCCTTCTATGTCTGAAATACTCTTTTTTATTTTTTCTTTCCTCTCTGCTTGCTTGATGGGGTCCGCTTCCAGTATTCCCAAGTACCTGTAATTTTCCTTTTTTCTGAAAGTTCTGATTCTTTCCTAGTTTGACAGTTCTATTCCTTCCATTATTTGACTTTTTCCACTTCTCATTATTAGCATGGCTCAAAACTGTTGACTCTGTGTAAGTGAAAAACCTAGTCTAAATTTTCAGCACATGCAACAGGATTTAAAGGAAGGTTGTTATGCCGCCTGGAATTTTTTATTTTATTTTGTTTGTTTGTGTGGGATGACTGGTGATTTAGTTTATTTATTTAAATCAAACAACACCATTCATTTATAGTCTGTCTTTGTCATTCCTCAGATGTTGGGCCTCTTGTATCGTCATTAATTTTCTTGTCCTCTGGTCTATTTGTCCGAGTTCTGCCTTTGTTCATCTTATAATGGTCCCGAGTATCTTACAATATTACGAATTATTATTATTATTAACATAATTCTATTTTTTTTTAAACATTAACTTTTTTTAAAAGATAAAAACAAACAAGATTAAAAAAAGAAAAATATCTGTTTATCTTAGGAACACTTCAAATGTAAAACCTTATTTATTTCCATGTAAGCTACAACAAATATGACTTATGGTCAAATCATACTGAAAGCACTGGTTCCCACTAAAATCATCAAAGGTAAGCAGTGATAAGCCTTTTCAGTACTTAGATTGGTAACCACTTTGGTAATGGGAGCAACTTAAGGCCTATGTACTAAGCAAAGCTTAATAGATAACAACTACAACAAACACAGCTAGCACAACTGCACCATTTGATAGAGCAAATTTTCAGCTTCAAAACACTATTTTTTCATATAGTCATTATCATATGTATATTTTCATTAGTGATTAATAAGAGCCTGCATGTCTGTTTTGGAAGAAGTTCACTCTGAAAGTAATATTTTAAAAATTTCCCAGCAGCATCAGAGGTGGATATTGGTGGTATGGCAGTGGAGGCTGAACTTTCCCTCCAATAACCCTTAATTATTTTCATCTTGTTATGGATTGTAACTGTGTGGCTCTGGCAAAATGGCATCTGACATGAAAGCAAATGGGTGTCACTGAATTGCTGCAGGTGGAAAAAAGTTGCACCTACCCATTGACATTCATCAATGCTTAATTAACATTTATGAGGACCAAACAATACCTATGAGCATAATTAATCATGCATTTCAACAGTGGTCATAGTGATGTGGGTGATGAGCCACATTCCACCCTGCTGTCTACCTACATAATGAAGAGCTCATTAATCAGTTCTGCTGTGAGAATTGAGAATTGGGCCAACAAAAAATGGACTATGCAGGCAAGATTTTTCCGACCACAATGTCATCATTTCTGCAATGAAAGAGTGGGTTGCCACCACTGGTTCAGATATTTACAAGTGCAGAATGCCACTTCTTGTTGTTCATCACTGACAAAATTGCAATAGTGATCTTTCTGTGGAAAAATAGTATTTTTGTAGCTGAAAATTTTCCCTATTCAACATTGTTATATTATTCTCTGTAGTTGCTGTATTTTCTATTGAAATAAATTGGAGGCATTTTGGCCTAATGGGTAGAATGTTCCCCAATGGTCCGGGAGACTGGGGTTCAATCCCAGGTCGAGTCATATCAAAAACTCAAAAAGTGGTGCTTGATGCTGCCTTGCTTAAGACTCAGCATTATAAGGTAGGGATCAAGGATAAAATGAAGCAATCAAGGGGATGGAGTAGTGCCCTCTCCTACACCTTGGAGTACTGGCTATTGAAAAGGGACCCTTTGGGTCACTCTCGATGAAGAACTCTTGTTAGTATTATTTTCACACACACACACACACACACATATGTATCTATATTAATAAATATCATTAAGATGTATTGATGGCATAGATTCCTTAAACTCTCTCTAGTCATCCATCCCTATTGGCTATCACTCTTGGTCAGTTCTTTAGACAACATCTAGTGTCTGTACAAAGATGATGGATGTCAGTTTCTGCTAGTTGGCCAACACTGGTGTGTCCATGTGTAGGAGACCACAGAAGAATTTTGCTTATGAGTTCACCCTTACCTCCACCAGCTGTGCCCATCATCTTCTACTTATCTTACTTGAATGGTTTGTGTGATAGGAAGTAAGTGGCCGTTCAGTTGCAGTTTTGTGGAAAACTGCTTCCAGGATTAGTTGAAAACAGAATGCAGCTTGCTTATATAGTTCCCATTTACTTTTTCTCCAGGCGTTTCATTAGAGTCCAAGTAGTGCAACCATGCCATAGCACTGGCATGGATACTCCTTGGAAAAACTCTGATTTATAAATATAATTGTAATTTATTAAGCTTAGCTTAGATATGACATAAAACCAGAAGTATATAAAAATGGTCTGCTAATCTAGCTTACTAACTATTACACCATGTGAGGTGCCAATTAAATATAATAGGTCTATTTGTTTTATGTAATGTTCAGATTCTTGACCCCCAACAGTCAATTTCTTCCTTGTTTCCAATGTTGTAAAATTTTTTCAATAGATTTCAATATCTTGTTATAATTCACTAAATGTCTGTCCATCTGTACAGCTAAGGTTCTGCCATTTTTGGCTTGATTTCAGCCAAACTTTCAGGGATTACTGGAGTCCTACTTGTGATGTTTTTAAACTCCAGCTCCAAGTGTTTTTTTTTTATTTTGTGGGATCAATCTCTTATCCGCTATGTCTTCCTGCCCTCCTTGCCACATTTACCCACTCTCTTGGTAATTAATCCAAGGGAAAGGTGTCTTCCTTCATCCCTATGTGCACACAGAGCCTTTCTACAGTGGTCTGGTGTTGAGCTGCTGAGAAGTAATTCTTTTAATCTCAATGATTGTCTAGCCTAAAAAAGAAAGGCTAAGAAACCCAACTTTTGACAAAATAAAAAATAATCTTAAGTTAACACTAACCCTTCAAATCTAAAAAATAATAAAATCAAATATTTACTTGAAATACCTATCAATTTTTTGATTTTTTTGAGAGTATCAGAGATCTCCAAACAAACCCTGAAACTGTCTTTGATTCACCATGTCCTGTATTAATGCCCTTGGGAAAGGTATGAATCCGTCTCTTCTCTAGCCTGCTAGCGATGGGTAACTTGTAAAGCAGACTGGGTTCTCTGGGTTTTAGTAAAGGAAAACTCTGAATTCAAACCAGCAATACTTTGTTTAAAATTGACCTTTGTCACATCCTGCTTATGGTTGTAGGGTTTGGTTTAATTGGGTTCCTTTATTTTATGGCATATCAAATTTCATGGGTTATTCAATGCTACAGCCATCCTTGTAGAAGAACAGCAGTGATGATAGGTAACCCCTAGCTGGGGGGATAAAGTGATTCATATCTTTCCCAAGGGTATTAGTCTGAAAGTGGAGTTGAACTTACTTACTTTGATGTTGCAGTTCAGCACTTTAGCCACTACACCATGGGTACTCCCTTCACTTTGCACCAAGTAAACAAAGTAGTAATTTGTAGTAAATAAACAATAAAAACAAACATGCTTTAGATACAATTGCCCAGTCAGCTGGGGCTGTTGAATACATCGACTGCTCTTCTACAGAGGGATAAGACCCCACTCCCCTTACGAGTATTCTGGTATGACACTAAACAATCTGATGGTTAGGTTCCTGTAATGCTGGAGCTTTGGGGAATGAGGAGTACCCCTTCATTGCCATTGCTCCCAGGTCCACTCTGGCCCGGAATGGTAGCACCTGATGGGGCCCTATCTATGGGTTAAATAGAACTAACTGCATACTTATACTAAACTGAATTGTTTGAATTAGAACTGTTTGACTAAACTGAATAACTTGAAATAGAAATGTTTTTGTTCATTAAACTGTACTTACATTTAAACTGCATGCTTATGATAAACTGAATTGTTTAAAATGGAACTGTTTTTGACATTGAAACTGTACTTATACTAAACTGAATTGTTTAATATAGAACTGTTTTGACATTTAACTATGTGTAAACAAAATCTGTACTTATACTAAACTGAATTAGCTGAATTAGAACTATTTGAATAAACTGAATAGCTTGAAATAGAAATGTTTTTGACCATTAAACTGTGTACTCATGCAAGGCTGAATTGTTTGTAATAGAACTGACTATTTGCATAAAAATGGATTTGGCGTTAAATAACCTACATATGTTGATATGCCACAAAACTCAACCAACCAACCAACTAACCAACCAACCAACCAAACCTTTAAATACAAACCTTTAAATACAGATAATTATCCTATTGAAGTGGTTGGTACTAGAGAGGATATTTACTCATCTCCACTTAGCATGGTCCTATATTAGCATTAGTAACTTCAATGATACACTAACACTGAATAAACAAAAGGAGAGACTAGATATGCTCATTTACACATATAGGAACATTTAAAACATACATAATATACACAGAAGAAGTTTGAATAAGAATACACAAATGTGTCCAAATAGATAAGATGTACACATATTGTTCTATGAAAAGAGGTATAAAAATGCTCAAAGTCTTCCTATATCCTTTATTTTTAATTTTGACCATCATATAAATAATGTATAATATAGCTATAAACTAGTTAACATAATTTGCCTTTGTCTTTTTAAATTATAAAATCATAAGAAAAGGATTGATTTATATCAATGCTTTTAACAGGATGAAAATAACTTTATTATCTTTATGTAAGTGATTGTTGTTTTTTTTGAGACAAGGAAAAAAAAAAAAAAAAAAAATATATATATATATATATATATATATATATATATATATATATATTATCATCCACAGACAGACTGTTTCATTGTATCACAACTCACCAGTGTGGCTTGACATGCAGGACGCTTCAAGCTGGGATTGAAACCTACCCAACTTTATGTTAGACTTAATATCAAACCGCTCAGCTATCAGTCGACATACGTCAGCTCGGGAATTATAAGGCATTATGTTGTAGCTTTTGCTTGTTTACATTTTGCCTTACTGGATACCAGAGTGCTCAATTCATATGAAGAACTTTGCATTATGTGAGTTGCAGCTGTTAATTCCTTCCTCAGAGTGCTCAACTTCCGGTGGGTGGGGAGTGTATTGTTGGGGTGAACTGATTTTTAAATTTTATATATATATATATATATATATATAATCTAAAAATCAGCTACTACATAATGCCTTATAATTCCTGTAGTAGAATGGGTACAAAATAGCTTAATGCTTACATGATAAGAGTAAATAAAAGATAGCTATGTGGCTTTACTGTTCAAAAAAGAGAGGCAGAGAGAAATTGAGATTGGGTTTCTGGGATAGTCATATGATACCCAATTTATTAATTGTATCCTTTCACAACAGTTATTGAAATATTATTTCAAGTGATTTGCAATGAAAAGCAGTTAAAATTACAAGGTGAAAGAAAATTAATGCTAACAGGTGAATTGTCAATTTTTGTTTGAATTATACTTTTTGTGCTCATTCTACAGAGGAAAACTTCTCAAGGAAGATAACTGTTAAATGCAATTACAGAGTACTTTCCCTTATATATTTATAATTAGGATATAAATTCTTTAAAAAGGATATGTCTCAACATTGAACTTAAAAGCTGTTAAAAGCAGCCTTTAAGTGGGTTAATGATAAGAATTATTCAAAATACATTTTGGAATTGACTGAAAGTATTTTTATTTTATTTATTTACTTTTTTCTTAAAATTTATTCATAAAAAAGTCAGTGAATTATTTATTGATATTTTTAAGAACATGGTTATAAATTAGTCTGAAGAAAAGGAATTAAACGCATAAGGCTGTGATAAAACAAGCAAACAAACAAACAAACAAAGATTTAGAGAAAACTTGAACATTTCAGGCTAAATTGATCTGAGCTGGAGGATTTAGGATCTCATAAATCCAGTTGTTGCAAATATCTGCTCACAGTGACATGCAGTCAGCAAATGTGGATCCCTTCAGCATTGGTAAGTTAAGATTTACTTTTTGAAATACTCAGACATTTCCAAAGATGCTGGTTCATTGGTTGGTTGGTTTTGTGATATGTCAATCCTTGTTGGGTTATTTTATGCCAACGGCAGTTTAACAAATATCGACTGTACAAAAATGTATTTTTCTAATCATTTTAAACAGAAACACTTCATAATTTGTTACAATATCGAATTAAAAATTCTATGGTCTCCTATTATATACAGTACAAAAATGTCTTTACAATTATCTTAAACAGGTAAACACTTCATACTTTGTTACAATATCAATTTAACAATTCTATAGTCTCCTATTATATACAGTACAAAAAAATTCTATGGTCTCCTATTATATACAGTACAAAAATATATCTTCACAACCATTTTAAACAGGTAAACACTTCATACTTTGTCACAATATCAATTTAACAATTATGGTCTCCTATTATCTACAGGGTGTGGAAGCAAAATATGGAATAATTTTTAAAACATTTGTTTTTAGTCTGATTAGTCCAACTTTTGAAAAAAATGTGATAAATCTAAATTTTCATGATATTCAAGCACTTTTTTTAAAATTAAAATTTAGCCCAATATGAGTGAGCAAGAAAAGAAATGTCAAAGAATCTATGATCTGCTTAAAGCTGAAACCAAGCAAAAGTTTCTTTGTCTACTGTAAACAAAGCAAAAAAAAATTGATATTATTAGATATGATTGAATTTGTAGATTGAAAAAAAAATTGTAGATTGAAAAAAAAAGTAATAATGTTAATATCTAGGAGATATTTTTTTTCATATGTTGATATTTGTTCTTTCAAGTCTTTGTTTTAATTCTCTTAGGCCAAGGGAGTTAATATTTATCAATTATATTTTTATGTCTCATTTAACACTTTCTCTAGTTGAATTTTTAGGGCCATGTAAGACAGAAAAAATAAGAATAAGGAAGGAGATTCACTGATTTTTATTCTAAAAATATTCTTTTTATTGCTCCAACACCAGTTTATAACATTTACATTGATTATCATATTTTGTATTGATTTAAAGGTTTTAAAATCACATCTTTTGAAATAGCCTTTTATTTCTATTTCTATCAAATGTAGCTCTAAGAAATAATAAAAATTGGAAAATGTGGCCACATTTTTCCAATTTTTGGTAGTTTCAGACCAAATTTTCCAGTAAAAAAAGAATATATATATATATATATATATACATACTTACATATATATATATATATATATATATATATATATATATATATATATATATATATATATATATATATATATATATATATATATATATATATCAACTGAGAATATTACAAAACTTCAAGAAAGTTAATCAATATTACTTGCATAAAATGTAGACTTAATTTATATTTCATGTTTTGACTTTATTATTCTGTTATTCTGATTCTGTTATTCTGATTCTTTTATTTCCACAGATCCTCCACATGTGACAGTTGATAATTTGGTAAGTAATATCAAATCTTTTGATTATCATAAAATAACTTATTTTTATCTAATTTGTGGTATTTTTATGTTTTTAAACTGGATATACTAGTACAAAAAAGACTATATTAATAATTGAGAAGAACTTTCCATCATCTATAAATTATAAAATGGTTTCATTTAGAGCTACTAAATTTCGTATGTATATGTACTGTACACAATTCTTAATGCCAAAATAAAAGTCTCATTAAGGAGAAGGGATCTTTTGTCAAAAGGGGATTCTCTAACTATAAACAATAAGCCACAAGAAGTAATGTTACTGCAAGAGATGATTAACTGTACAGAATTAAAAATTCCAAACTTAAAAAAAAAAACATCAGGGAATTATATTTTTACCAAAATTATTCCCATTGAATTAAACATTACTAATTAGGTTTATTGGTAGTTTGTCATGCTGGAAATATAAAATTATTATATAGTGTTTGCTTTTTTAGCATTAACAAATCAAACAAAAAACAAAAATGTTTAAATCAGTTAAAAAAGTTAGATTTGATATGAAGTCATCTTATAGTGGGAGGCCACACAAAAATTGGGACTCTTATGTGGCCATCACAAAAGATGCTTGATCTCCTTGGTATTCCTCTTTTTGGTGGTTTCAGGTGCCAAGTGATAAACTTAGCCCTGCTAAGTAAGTACTGGCTAAGGGGAAGGCTTCTAGGGACTAGGCCATCAATTTACAATGGTTAACCCTGCATGAAAGTCAGTTGATCTCTGGTCTAAACTAAGTAAGTAAATCTCTTAAGTGTCACTTACTTAAACTATAAAATTTTTCTCTACAAAAATCCATGAAATTTTTCTGAGAATGATATTAATTTTTGAAAGATAATATAAAAAATATGATAAGTAAATCTCTTTTCTACTGTTTGAATCTAACTTTTATAGTAAAAGTTACTTTTTATATTTTAGATTGATAACAAATATTGTAAAATAGATATTGTTTTGAAAAAGGAAATTAGATGAAGGAATTTTTAATATTTCTTTGTTAGTCTCTCTGTATCTGTGATCCAAGTCTTGATCTCTTGCCACATGTAGATGGATACTTCAGCTAGTAGACAAAATAAAAGAAAAGTATATGTATACAAGTTACTGAAGGAAGTAATTATATTATTCTTGAATATTATAAAAATTCATAATTATCAGATTGATACAAAGGCTCTTAGAACCATTGTTTATACAAGAGAAGGGAAATCTTAGAATTGTAAAAAGAGAAGAGAATAAGTAAACATTTCTAGTACTATACAGGCAACAAAAACCATTGATTTATACATCAGTTGTAACTGATTTAAAATTCTGTCCATTTATTAACATGGACCTTTCATACTTACTTCAGATATGAGACAGGTCAAAGTTATTTTGTTATTTTCTTTGCATTTGGTTATGTATATATAATTCCCTTAAGTCATGAACATTATTTTCATTTATTAGGTTCATGCAAAATTTGTTAGGTTGATACAAAAATTTCCAATATCTTTTACAGCATCTTTTATTTGCATAATACAGAGATAAGTTTAATTTTCATTTCATTGTTTCATTTTTTTATTGTTATTTTCATTGCATTTGAGTTTATATATATCATTCATTTGATTGTGTATTTCTCATATATTTTTTATTTATATAATATGGAGTATTTTGTCACTGATTTTCTTTTTCTTTTCATTGTTTCTTTATTTCATTGTTATTTTCATAGCATTTGATTTTACATAAATCATTCCCTCTAAGACATGATCATAATTTTAATTTATCTGATTGATGCAAAATTTTCCAGTTTTTTAAAAACCTCTTTAAATTATATAGAATAATTTAATTTTTTCTTTCCATTTCAATAATAATTTGTCATTGATTTTTTTTTTCATTACAGCGAAACTATCTTGCACATGATAATTTATTTACAGACTATTTGAATGCATTTCTTTCCCTGCCAGTAAGTAATTTGATGGATGTTAAATATTCATCTTTTGTATAAATTTTCCCTGTATGTATTTACATACAAATGAACCTAATTATAATTCACTAAACGTCTTTTTTGTCTATCTATCTGTCTTGACATAAATCAATGAGACCCTGGAACATGGTTTTAGCAAATCAGTTTTTGAGAATTTTAAAGTTTTTAACAGCAGATTCAATCTACAATGCAATCTTACAAGGGTAAAGTGTGAAGCAAATTAGTGTAATGAGTTGAAGTCACAAAATATTGCTTAATATTGTTGAAGAGGAATCTTTCCGGTAACTGTGATATTAGGTTAATGCTGGAATGAATTATGAATAAAACATGCAAACAGTAAACAAATAACAGGAGGTTGAGTTGAACAACCATTGACTTTTCATGTATTTTTATGTTTTGGTAATAATCAGCAATTTGGAAATATGTTTTTATGATTGTATTTATTTTGTATGTGTATAGTGTAGATAAATATTTTTTTATTGCTTATTTGTGTGCCAGTTTTGAATTCCTTTGAGGATTAAATTTTGTTATTGTTTGTGAAATATGAAACTGATAATTTGGTTCAGCAGTATGAGTAGCAGTAAAATATATAACATCTGTTTTCTTTGAATTAAGGACTTCAATTCTCAAGGAATGGGATTGCTGGTCCCAGAGCCACTTGATTTTTGCTGCAAAATAGGGAAAACTTATTGCAGGAAATGATAACACACTTGGATCTTTTTCTAGTAAAAGGGAATTTTATTTTTAGATGTGATAAAGCACCCTGACTTAGAGACCATTACATTATCACCATCGAATTGCACTGCTAGCATGGATTTCCCTGACTCTCTCACTCCATCAGTCCCTATCATCCATTGCTCTTGGTAGGTTTTCCAAATTACATCTTGTGTCCACACAGAGCTGATGTAGATAAATTCTTGCTGGTTGGCCAACAATGTCTTGTTTATCTTACTTGGATGGTTTTAGAGGTGGAAGGTATGTGGCTGTACAGCAGTTGTTTTGTGGGGGTGTTGCTTCCTGGATTTGTTCAATATAGCTCGTAGTATTCTTGGACAATTCTCAGTTTGCGTTTTCTTTCGAAGCCATGGGAATCAGCATGGTGAATACGAAGCAAGGCAGATAAATCAAAAGTTCAACAGCCAGGGTCAAATAGTTCAGTCTGGAAATGACCACTACCCATCTATAAGGGTGCCATCTATTGATGAGATAAAAAAAAAACAGCTGACAAAAGATTATCTTGACTCTAATTCAAACCATAGAGACTATTACAGTAAGTATAATATTTAACTTGACCTTTACTTTGTGCCCATCAGGTAGGCTGAACTAAATCTTGATCTTTAAGTTAATTGTTTAAACTGCTTTGTCTACAGAGCTTAGATTATGCTGATGGTATCCCCTGTAGAGCAAGCCCAGTTGGCTGGGGCTGTAGAATACACTGAATGCATATCTGCAGAAGGGGCAAGATCTCACTGCAAAGAGTGTCTTGAATATGACATTAAACAATCTGATGGTGTGGATCCAGTAATGCTGGAGCTTTGGGGAATCTAGAGTACCCATTCATTGCCATCACTCCCAGGTCCACTCTGGCCTGAATTAGTAGTACCGGATAGGGTCCTATCTATGGGTCTAATAGAACTGTTTGACATTTAAAATGAGTGGAAACAAATGACTTACGCTTAAATAGCTTGAAATAGAATTGTTTGATCATTTAACTATGAGTGATGTTTAACAAATGAGTGATGTTTAACTATGAGTGATCATTTAACAAATGAGTGATGTTTAATTGAATTATCAGTTATATATAGCAATACTTGGAAGCATTTAACTTTGTTGACTTATGCTAAATTGAATTGTTAAAAATAGAACTGTTTGTTCATTTAACTGTGTGAATCTCCAAAATGTGTTTACAAATCATATATTTGATATATATATTAAAACAGGATTTGGCATTAAATAACCTATAATAGTTAATATGCCATAAAACCAAACCAAACCAAACCAAATCTTATATATCTAATAAATATGAATAAAGAGGATTTGGCATTAAATAAACTACAATAGTTGATATGCCATAAAACCAAACCAAACCAAATCTTATGTATTTGATATATATGTATAAAGAGGATTTGGCTTTAAATAACTAACAATGGTTGATATGCCATAAAATCAAACCAAACCCCTATCGAGTGGTAAGATCCTCTCTCTAAAAATAAAGTGGTATTCTGAGTATGACACTAAACTGCATATGGTTGTAAGACTCAAGTTTTGGAACTCTTGGTTATGTGGAGTATCCCTTCATCGCCATTACTCCCGGGTCCACTCTAATTCGTGGTGATAGTATCTGTTAAGGTCAAACAGATCTGTTTAAAAATTATTTGCTTTTGATTGGACCATGTGCAACAAACAACTGCACAAAAAAATGTAAATATTAACATATAATGAATGTGATTCCTTATCTTTAGTCATAGAATAACCCTGGGCAGGTTGACATACCATAAAAATCAATCAATCAATCCATTAGCCATGTAAAGTAGACATCTAATTGAACAATTTGTTGCCAGAAACCAAAGTAATGACTTTTTCCCATGACATTTTCTGGTCACCAAAAAATCTTGTGGTTTACATTTGTAGTACAAGCAATGGCCACTCGGAAGGTAAAGAGTGTGTAAATGTTAATCTCTTGATGATGTTTATTAATCTGTAAGGAGACAATAAATAATTATCTCCCTTAGACAATGGGTATATCTGTTGGTTACCTTATGGGGTGTCATAAAACAATCCCCAAAACCCATTCTTGGCTTCTTTTGCCTCTGTTCTTTAGACAGAAGAGACATGTCTTGAAGTCTGACAGGAAGTCTGTTTTAATCTAACAAAAGGTTACTGAATGAGAAATAACCAAAACAGAGGTTGGAAACGAAATGGAAATCTTTATAACATTAACAAAATACAATACTTGCCAGCAGCATGAAGAAGGTAACTGCTGCTAGTAGTGACTACTTAGTATATTTTCACCCCTTCTCAATAGTGTCCAATGTATTTATGAGGAATGGGACATACTCATTAATGTTCATAGGTAGGATATATAACAAAGCCACAATGCAATAGTAACTCAACTTGTCTTGTAAGCCTTTTTCTATTTTGTGAACCCTCTTCTTGTTCATGAAACAATATGTATTTATTTTTATCTATTAGAACACATTCATGCATTCTTTCTTTCAATACTACTTGTATATATATATATATATATATATATATATATATATAGTGAAATTAGAATGAAACTCGAACCTGGTTATATATATATATATATATATATATATATATATATATATTGTATAGATTAAATATCAAATGTTTTGGAGTTATTCTGTCTTTCCATTTCATTGTGTTCAGTATTAGTATATCACAGATATACAAATGCTAATATTGGTCCTTGGTATGTGAAGACTCAACAAAATATCTTCCTTTACCTACAACCTTATAAGTTCTTAAAAAGACAAAATTTGGAGTTATGCTGGTGTTGATTCCTTCAACAAAGAAATTTATAGTCAGTTTATATAACTTAATTCCTTTTTGTTGGGTGATTTTTCAGCTAGTAGATGAAAAAGAACTTTGTAAAAATTCTTATCTTTTAAAGCCAATAACAACCTTCCCAAATTTCCACAGGATGAAATATATTGCATTATTTAAGGCAATTTATGCTCTTTATTTTCAGATTTTTCCAACAGCATACCACTACTGTAATAATAAAGGTTTATATCAAGTGAATGCTGAATCAGATGCAGACACCCTGAAACCAAATGAGCAACATGTTCATCTATCAAAAAAATGGCCCAGTATCAGCGCCAGAAAGCATAGTTTTCAGCCAATTCCTCTTTTATCCATGGAACATAACTTGAAGGAACATTGTGATAGAAAAGCTAGAAAACATGTTTCAAACCTGGTGAGAGTTGATTTTTTGAGTTTTGGTTTGAAATACTTAGTCATCCTAAGCAAAGCCACTTTCTTAAAAAAACACTTAAGGAAGAAGTACTTTTTTTACATCTTTTATTTGTATAGTATAGAGATAATTTTTATTTTTATTTTTTGTTTCATCATTTCATTATTTTCATTGTCGTTGATTGCTAATATATTATACATTTGATTGTGCATATGCCATTCCCTTTAAAGTATGAACATTATTTCAATTTATTAGGTTAATGGAACCAAAATAGAATAAAATGAGAATGGTACTACTGTATGGTTGCACTACTTTGACTTTAACAAAATGAAGCTGGGGCTGTAGAATACACTAACTGCAGACAGTTAAGACTCCTCACCAATGTGTGTTCTGGATATGACATGAAATTGCATCTGGTGGTAAAGTTCCATTTCTGGAGATCTGGGGAATGTGGAGTGTACCTTCATTGTCATTACTCTCAGGTCCACTCTGACCCAGATTGGTAGTACCTGTTAGGGTCTCATCTAAGGGTAAAATAGAACTATTTAATCATTTATTATACTTGAAACTATTTAACTGTGAGCAAATAAATGATTTGTATTAAGTTCAATTATTATTATTAAATAGCAATGCTGTGTACAAGGAAAAGAGATCTGGCTTGTTTAAAAATGCTACCCACAAACTATTCATTTACAAATCATATAATATATATATATATATATATATATATATATATATATATATATATATATATAGGATTTGGCATTAGATAAACAACAAAGGTTGTTATGCCATAAATTCAACCCACCAACCACTTAACAAAACAAGAAAAAGCAAGACAGGAACTGCATAATGATGCTGCATACAGTTTTGAACAGATCTTGGAAGCAGCACCCTAACAAACAGCAGCTGTATGGCCATTTACCTCCCATCTCAAAAACTATCCACAGAAGATAAGCAAGACATGCTGGGCACTGTTGGAGAAATAACAATAAACTCATAAATGGCATTCTCCTATGGACTCCTACTCATGAACACACCAGTGTTGGTTGACCAGTAAAAACTTATTCATCAGCTCTGTGCAGACACTAGTGTTGTCTAGATTACTTACCAAGAGTGATGGCCAATAGGGATGGATGTCAAGAGAGAGAGAGAGAGGGAGAGAGAGAGTAAAAGGAATGCACGCTGTGTGCATACATCTTGATGATTATGATGATGATGATAATATCATTCCCTCTGAGACATGAACGTTATTTCAATTTATTAGGTCGATGTAAAAATTATTAGGTTGATACAAAAATTTCAAGTATTTTTTCTGAGGTCAAAAAGAACTTTGCAAGACATTTGTAGCCTTGATTCTAACTCCCCCCGCCTAGACTCTTAGATTCTTAGTGACATATTTGTCTATCATATTTATTGTGATTTGAATGTTTTAAAGTCACTCTTTCATCTATTATTCATCTGATTATTTCATTTTCAACATACAAGTGCAGAAGGATACCAAATGACAAATAAACATTAATGATGGAACAAAAGTGTTTTACAAAGGGATGACAAAGCAGATATCTGTTCTATGACAGGAAAAGATTCTTATTAATCATGGACTTAAAAAAAAAGTCAATGTTGGAAGAAAACATTAATGAAGGATATCAATTCTCAGTGCAGAATGATCAGATTTCTGGAGGTTTGAATGTCTGACTAAGGAAGATAATATGTAGAGTAGATTTATTTTAATGGTATAACTTTTTTAAGGTTATTATCTTAAATGTATCATTGTCTTTAAGAGTAATATTGCCATTTTTTTATGAGTATCTGTTCGAAGTTTGGAGGTCTTGTCGAAGTGGAATCAACCTATTGGGGGGTGGGTAGTCAAATTATTCAACACGCAAAATAAACTGATGGATGTTCACCAATCAGACATCAGCAAAATACTGCGCCCCTCCGCTTCGAACTTTGTATCTTTCATATTCATCAAATCTCATCACTTCACGGAGGCTTATCTCTTTCTCCTCCATAAAACAAGTCACACCTCTTGCATCCTTTTCTTCTGGTTTCCACGTGCTGGTTGCAGAGAGAGCACACCTTCTGTTTCTTCGAGGTAAGATTGTTCGTGGCATTACTACTACACTCTCCCCTGATCCTATGATCACACATGAAACATTCGGGAGGTGGTCTTTTGCGCCGTGTGTATAGTCACTTGGTCTTCATTAGAAGTGTTAATGGAAGAGGCATCACCTGCATTTGTGCTGGGTGCCTGTTCACACAGTCTCTCTCTAATAGTTACAAATCTTTCACTTGCATCCTCTGAAACCATGTCAGAACAGACCGTCGGCTGGCCTGGTCCCACTATGGGTCGCAGATCTTTCACATGGCGTGGCATTCCGTCGACTGTTATGTTCTGTATGCTGGTAATTCTGGTCACACGTCCCACTTTATATTTTGTGGTACATCGTCCATGTGGAGTCTTTACCCACACTCGGTCACCCGGTTTGAAAACGGCCTGTTGTTGATTATGTGTCGGTGCCGGTGTTCCATTGATTCCTTTCAGCCATATGCAGTACCAATAGACCATATTGGCTGGTGCTGTAGCAGAGGATACGTCATCCTTTGGTATGACATTGTACCAGTATACTGCTTCTGGTATAGTACACTATTTTCTGGCAGCGATCCTTTTTACAGTTCTGTGACATCGCTCGATGATACCGTTACCAGAGGGGACGTATGCACAGCGGAATCGAAGTCGGACTCTCCACTCATCTAACAAGGTTTTCAGAAGGCTGCTCTGAAAGGCAGTGTCATTATCTGTCAGAATCTCTGTCGGTGGGCTCCGCTCATAGAAGAGTGCCTTCAGCTAGTTGATTACACTTGTCGCATCTTGTCATGGAAGACATCGCCAGATGGCAAACCGAGCGGGGCCGCAGTTGATCATCGTCAAAAAATGGGCCCCGTTACAATGGGTAATATCCATTGCTACCCAGTGCCATGTTTGTTTAACACTCAAAGCCCCCTTTGACCTGTGCACGGGTACTGGCATGATCGACTGACACTCTTCACATTCTCTGACGATGGCTCTCACAGCGGCCTTAGAGACCCCAGGGGCAATCTGTTTGACAAAATAAAGTGTCCACCACACACCAGGATGACAGCTTTGTCAGTGAACAACCTTGATCTGGTCAAACCCAACTGAGCTCACGGACGCAGTGCAGGCAGGTTGTACAGGCCCAGTGTTCCTTTTAATGGCATCAAGCCACCTCTGAGGCACTCTTGTCAATCGATCTGCCTTATTTTGGCTAGATTTAACCAAGGACACATTCATCGACAGTGCATATTCTTTCACCAGTTTTATTATGGTGTCAAGCCGCCATCGAATGAGCATCTCGATTGCGGCTTTGGTTCGTACCCTGGCTTTGCCAGTAAGGGTGTCCGAGATCCATTTATGGACACAGGCAGAATCAGTGAACAAATGCAAGGTGGTCATCTTCCAGAGGATTGCCAAGTTTACTCCTTTAATAATGGCATCGAGTTCTGCAAGGTTAATGTATTGGGAGTCCTTTGCTGGTTGTAACCAACGAGCATCCTCTACTACAGCCCCGATAGCAAGAGAGCTTGCGTCAACCCATACGCTAAGGGCTTGGCCATCGACGCACCATCTGCCCCGTGCCGGTTTTCCTTGTGCACTCTAATGAGAACCTCTTTAATCATGGTGTTGAGAGGGGCATCGTCAATTTTGTCATCCCATCCAGCGGTGACGTCAGATGCTCTCTGCTTGATAAATGCCACAGCTACATGAAGCCAACCACCCATGGGAAGGTGCCCAACCAATTTGCTGCATAGTGAAAATACGTTCCGTCGCGTGACGACACGAGGCATGTCTGGGATTTTGTTGCCTCTTCTCCAATACAGAGAGTTATCCTCTCCCCAGACCTGTAACCCAGAGAGTTATCCTCTCCCCAGACCTGTAACCCAAGCACTCACGCACCATCCTGTAGCCTCTCTGGCTCCTTGCTGAGGAGGCCGAAGCTGCAGAGATGCTCCTTCACATGTACCGCAGGCACAATGCTCTCGTCCACGTACACATCATCAATATAGGCAGATGTTGCCCGCTGTATGCGCTTGTCCTTTGTCAAGATAGCATCAACAATTGTCTGCATGATGGATGGTGCCACATTGAGACCAAACCCCATATTTTAAGGATTTCCTTATTTTAAGATTAACTTTGTTTCTTTTTTTTTCCATCACAATTTTTTTCCATTTTGAACTATAATAACAGAGTAAAACAAAATACAAAATATATTGTTAAAAACTCACCATACATCTATCTACCATTGAGGTAAATTTCAAAATTGAACAACCTAAAGAGTCACATTTTTAAGTCAACCAAAATCTTCCAAATGTGAGTAACTAAAAAAAAAGAGTTCTGTTCTCTTAAAGTCATATTTTGATTTAAAAAAAAAATTTCTGTTGATATTTCATTGCTATTCCTATTTTAACGCATTATTTTGTTTTTACTATTTTTTGTATTACTAGTTTAATGCCGTCATTTAAAAAAAACAACTTATAATATAAATTCTGTATAATAGAAAGTGGCTGGATATTGAGTTTAATGGCCACGTTTTGCAGTCTTTAAGCAAAAGTGGTTAATGATAATTTGATATGCTGTAATTATAACTTAAATAATCTTTAATTTTTTTTCTTTTTTATCTAAATTCACAAAATGCTATATATCCATTTTCAGGTATTGAACAAAAGGAAAGGATTACAATGGATCCAAAATGAAAGGCTCCCTCTCTTTCTTCAGAGTCAACTGTATGCCGAATATCGTTTAGTCAAAGTCCTATCGCAAGCAAAGCTAATTCGACATGATAAAACATCCATCCCTGATTTACATTTAAATTTTGTCCCTATGAAAGAGCCTCCTCAAATAATAAGTAGTCCAATTCGGGAAGGTCCCAGTGCCTCATCTTCAGAGAATGCAATGGAGTCTGTATACATTTCATTTGGCGACACTAATCCAAATGACATTGAATCATGGCACAGTGATTTTCAAACTCTGACATTTCCTCTAAATAAGGTCTCCAAGGGATCAGATAGTGACTTAGCAGATGTGTCTGAAAGTACTAATTCTGATGCTCCAATCACCTTTTCCTCGCCCTGCATCTCGCCTTATCCAGGAAGTCAAGATGTTTCTTGTGTCATGTTAGCAAACATGGATACCATAAGACCTGAGATTGGCCCTCCAACTTATTTGGGGCCAAGTTCCAAGCCAGAAAATGTGCTGACACCACAGATAAGTCCTCCAAAGAAATCTCAAAGCACTTTGCATGTGAACAACTTGCAGGAATTATCTCAGATGCTGATTGCTGCAGTCATGAAAAGTGCTATTGTTGAAGTTGAAGGGGTCAGTGAGAAAGAAGTTGAGGCTTCTCTCAATTTCCAGGAGTTATTTCCTTTCCAACACAAGTGTTCATCTACACTTTCAATGGATGTATTCAAAAAATCTGTTATTTTAGATCCAAAGGCTGATAAACCCAAAAACAATTTGATATTGACAGATCTTTTTGGTTATGAACAAATACAAAGCAGTGAATCTTTGATCCTAAAGTAAGTAACTGATGTTATAAATTCTATGTATAAAGCTTTTCATTTTGCTTTGGTTTGGTTTGGCTTCTTTATTTTATGGCATATCAAACTTTGTGGGTTATTTAATACAAAAGCCATCCTTGTGGAAGGACAGTTGTGGTGCTAGTTAACCCAGAGCTGGTGGGGTAATAAGAAGTTCATTCCTTTTCTGAGGGTATTAGAATTTGCTTGAGATTTGAAGTCCATCTAGAAAGTAATTTGATATTTTTTACTTTTCAGGTTTCCAACCCTTATATAAAATCAGCTGATCTCATTGATTGGCTGTCTCATGGTGTTTGGAGTATTCAGTTAAGTTACATAATGGCTCCTACCAACAACCTCTGGATAGCAGATATGTTGGACATTTACAAAGGAAGAATTTGCAGGGGATATTCAAAATTCACTACTGCTAATACAAGTTAGAAAAGCCGTGGGAAAGAGTTGAAATTAAATTAGCACTTGTTGATTGGTTAAAGACAGTCATACAAGATTTGAGAGATTTAGTTAGATTCAAATAGTGCATTGGAATCAACACAGCAAAGAGTAAAGTTGCGTAACTCAGGGCTTGAGCAAAACCAACCCTCTATATGAATTATAAATGAAAGGGCGATTCTTTTTCTCTATTGAATGAGTGAAACCATACCATGTCTTCTTTTTGAGATGGTTTAAAAAAATGTGATGACTAGAAGTAAACATGAGTGGTTTTTGTCACTGATATGTTTGTTGTTCTTTCTTGCCATCAGGAACAAGTAACAACCTTTTTTTTAATATTATAGATTATGATTCATAATAAGTGTGTTTAGAAAATGGAAAATGAGATCAGTTTGGGAGTCTCTGGGGCATAATGGTTAAATTGCTGGACTGCAGCTGTGAAGTAAGTGAGTTTGAACTTTAATCACATTATTACATTTACTTTTGGACTATTAACATTGGAAAAGGTATGAACCCCCTTACCCCCCCACTAGCTATGGGTTAGATTGTATCACTGCTTTTTTTCTATTAGGATGGATTTAGCATTAAATAACCCATGAAGGTTGATATACTATTAAACAAAGATGAGTTTCTAGATCAAACTGAGATGAGTTTCTAGATCAAACTTTAGGACATGTAACAAACATTTAACTAGTTAACGCATGCAAATTTCTATATTAACTTTTTAACGAAAAACATTGTTTCTAAAATGAAGCCATTTGTTCAAAAATATTTGACACAATAAATGAATCGTATGTGTTCACCCAATCTCTTCACCAGAGACATGATGTGATACAGGGTCAGTTTTTTAAGTGGAGAAAAGATGGTTTGAATTTAAAGTTTTCTTTCTACCAGATTGGTTGCAGAAGCAAGGTTAAAGAACTCAGTCTACCCTACTGTTTACCCATAGCTAGTAGGAGGGGAGAACAGATAGATGCATGTGTTTCCTAAGGGAATTAGTGTGAAGTGAAATGCAAACAGCCTCATCCAGGATTTGAACTTGAGTTCTCTATTCCATTTATTAATAATTCAATATCTGTGGAAGGTGAACCCTGTTCTGGTTGATCAGTTACTTCATGAACATCAGAAAAAATTTGCACTCAGTTTAAATGTCCAACAGTTCTATTTGACTCATACAGGGGACTCTATCAAGTGCTAACACTCCGGGTCAGAGTGGACCGCGAGTGATGGTAATGAAGGGGTACTCTGCATTCCACAAAGCTCTAGCATTACAGAAGCCTCACCATCAGATTGTTTAGTGTCATATCCAGGACACTTGTTGGCAGTGGTTCTTACATCCATTCAGAGATGCCATCGGTGTATTTTACAGCACCAGCTGACTGAGCTGTCTCTATTGTTGGTAAAAAATAATTTTTCTGTGGTACCACAGCCCTCTTTCTCCTTCTGATCTGTAACTGTTTTCTACTGCTAATGATCAAAACCCACCTCCATAGTGATTATTTGTAAACTGTCAGGAATACATAACAGATTGTGACCAATAAATTGAACTTAAGATTCAAGTTCTCTTTGATTGGTTGCCACCAAAGGCTTCAGAGACCACTCTGCCCAGCTATTTTACTCATAGCTGAGAAGAGAAGATATGGATTGATGTCTTATCTGAAGGTGTTAGTAGAATGTGAATGCAAGCAGCCTTGGTGAGAATTTGATCTTAGTTTGATAATTATTTGCATGGAAAGTGGAATCATTAAGCCAAATCTTAATTTTACATTCCCTTCATATAAAAGTGTAATGTCTAGTTCCAGGAGATCTTTTTGGCAAGTCCTGATTATAATGAGAAGCATAGAGTCAACCCTGTTCATTGATGCATCTGACACATCAAAAAGTATGGTCATTTTTTGATCCTAACAAATGGGGCTCTACTTTAACACCTTTTGTGATAATCTTTTTTTTCCCCTGATATTTACCCAACCCCTTCAGCCTAGTTGGCTGGGGCTGTAGAATACACCAACTGCATCTCTGCAGAGGGATAAGACCCCTCCAATGAGTGTCCTGATATGACAACTGATGGTGAGGCTCCAGTAATGCTGGCGCTTTGGAGTATCCCTTTATTGGCATTGCTTCCAGGTCCACTTTGGCTCAGAATGGTAGCACCTGATAGACTCCTATCTATGCGTCACATAGAACTGTTTGACATTTAAACTGAGTGCAAGCAAATGACTTATGCTAAATTGAATTGTTAGAAATAGAATTATTTGCCCATGTAACTGTATATAAACAAATGACTGATGTTTAATTGAATTGTTAGTGATACATACCAAAACTTGAAACCATTTAACCGTGTGAAAATGAATGAGTAATATTGAATTGAATTATAAGTGTTAATAACTATAATTGAAACTATTTAACTGTGTCGAAACACTAGCAATACTAGTGTGCAAAGAAATTTGTTCTAATTCATTTAAAAATGAAATTACCAACAAACTGTTCATTTAAATGTGGGCAAACAAATGACTGATGTTAAATTGTTACTGTTATATAGCAGTATTTGAAACCATTAAACTGTGTGCAAAAAAGAGCTCAAACTCATTTAAAATTTTTTTCAACAAAATGTGTTTACAAATCATATATTCAGTATATATGTTAAAATAGGATTTGGCATGAAATAACCTACAAGAGTTGATATGCCATCCAACCAAACCAAATCAAATCAAACCAAATCAAACCCCTTCCCCATAGGTAGGATGTGACACAAGATCAGCTTTTAAGTGACGTAGTACTGCTTTAAATTCAAAGTTTTCTTTTTCTTAATCCAGTTGCCATAGCAAAGCTAAAGTATACAATCTGCCTGACTATTTACTGAGGAAAGAAAAGATGGATTCATGACTTTCCCAAGGACATTAGCACAAAGAGAAATGCAAACAGCCTCATTCAGGATTTGGGTTGCTGTATCCATTTCTTAAGACATTAAACATGATGCCACATGCCTCCACTTCACTGATGTGTGTAGACTAATGGGTTCCCTGAGTTTGTGTAGCCAGAAATACAGGTATTAATCACAACAATGTGGGGAGAACAAAATAAAGACAAGGTATAAATTTCAAAAGGGGGATGTGATATCATTCATGTTTGGTGGTCAACAGTAGTGAAACTGTTAGGTGATGTATTTTGGCTCAGGGTATATCTTAAATCTGCTTGTGTCAAGTTTACTTTCATGGAGTGGATACAATAACTGTATATACTTGTGTAAGTAAGTAAAAGTAAGTTGCCAACTGGAGTCGAGGGTGACCCGAAGGCTCCTTTTTCAATAGCTACTACACCATGGTGTAGGGGAGGGCGCCATTCCATTCCCTGGATTGCTCCACTTTACCCTTGATCTTTAATTTATACTGCTGAGTGTTAAGCAAGGTGGCATCAAGTACCATTTTTTGAGTCTTTGGTATGACTCAACTGGGGATTGAAACCCGGTCTCCCAGACCATAGGCGAACACTCTACTCATTAGACCAATAGCCTTGAATACTTGTGTAATGAACGGCATTTTAAGATCAATTTGTTACCTAAAAAACAAAGGATTATTCATTGTATGAGATGTTTTAGAAATGTTGAAGCTTGCTTCGTTTCTAGGTCAAACTTTACCATACTTCAATCCAAATAGTCTTTTTTGCATAGCCTATTCCTAAACAAAGGCTATTAGTTAAGATGATAATGTTTACTATTTATAACACCTGTATATATAATATGTACAAATATTATAAATAGTAAACAAAGTTATAAAGAAACTTCATTCAACTACATCAAAGTCTTGTTTATTTACCATATTGCATTGATATTGATTGTTTTAAAGTAGTTTTGAAAGTATAAACAAGTGTTTGAATGTTATCTCTTTATGTCATTGGATGTTGAAGAATTATCTTTTTAGGTTAGCAGGGGAAAAAGTTAGGGGTTGCTTATAACATGCAGTATATGATAGAAACACTGTTTTGTGGACAAAATTTAAGGATCTTCCATTACTCAAAGCTTGCTTTCTTTGTTTAATAGCATATCAATCTTTGTGGGTTATTTAGTGCCAAAACCATCCTTGTTCAAGAACAGCAGTGATACTACTCAACTCATAACTGGGTGATGAAGGGGGTTCATATCTTTCCTAAAGGTATTAGTCAGAAAGTGAATTCATTACTGGGGTATATATAGTACTTATTATTGCCTGTTACTAAACAGATGCTGATAAATGTCCCCATTTTTTACAGATGATATCTTTAATGCACTCTCACACATTTTCTTTTAATAGTATAGATGATGAAATGGACCAAAGCCTAGATGATGATTTCTTGAGTTATGAAGAGGAAATGTCCAATGTTTTTTCCACCGATGTGAATATTAGAGAATTTCAATTGCTTCTGAAGGAAACTGCTAGTGAGAAGAATTGGTTTTTGTGGATTGACTTGGAAAAATTCCGACTGAGTAAAACAGATGCCAGCAAAGAAATGTGAGTTTGTCTTCAGGTTTGTTTTAGTATAATAAACACTTTATTTTTTGTCAAAAACAAAAGAAGGACTAAATTTTGGTAAAAATTCAAATTTAAAATGATTTATAAGTTAATTTAAAAAGTTCTTAAGTAAACTTAAAAAATGGTTAATAAATTCTTAAATATTACTCTCCTGTCAGTGGTATTTAGAATATGCTAACTATCCCCACCAGATGGATATGGTCCATCCAAAAAGGAGTGTTCTGGGTATGATGCTAACTACACCTGATGGTAAGGGTTTAATTCTGGAACTCTGGGGAAGTGCATAAAAATTATTTGTATAAGAATATTAGATACTATATAACTCTGTAATTCTTCATACTGAGAATAGTTACATGAAGCTAAAAGTATTGACTAAGGATTATCTTATAAGTTAGTTTAAACCATATAACTGTGTGCAAACAAATAATTATTATTGAATAGGAGTGATTACTTGAAAGCATATAATTGTGTATAAATTATTAGTATTAGATAGTTGTGCAAATTCAAGTATTCCTATGTACACAGTCCAGTCAGCTGGGGCTGTATAATACACCAACTGCATCTCTTCAGAGGGGTAAAACTAAAAATAAGTGTCCTGGATATGACACTAAATAACTGAGGGTGAGGCTCCTGTAATACTGGAGCTTTGCAGAATCTGGAGTACCCATTCATTGCCATTGCTTCAAGGTCCACCCCAGTCCAGAGTGCTCCATCCAGGGCTGGAACACATTTTGGCTGCTTGTGTGGCTTGGTATGTCCTGGCTTTGGTGGCAGTTGTGTGGCTTGGTATGTTCTGGCTTTGGTGGCAGTTGGTCAAGGCAACCGGACATAGGTTTTGGGAAGCAGGTACTCATGTCACCAGTGCCAAGACTGACACACCTTGAGCCTCAGCGGTCCATTTTCTTTGGCTTTAACCCTCCTCAGAGGGGCTAGGTTTATTGCCTGGTACCTGAGGTACCCATTTACTGGGGAATACTGATGGGGCCTGAGGCATTTTTGGAGCCACTGAGCATGTCTGGGCGACAACCTATAAAAAAAAGGCCTTGTGCCATATCAGTTGGTGGGATGTACTACAAATACTGAGTAGCCAAAAAATTTTTCACAGTACTTGATTTGATGACTCATGAACTTAGTGCGTTCCTATTAGCCATGATAATATGGGTACTTCTATTTAGGAAGGAGTGAAGAATTCTAATTAATGTTTTATTGCTCTCTGTTATAATGAGAATTTGAATGATTAGAAAATGATGTTCAGTGTAAACATAAACCACTAAAATTTTTAAATTGGACTAAAAATTGCTTTATTCTCCTCTTTAGAGCATTTTAAGCATATTGCTAATAGTTTTTTTTCTTTTGTAATATATAGCATGTTCAGTGTTGATTTTTGTAATTTTCTGAATTAATCACTTATATTTTTCCCTCAGACAAATACTGATGCATTCAATTCATTTGAAACAATAAGATATTTTATTTTAATTGTTATCAGATTTTAACAAGTCAGCTATCTGAAAATCAGATAGACATCAAGGGAAATAACTCCTTATTGTTTTCTTTTAATTAGCTCCCTTGAATCTTTTAAGTTTCTGTCATTTTTGTTTCTGTTTTAAATTAAAATCACCTTTTTCACAGCAGAAATTCTTTAGTGCTTTTTCTAGTACACACGCTGATCTTATAGAAATTTCACCGTTGAATCTGAATATACAAATTATATATATATATATATATATATATATATATATATATATATATATATATATATATGTATATATATATACATGCACACACACACACGCACATATATATATGTATATAAATATATGAGTTATGTATATATATATATATATATATATATCAGGGTAAACGGAAATAAATCTGACGGTATGTAAATATACAAATATTAAAAAAAAACAAGGTATTCAGTTGATGATTTCATTTATAGTTTAATTATTTGCCAATGCTAACCATCATGGTTTTTATATTAAACTATCATCAGGGAAACGTTGATATGATAACACTTTCAAGCTTAATACTTCCTAAATTACAAAGTCACAAAATAAAGAAGAAAAAGTAAAGAAAGAAAAAGAGTAGGAAGAAGGGAAATATATATATATATATATATATATATATATATATATATATATATATATATATATATGTATAAGATAGCTAATAAAAATAACCATCACAACTCACCACCAATTACCCATTCATCTCAAAACTATCATGCTTACACATCATACCATTGATTTCCTATATTTATTTCCTTAATTTTGTAATGATAACATTTTGCTCTTTAGTTATAATCCTCACCATATAAAAAAAAATAAATAAACATAGCTAATACAAACAATTATTTCAACAACTTAACATTATATTCCTTATGTATGGACTGGATCACTATGATATATATGCAATATATCATCAATACATTATAACTGATACAAATTATTATGGTAATCTAAGTTAAATCACATCCCAACATAAAATACCAATATTGTATAATATTCCATTGTATATTACAATATAACATATCCCTCCACCATGATATTTATTGTGATTCTGGCCTACCATACTACATTTGCCTATTTACGCATACAAATCATAACTTTATTTTCTTCAAAATGCAATGATGATGTTTTGTTGCTTAGTTAAAATCACCTCCACAAATATACACACAAGTACATAAAGAAACAAATAAAGAGTTTTTTCTCGGCCGTCCTGTAGCAAACCCTGCAACATAACAGCATTCATCTATCCGGAAGACAACTTCAAGTTTATCGTGCTGCATAATTATCTTCACACACACATATACTAAACACCACTTCTACGTCCACACACAATAATACGCAACTATAACCCACACAAACACACACATACACACACACTCACAAACACTCATAAAGATTTGTATGCAATTGTAATGGTTTTTTACTGTATTTTTCGATTTTTTTGATTCCTTCATTTTCTTTCATTATCTGCTTGATGATTGTTGTTTGTAAAACTTTATGAAATCTAAGGTCATAGACAAACTTCCATGGCATTAGATATATGAAATCTAATATATATATATATATATATATATATATATTTAGCAAATATATTGTACTTTAAAATAAATTTTAAACTTTAATTATGTCACATAGTTTTTAAACAGAATGCTACAAATGGAATTGAAATGCTAAAAGTTTTCATATTTTCTCATTTCTTTTTAGTATTGAATATAAATATAAATTGTGATATAAAAACCGAAATGGAGTCAAATAATTCAACTATGAATAAAATCATCAACCGAATACCTTGTTCTTTTCATGTATATATATATATATAGTTTAAAAAACAAGAAATTTAGAAATAGTATTTTCATGTATATATATATATAGTTTTTCCTGTATATATATATATAGTTTAAAAAACAAGAAATTTAGAAATAGTATTCCATAATCAATTTATTTCGCTTCTTAAAGCTCATCAGATGGATTTCAAGTTTAATTAGTGAAATAGATTTATTATGGAATACTAATTTCTTGTTTTTTATACAAAAAATATATATTTAGCTCTGCAGGTATATTTTGTATTAAATAGCCGTGTACTGAGTGCTCATTCTTTGGATATTCACTGTCCTGATTTACTTGATATATATATATATATATATATATATATTTACTAATCTAATATCTACCAGCATTCACGGTACCAGAAAAAAAGAAAAAAAACCCACCAGGAACAAGAGATTAGAGTATCTCGAATCACCGTCCGGGGGAAAAAGAAAAAATATTATAGGTCAAAAAGAAAGAAAAGGCCAACCTCATCGGACACCTTGAAAAAAATCAAGGGATATGCAGTCAGTTGGTCAAAAGAAAACTAAAACCTTCTGCGAATCCTGCAATGCTACAATTACAAGAGTGCTCAACACGAGTGGAGCCAATTATAAAATTAACTTCTAAGCTAGGTGGGTTTTTGGTGAATATAAGACGGCGTTTTCTCCTTTAGCATTGGTCGGGGTTAGACTTCCTGATGATTCGATAAGGTGAAACTTTAGCAGAAGATTTCCGACTCGCGATTTAAGTTAATTTTATATATATGTATATATATATCATCATCATGATGTCATGCCACAGGCACAGATATCCCAGACCCTCTCTCACCACTTCTCCCTTTCGTTCATCGCCTCTGGCTGGTCTTCAGGGCTACATCCCGTATCCTCACATAGCTGCTGGATGTATGTTCGAGCTGGTCGTCCTGCTTTTGCCCAGCCATATGTGGGGGTCCATAGTAGTACATCACTTATGAGCTCATCCCTGCTTCTCTAGCAGTGACTTCAATCAATTTTCATGCCAAGAGCAATCCTCAGACCTTCAGAATGAAACTCAAGTAATGATACTACAGTAAATGATTACTTATATTTTTCTTCATATCTTATACTGATCTGTTTGTAAGTATTGAGTGCTCTTCCCTTTGTAATTTCAATATTTTGCACTCATATATATATATATATACTTTCAATAGTGTACTCATGTTTGAAATGAATAAAATATTTTAAAAGCAGTTAAACTATTTTAAAATTCTTAAAAAGAACCCTTTATTTCAATTAATTCCCTTCAGAGAATTGTGTCCATAATAGTTGAGTTAATATGTGATGAATTCAAATTTTGGGTTGTGACTAACGAAAAAGCAAGGAGGTGGGAAGGAAAAAAGAAAAGGAAAAAAAAATTACTGATTTGGCACAGGTAATTTTAATTTCCAAAAGGATTGCTGAAGAGAATCTTTGTAGAGTATTGCTTCTGTATATAGAGTTCTGGCGGGAATTTGGTAATCAATAAGGCCTCTAGGATTAACAAATAGAGTTCATTGTTGGAAGACTCAAGAATGGAGGATATGGACTGGTTATATGTGGCTCTGCAGGTTGGATTGTCCAATAAATGATGAGCAATGGCAGAAGGTGGATTTTGATTGGTTGATATTATGAAGTAGTCCAAGGTATTGATGTGAATATGAGAAGGGATGTGCTTGTGTATTCTGATATCTAACCTCTGTGCCATACACCCAATATAACACACATCACATCTGCTTAAGAATTTGTATATAAAGAAACACACTATTTTTGAGATTTTGGATTTAAGGATGACACACAAGTTAACTGAATTAAAGCAACGACTGACAGATCTTTAATTTGTTCAAGAAGTTACATGGAGGCATTGTCTATCCAGGGTAATTTGAGATATACAGATTATTAGTGCCCAGTGGACTACTGATTTTGTTAAATTAATTTTGTGTCTACGTGTGTAGAATGATCTCCACTGTGTGTATGAGCCAGTTAACATTGGTTTACGGTAGATGGAAGTCTGTATGCCAAGATTAGTCTGCTCAACAAGGACATCAAGAAATTAAAGACTATTGTTATTCTCAAATTTGCAAGTGAACGTCAACATTGGGTGGAGTTGGTTGACTGTGTAGAAAAAGCATCAGCTCTCTTATCTGGAGGAGAATATTACAAAAGTGTCATCAATGTACTGTTTGTAAAATACTGGTTTGTTGGTGATTTCGAAGAAGATTTCTTCCTGAAATCCCCACCCAAATATTCGCTACCCATACTAATTCAGTCAACTTGTTAGTACATTGTGTTATTAAAGCTGAACTGTACACATTTATTAGCGATGTACATGAGCCTCAAGAAGATGCCGTGACTGGCCTACGAATGTAAACAGATCGGATTACACCTTCGCCCTAGAAAAATAACATCCGGGTATGGCCAGAAAAGATGAAGCCCTTTTTCGACTCTAACCAGCCGTTACAGCTAAGAAAGGGATAAATTAACATTTATTTAACCCTAAACCCTTCTGCCAGGAATAATTCTATAAAAATGGAAGTAATACTCTTCACTAGCCTATACCGGACTATAGAAGTACATATTTTCTACGTCCATTTTTTATAGAACTTTCTATACACGTGGCACGACAGAAGTGGAGTTCCAGTTCTTCCATATGAAAAAGGCTTCAAGCGGCGAAAATTTAGAGGTCCCCGCGGACGCTCTAGGGCGTTTGTGTGTGGCCTTTCCTCTCCAGTTCTTGGGTTGCATTCGGTAGGCCGTCTTACCTCTGGGCGGTTCTGCCGGGTGTGCCTCGGCACTGGAGATTTCCTCCGGCCTCAGGGGGCCATCCCCCCAGGCTTATACCCCCTTCGGGGGGGTTGGGTTTATTGCCTGGCGCCTGAGGCGCCCCAAAAAGGGGAATGCCGACGGGGCCGAAGGTATTTTTGGCCTTGCCGGACGCGTGTGGGCTTCGGCCCTGCGACCGGGCCCACCTTAAAAACGGCCTTGTGCCATATTCGTGCGTTGGTGGGACGCAACGATAAATACAGAGGTCTACGCGGACGCTCTCAGGGACCACTGGGCTCCATGAGGCTTGGGTCCTACGTTATCGTGGTTGCACCCACCTCACCACCACTTCTAGTGGCAGATTCAACCTTTTTTTTATGGTCCTTTTTAAGAGCTATGAGAGGTCTCCTTCTGCAGGTCGGAGTATCTCTGGCGGTCATTAACGACCAGTCAAAATAGCCGGCCAGGAGGCAAACATGAAGAGGACTCACTAAGACCAGCTGGTCTTAACCATCGCTTGGTTCCGCTCGTCCGTTTGGCTGCACAGTACTAAAGGCAAGGGTTGGTCTTTAGTTACTGCTCCACCATCCACGCAGCGCTAAGATAACGCCAATCTTAGCCTCGGCCTCCTGGCCTGTTCACTCGATAGTGCAGAGCTTTGGCACCCAAAACCTTAGCTACCTACACAGCTTTGGCGTGAAAAGCCTTAGCTACCACCACAGCTTTGGTGCAAAAAGCCTTAGCTACCTACACAGCTTTGGCATGAAAAGCCTTAGCTATTGTCCCGATCAGCCCTCATAACTTTGGCGCAAACAGCCATAGCTACCATCAACGATACGCCCGCTCAGCTATCTGGCACGACAAAGCCATAGCTATCGTAAACGATATGCCTACACAGCTATCTGGCGCGACAAAGCCATAGCCACTGTAAATGATATGCTCGCACAGCTAGGGGGCACGACAAAGCCCTAGCTTCATCGATCCGCTCGCTCGACTGCGTATATGCTAAGGCCTGGCAAACCTTAGCCACCATCTCTCCGATCGTTCACTTGGTCCGCAGTACTAAGACGCGATTAAGTCTTAGCAAACCATGCTCGCTCAATCTGTACGCTACCAAGCTGCCAGCACCGACTTCGACCACGACGCTGTTACAGACGCTCCTGCATTCTACGACTCGGCTGATCTCAGCTTCCAGCAATGATCATCTAACCGCACCTACCAATCGAACATACCAGCTACCGACATCGTCCATCTAGCTGGAGACCAAACACTACAACTATGTCTGTAATTTCTGACAATAAATTGCCATCCTTGTTGTATTTGTTACCTTGCCCCTTTTGTTTTCCTTCATTGTCTCTGGCTGTCAGTACTTGCACACATTAAACTAAAATTCATTTGCGGGGTCGATTCGTTTATCAGCTCCACAACAAAGATGTTTTCTAGAATAGGAGGTGGGATCCAAGTGACTACAGTTTAGGATGGTGATGCTTTCATCTAAGGGAACACATGGTGATGCTTTCATCTCAGGGAACATTTGTGTTCACTATGTTGAATGAGCCGAAGAATGAGTTGTTGAAATCAACAGGTATATTTTGAATCTGATTTGCAAAAGTGAATGAGTGACTATTGCAATGTTGAAAATAGAATTGTATATCAGGTTCAAGTTTGCTGGCCACTTAGTATATATATATATATATATATATGTGTGTGTGTGTGTGTATGTATACACACTACCGGTCAAAAGTTTTTAGTCACCCTCAAAAATTTTTATTTCTCATCCTAAAAGTGTTATTTTTAATGAAAGAAGTTAAACACCACAAAGGTTTTATTAATATACTAAATACAAGTCTCCTGGGCCACATTATATACAAATTTAAAAAAAAAGACACAAAACTTCACAAACTTTTGATCCATCAAAATGACCCCCTTTAGCCACTATCACTGCTTCACAGATTCTTGGCATACTTTCCACTAAAGACTGGAGGTAGACTGAAGGCAGTTCTGCCCAGCTTTCCTGCAACAGTTGCCAGAGGTGAGCCACACATGGGTTGTTTAGCTCCAACTTTTTGGTAAAGTTCATCCTGCACCAGTTCAATGGGACTCAAGTCCACTGATTGTGCTGGCCTATACATCAGTTAAAGGATGTGCTATTTCTCTTTGCTTTAATGTACCTCTGACAGAGTTTACCAGTATTTTTTGAAACATTATCTTGTATGAGTAAAAATCCTTGACCCACAAGCCATGTTCCAGATGGGATTGTGTGATGTTGCAGTATGCTGTGATAGCTGGTCTGATTCAGTTTGCCCTTCATCAGGAACAAATCCCCAACTTTGCAATTGGAAAAGCCCCCAACATCATAAGAGAACTTCCTCCATGCCTTATGGTTGGTGTTATACAGGGGGTTGCAGCTTTTTCACCAACTCTTCACCATACATAAACCCTTCTATTTGACTGAAAGATTTTGAACTTTGATTTATCAGTCCAAACAACTTTATTCCATTATTTTATTGTCCAGTCTTTGTACTTCTTGGCCCACTGGATCCTTCTGACATTGTTTTGCTTCTTCAACAGTGGTTTCTTGACTGTATTTCTACCATATAAGCCAGCTTCACAGAGTCTTCTCCTCACAATGGATGTTAATACATTTCTTCATGACATTGTTTCAGTTGTGCAGTGATGTTTTGGAGCAGTCAGCCTTCACACAAGCTGGTGACTCTGATGAAATTATCCTCTGTTCTAATTGTTGCTTTTGGTCTAATAGCTCTACTTTTGGTCCTATTTTGTCATGTTTCTTGATGTCTCCTAATAGTATAATCTATTGTAGTTCTGGGAATTTTTATTTTTAGTGCTAAAGAAGAAAAATAACTTCAAATCAATTTTTCAAAATGATATCTGGTTATACTTGGGTCAATGTTACTGAGGAAGACTTGTATTTAGTATAATATATGAAAACATTGTGGTGCTTAACTTGTTTCATTAAAAATAACACTTTTAGGATGAGAAATAAATATTTTCTAGGGTGCCCAAATACTTTTGCTGGGTAGTATATATATATATATATATATATATATATATATATAGTAAAGTAAAGTTAGCGACCATAGTCGAGGGTGACCCGAAGGCTCCCTTTTCGATAGCTACTACACCAAGGTGTAGGGGAGGGCGCTACTCCATTCCCAGGATTGCTCCACTTTACCCTTGAACCGTACCTTATAATGCTGAGTGTTAAGCAAGGTGGTATCAAGTTCCATTTTTAAAGTCTTTGGTATGACTCGACCTGGGATTGAACCCAGGTCTCCCGGGCCATTGGCGAACACTATCCATTATTCCTTTATTTTGTGTATCAAATATCTTTATTTTTTCTTTAATCAATTCTAGGAAGGAATATGGATATATATATTATTTTTCTTTATAAAATGAAATATCTTAATGTCAGATTTTCATCTTCCCTGCCATCATTTCCTTATGTCTTAAAATTTGTCTTTCAAGGAAACTTTGAAGTTTACACGTATTATTTAAGTTTAATTTTGTTATCATTTGCTTGTTGTGGAGCTTGTGTTACTACCACTACAACTGTTATTATTGTTGATAAAAGATGAAAAGAAAAAAATTACATAGTTGGGACTCCAGCTTGGTGAAATAACCTCAGGAGATTATCAGAATCTATTGCAGAATATCATGAGCTAAATAATTTCTTTAAAATAAGTAGTCCAAGGTAAATAACTCTTCCTTTTAGTTAACAGTAATTCCCCATACATTTTTTATCGACTATTTTTATCTTGTTATTACTTGAATTTTTTCACTAAATTTGAATTTGATTTAAAAATCAAATTCATAATTTGAATTGCAATATGAATTAGACTTAGAAATAAAATTTATAATTTGAAGTATCCATATACAGATAAAATGTAATTTTTCAACTGTTACCTGAACTCGATTTAGAATTTGATTTAATTTTAATGAACTTAAGTTAAGCATCACTAAGAAATTAATTTTTATTTGAGCTTGATTTAGAAATTGAATTTAAATTATAATTTGGACTGCATTTAAAGTTAAATCTATTATAGGAATTATAATAATAATCATAATTTGAATTAGATTTAGAATTTAATTCAAAATTTGAACTATAATTTGTGCTAGATTTAAAAATCACATTTTATATTTGAATTATATTTTGAGCTAGATTTAGACCTTACATTTCTGAATATTGTATGCTAAGAAAGATATAATCTTTTTGATAAAAATTACTTTTGTTTGGACTAAGCCAATTTTTTTTTTTTTACAGATGTATTTTTTCTATTAAGAATAAATATTACAACACAACTCCCCGTTTTGAACTTCCAACAGAACTTAAAAAGGAAATAGACATAGGTGACTGGAAATCTTTGACAAATAAAAAAGTCATTCAAATACAGAAAAAAATTCTGGAACCAATTTTTCAATACTGGTAAGAATATTTTTGTGTTGGCAAAAACTAAAAGAAGGTCCTACAAAATTTTACTTAATAACTATCTCAATTCAATGTTAACCTTGGATAGTTTTCTCCTCAAGAATACTATAATATTTTTTCTTTTGACATTAATACTATGTTTCATCCTCAATCTCAATTGTAATTTACTCTTAGGCTTGTCGCACTTGTGGGTAATGCACTGGGATTGAGGGAATCCAAATTACAGGGTTTTGGATTCATTTCACTGTACCTAGTCAGCAACATGTGTTGCCCTAAGTTCATGAAGACGGTAAATGCTGATTCTAAACCAAATTAAATACCCTTCTCTTACGTGTCTAATCTTATGCGTAGGAAATCTATGATGCCCAGAGCAATAAGCTAATATTTACCCAGTGTTTTCTTGGTATATTTTATGTATATTATTCTCTTATACAGGCTATCATTATGTCTGCTATACAAGAACAATGGTTTTAAGTTGTCTGAAATTTCTTAGATGAAGAACTGTTATTATTAATTTTTGACAAGTTTTTCTTTTATTTTATTGTTACTTTTTATCAGACTGTTCAGGTTAGTACAATTTAGAACTGTATAAGAGGTTCTTAGCATAATGGTTGTTGTAAAAAATGAAATTGATGGTCAGAGTTCGAATACAGGATGAGGCTGTTTGTGTTTCCCTTTGTGCCAATGCCCCTCACGAAGGTATTCCATTTCTTCTTCACAGCTTTGGTTTAATAGTAGGGCAGATTGTGTTCTTAAGTCTTGGTTTGGCAACCACTCTAGGAGAAGGAAAACTCTAAATTTAAATCAGCTTTATTCAGCTTAAGAAAAATTGACCTTGGGTCACATCCTGTTTGTGGCAGATGGGGTTGGGTAAATACACACAGTTTATAGCCATTAAAGGAAGCAGTGTTGGTTAATTTCCCTGGTAAAATTGGTCTAGGTAAAATCTATGTTCGATGGATTTCTAGGATGTGACACAAGTTCAAGTCTTGTAGGGGTATACTTCTTTATTTATGATTCATGCTGTCTATTTTAACAGTCAGAGAACATGTATTTACCCAATCCCTCAATCACAGATTGGGTGTTGAACTACGTCAATTTTTAAGTGGTGTACTGTTGGTTGAAATTCAGAGTTTTCTTTCTCCGAGGCAGGTTGCAAAGATAGATTTAGACCTTTACCAAGGACATTAGTGCAAAGTGAAATGCAAGCAGTTTTGTTCAGGATTTGAACTCAGATCACTGTATTCATTTCCTATGATGATAACCATTATGCCATGTGTGCAAGAGAGACTTCTCATAGTGGTGTAGTGGCTAATGTGCTGAACTGTAACATCATAGTGAATGAGTTCAAACTCCAGTCATGCTATTACATTCACTTTCAGGCTAATACCCTTAGAAAAGGTATGAACCTCCTTTATCCTCCTCCCACAGCAATGGGTTAAATAGTACAACTATTATTCTTTTACAAGGATGGCTTTGGCATTAAATAACCCACAGATGTTGACATGCCATTAAACAAAGAAACCAAACCAAACTATGCAAGCATCTATTATAATCATAGAATGTAACAACCTTAGGGCTGTAATAAAAAAAAAAAAATAGTCAAAATTTAACAGAGGTAATGAATAGAATCTGTAGATTCTGTAACTTTGAGGGAAATGCCCAAGTTCAGTGGTGGCAATATATCTAAGAAAACTCGGAAAAATTTTTTAACAAAAATATGAGAGAAAACTGAAGAACAATTTAAAAAAAAAAATTTCTAATTGCTTTTTTATATGAAATATTCTATACAAAAATAAAATCACTTATGAATGAATAAGTATTAAAAGTTTTATTGAAATTTGATGAATAGCTGATTTTTTGGTAAATTATTTAAATCAAAGTGTAATTTTCCCACAAATTTGTCTTTATGGAAATTATTACATTTTAAATACATAATTTTCCATTTTTTTTACTGTCACAGAAATGATTTTTTTGTTAGTTGATTTTCTTATAAAACAAAGATTGCAAGATTTTATTATTTCTAGTGAAATATTATCCAATGAAATATTATTAAGTGTAATTTATTACCAAACTTTACAACACTGAAACTGTAGCTAAAATATATACTCACTCTCAATCTTGTGTAGTGGTATACTTATTTTTGGACTTCTATGCATTCATAATTTTAGTTACTGTATTTCAATGCTGTAGAGTTTGGTAATGAATAATACCTAATGATATCTATTTTGATTGAATAAAGTCGCATTAGAAATGATAAAATCCTGATATTTTTGGTTTAGAAGAAAATTAAAGAATTTACAGAAGTATACTTACTTATGGGTGAATTAAGATAAGATTTATTTTAAAATTTGTTGTGATATTATTGTTGGTTTTTTAAAAATATTCAAATAATTATGCCTGTATTTGGTTTAGCATTATATAAGAGAATAAATACATATAGCTTATTTTACCTATAGAAAATATAAACTTGAAATTACAGAATTGTTACACATTATATTTGAGATTGAATCATATTTGCCATGTCAACTGAGACAATAGAATACACCAACTGCATCTCTACAAAGGATGAGGCCCCACCTCCCATGAATATCCTGTTTATGACACTAAACTGCATCTGATGGTGAGGCTCCAGTCCTGGAGCTTTGGGGAATGTGAAGTACCCCTTCATTGCTATTACTCCCAGGTCCACTTTAACCCAAAATAATAGTACCTATTAGAGTCCCATCCATGGGTTAAATAGAACTGTTTAACCATTTAACTGTGTGCCAATAAATCTCTGATGTTAAATTGAATTATTCGAGTTATATAGCAATACTTGAAACCATCTAACTGTGTGCAAGTAAAACTATTAGTGTTAGATAGCAATACTTGAAAGCATTTAATTGTGTGCAAAAAAATGAGCTCTGGCTTATTTAAAAATATTACCTTCAAGCTATTCATTTACAAATCACTTATCTAATATCTATATGTATAAACAGGATTTGGCAATAAATAACCTACATTGGTTGATTTGTGATAATACGAATGAACCAACCAACCAACCAACCAAGGAACCATCCAACTTGAATAAGTGCAGTAATTCAAATTTAGTCATATAGCTACAGTTTATTTCTTCTGATTTATACCACACCATATCATTTGTTGGTGCCAAGTAGTAATGAATATAATAATCTTATTGGAATGCTTGCTGCTAAGGAACATATTTCGTCAAGTCCCTACTCATCAAGGACCAATATCATATTTACCAACCCCTCTGCATGGGCAGGATGTGACACAAGGGTAATATTTAAGTGGAGTTTAACAGGTTTGAATTCAGAGTTTTCCTTCTTCTAGACTGGTTGCCTCACCAAGTCTACCCCACTATTTGGCCCTAGTTGGAGGGTATTTGTGCTATGTGAAATGCAAACAGTCTCATTCAGGATTTGAACTTGTGTCACTGTGTCCATTTCCTGCAATGACAACCATTACATGACAACACATCCAAGGACCAATATTAGCATTAGTACACCCATGACGTACTAACACTGAATAAATGGAAGGAAAGACAAGATAAGCTCATTTGTATACACATTTAATATATGCATAATATTCATATTGAAAAGAATATTAAAAAGAATACACAGACTTGCCCCATCAGCTCAAAATGTGTACATTTTGTTTTATGAATAAGTATTATGTAAAAAGAGTACAAAAATGGAAAAAGATTTACTTGATTTATTCCTGTACAATAAAACTTTAATAGTTTTGATGCCAAGAAATCTTTAAATGCAGTTTCTACTGCTTTGGAATGGAACATTTTTGGCATAAAAGGTGTCTAGATGTTTGAAAAAATGTTTATAGTTAGGTGAGAGATCAGGAAAATATGGTGCATGTGTCTCTCAGTGAGCTTTCTGCAATGTCATTCTGGCAACATGTAACCAAGCTTTGTCACACAACAAAATTATGACCAAGCTTGTACTCATGCAAAAAAAAAAAATGTAAAGGCAAAACTTTTTTATCATGTAAAACTTTCATATAACCTTCAAAACTGAATTCTGAAAGAAGTAATAGATAATTAACAAAGAGGACACTTTAATCATTAGGTATGTGGATTTTTCATTCAACAACAATTAAAATTGAACTGACACATTGGCATAATGGTTTGAGTGTTCACCAATGGTCTGGTTGACTGGGGTTCAATCCTTGGTCAAGTCATATCAAAGACACATAAAATGGCACTTGATGCCTCCTTGCTTGACATTCAGCATTATAAGGTATAGATCAAGGATTAATGAAGCAATCCAGGGAAAGGAGTAGTGTCCTTCCCAATATCTTGGAGTTGTTATTGAAAAGGTAGCCTCCGGGTCACCCTCAACTACAGTCAGCATATACTTGTGTTAAGTTGACCCTTGATTTATGGTCATTAAATCATGGGATTAGTTTGTTTTTAGTCTTTTCCATTATGTTAAAATTTCTGCTTGACAAAACTATTACTCATGTATTGATTGATATCAGTTTTGTGTAATAATTAGACTGATACACAAGAATGTACAGTAATTATTATATAGTGGACAATTTTCATCTTTGTTTTGGTAAATACAGCTTCACTGTTCATATATTTTGAAAACACCTCATAAATTGGTAAATCAATAAATCTATAGCATAATCATGAAAAAAAAACAACATATATTTTAAACAGATAATTCCTGAATCTATTATGGGATTTAAAATTTATTATGAAAACAAAATCTATTTTAAAGAAAATTTCAATTTTTTTTAAAACTTCAGGTATTATATATATTTTTGTATAAATCAAAAGATTAGAAATAACCAAATTCTATAAATCATTGATTTATAGAATTTGGTTATTTCTAATCTTTTTAATTATACCAGAATTTTAACTTTACAAAATCCTTATTTATGTATAGGTTGGTCCCCTATTAATTCTAAATTATTTATTTTTTCATGGAGCTTGACTTTATATTTTTTTGATTTAAAAAGTAAATTCAGAATATGAAATTTAAGATGAAAAGGATTTAGAAATTAATTTATGCTTTAAATTATAATTTGAATTAGAATTAGAAATTAAATTCATCATTTGAATTATATTTAAATCTATTGTATGAATTATAATTTGAATTAGGTTTAGGTTGATTGATTGATTTTAACACCATTTCAACCTGTCTCAGGTTATTTTCTGCCAAGAGGTTAAGGAATCTCATCCACTGTACATTCATATTTACATTTTTTGCATTGAATTTTTTTTGCACACAGTTCTATCAAATACAAATAATTTTTAAACTGATCTATTTGATCCATTGATGGGACCTGGGAGTAGTAGCAATGAAAGGGGATTTCTACACTACTCAGATCTCCAGAAATAGAGCCTCACTATCTGATGCAGTTTAGTGTCATACCCAAGAAACCTCTTTTTGGTGAGATCTTATCCCTCTACAGGGAATACAGTCATTCTTTTGTAACCCTGGTGATTAGATTTAGAGTATATTCTAACTCCAGTGATAAGATTTAGAATTCAATTCAAATTTTTTGTGTCAAAATTAGGTTCTCAAAATTGGACCAACACATGAGTATATATTGTATCTATGATCCTTATATGAAGTCTATGACTTGCAGGAGTGGAACGTTGTGGTATAATGGCTAAAATATTCAACTGTGGTCTTAAAGTAAGCAAATTTAAACCCCTGTTACACTATTACATTCACTTTTGGACTAATACCCTTGGGAAAGCTATGAACCCCCTTATCTCCCTTGCTATGGCTTAAATAGTATCACTGCTGTTCTACCAGGATGGCTTTTGCATTAAATAACCTATAAAAGTCAATATGCCATTAAACAAAGAAACCAAAACTAAACAAAACCATGATATGTGGATTATTAATGTTTTGCTTTGGATGACTTGGAATCTTGATTTATTAGTTTCAACAAGGAGGATCTAGTTATTTACATAGCTCAGTTCTACACAAGAAATAACTCAAACTATTGTGTTTTTCAGTTGCTTTGGATGACTTTTGAAATCTTGGTTTATTAGTTTCAACAAGGAGGATCAAGTTATTTACATAGCTCAGTTGTACACAATAAATAACTCAAACAATTGTGTTTTGCCCCACTAGTGCTGGAGGTCAGTGTTCAAGCCTAGAAAAAAAGCCAAAATTTTATTTGCTGATTTTCAACAGGAAAAAATTGGCACAATGCTTTTCCTATCTCAATTCCTTTTAGTCAGTTTTGTATTATACTAATGTAAGCTTAGAAAATATTCACAGTTGCCTATGTCCACTACAAATCTGCATGACTGGTGTCATGTCAAATGTTGGCAGTTGACAGTTGGCCTAACAGGTTTTTAAGGAACTGAATATATGTGGTAACCTACTGTGACATTGGGTCAACTACTTATCCTTGTTATTGGGTTCAGGAACCTTACCATTGTTCTTGGTTAATGTTTGAGACGGCTTGCTTTCTGTTGTAGGGATTGGATCATTCTCAAATATTCAATCTAAATATTTTGTTGTAAATTATATTTATAAATCAATTGTGATTGTAAAACTAAAGATAAAAGAGAAGAGTAAAAGAAAAAAAAATTGCAATTTATGCTAGAACAAGAACATTAAAATCCAAATCTATAATGATTGCTGTATATTCAAATTTTGTATATATATATATATATATATATATATATATATATATATATATATGTGTGTGTGTGTGTGTGTGTGTGTGTGTATGTGTGTGTGTGTGTAATGGACTCTCCTGTCAATCTTGGTTTTTAAAGATATGAACAGTTGGAATAACCACACAAGTGCTTTGTTTATAGTAGGGAAGGTTTGTGTTGAATGACACTCCTTTGGTTTTGAGTTAAAAAATTTTCCTTCTCCAAGACCAGTTGCCTTATCAAAGCTAGAGAGCCCAATTTACCTTACTATTTTACCCATAACTGGTATATATATATATATATATATATATATATATATATATATAGTGGACTCTCCCATAGAGAATGAGGGATGAGAGTTCAGCAATTTCAGCTGTCATGTTCTTTTTCATAAACTTTCTGTTGTTGTAAATTTGGGTGTGTAATTGATGCCCAGCAATTTAGACCTAATGATGGACATATACGAATAAGTTTATTTTAAATCACCTTTTCTAAACCTTGATTCAGGTGGAGAAAGCAGTGCTATCACTAGAAAGGGTTGTTTTGTTGCAAAATAAGGATACAAAGATGAGAATTACTTGCAATTGCTCTGTCAGTGGCTGTCTGTCTTTCACCATAGATGTGTGAAGTGTAAACTGAGGGGTCCCAGTGGTATCCTCCACTTACCCTTGTCACTCTCTCTTCCTTGCTATAGGATCTTGTAATCTACAAATCATGCAAGAGCTCAAGCTGGAAGCAGAATGTATGTATGTCCTACTGAACAACTCGTCCTTGTGAATTGTTTTAAGTGGTCATTGTTTGTGTTGCACAATGCACACTCTCTCCACCATATTAATATTGCCTGTACAGTTGCAATGTGTGCTACATGTCAGATGTTAGAATGATTGCAAACATGTGCTAGATGGCCACTGACCTCAAGAGAGGGTTCATCTGTCCTTTAACAGGTCTTGATTTTTGTTCTGCTGAGTATATAGCTATTCTCCTCACAGTCATATGTATATATATATATATATATATATATATATATATATATATATATATATATATATACCTTACCCCTCCACAGTGAGTCGGGTACAATATGTCAATTTTTTGTGAAGTAAAACTGGTTTAAATTCAGTTTTCCTTCTAGATTGCTTGCCTTACCAAAACTTAAGAATTCAGGTTGTTCTATTATTTACACATAGCATAAAGATGAATTCATTCCGAAAGGCAATAAAATAAAGTGAAATACAAACACAATCATATGATATTTTTTGAAATAGGAATGCTGATTTAATCATAGAACAGTCGTAATTTTTCTTTGTATATATAATTTCTTCCCTTGTTTTTTTGATTTTATCAAACATCCACTGTTGATCAGTCAATGATTGGTATCATCATTTTTAAAGCCCTGACGCTTGTTTATTCATTATATATATATATATATATATATATATATACATATATATATATATATATATATATATATATACATACAAGGATCATTAAATAAGTTTCCAGACTTTTTTTGAATGGGCACTTTTATTGATAGTACACACATGAAACTCTAGTCCCCTTCGAGGAACTGTCTTGATGCCCATCTTGGTCAAATAGTCAAATACTCCAAGGATGGAGTAGTGGACTGGTGCATTGTCCAGGTGGAAATGCCACTGACCCGATTTGAAGAGTGCTGGCCTCTTCCGACGGAATCTCTTCCTGAACTCCCTTAAAACCTCAACATAGTAACCCTAACCCTAACCCTTTAGTCAATGAATCTGGTGTTCTGACTTCCTTACTCCTTCTACACCTCTAATCATCCCTCACAGACTCCCTGCCTTCTTTGAATCTCTTATGCCACTCAAAAACTGATGCTTGATTCATGCAAGATGGTCGAAACAATCAGGCTTTGGTAGAGTGTATTCTAATTCCTGCTGTAGCTGTTCATTTGAACCTGAAATCATAAAAATTGGTCAGTCATCTTATAAGATGTATAGCAATAACATACTAAATTTTCAAGAGTCTACAACGATTTTCAATGCCTGTAAAAAAAATGTCTGGAAACTTATTGTAGCCCCCCCCCCATATATATATATATATATATATATATATAAATAAACAAGGCATTTTAAAATTTTAAAAATGTTTTATATGTAACTAGCTGCACTGAAGAGTTGCGATCCAATGAAACAGTCTGTCCATGGATGACAATATATATATATATATATATATATATATATATATATATATATATATATATATATATATATCTATATAAATAAACATGTCATTTTAAAACACACACACATATATATATATATATATATAAAGTATTGGAAGAAAGATCTTTTGGATTTGGAATGTGTTATGTTACCAAATAAATCTACTGTTCAATATTCTCTCAGTGTATATTTTATTTTCTCCTCGTAGCATGAGTCTATATCTAACCTTTTTCATTTGCAAATTATATACAACAACTCTCTTATATCACTACAGATCATTTAAAATTGGTTTCTTTGTTTAATAGCATATCAACCTTCATGGGTTATTCAATGCCAAAGCTATTCTTGTAGAAAAACAGTAGTGATACTATTTAACCCACATCTGGGTTGATAAGGGGGTTCATACCTTACCCAAGGGTATTAGTTAGAAAGTGAACACCATATTTCGATTAGAGTACAAACTTGCTATCTATGATGTCGCAGTCCAGCATGTTAGTCCTTATACCATGAGGACTTATTTTGTAAATAAAAAATCAACCTTGATCCTATTCAAAATGTAATGTTTCTAATAATTTATTTTGTTATTGCAATCACTTTATTTCAAAGATTATATCATCCAATGCTTGCTCTCCTGAGCAATGCACTTGGGAAGCCCCTGCCTTAAGTTCCACAGTGCTTACTTACTAATAGCTTCACTGTTGTGATATTCTCTCGTGTTTGAACACTGCGATTTTCTTTATAAAGCTGAACATGTCTTTCTGAAATTTTCAACCCTCCATTATATGGTTTTCCTATTGGAACTCTTCCATGCGAACCTACTCAAACATGTTTATGGAGTAACCCCTGTGTATCAATATTAGAATCATCATTCTTTAAATAATTTTTAACCATAAACACATGATGTTCACCATTCCATGCCTTTTAGGGCAACTGAAATAGTATAGTTGCTGTTGCTGAAAGATTAACCTCCAATTATTGCTACCTGCACCTGTATAAATGGAGTTTTTAATAAGGGGTATCATTCTGCTAACACTATATATATATATATATATATATATATATATATATATATATATATATATATATATATATATATCATTTAAGTCTATGAATAGACTTGAAAAGAATAATCCAATTAGAGTGATCAATGCGCCGCTGATTAATATATATAAACATATATCAAAAAACACGTGCAGAGCAAAATATATCATTAATAACAAGAAAATTAATTGATACACTCTTTATAAATTTATTTCATCGGCTATCAACTGGCTCAGATGGGATTTGAACAGAAATATGTTTCTTTTTAAACGTTAACATCGAGAATACACACACACACACACACACACACACACACACACGCAAAACGTATACATCCATATATATAAGATTAAGTAATGTTAGCGACCTTAATCGAGGGCGACCCGAAGGTTCCCTTTTCAATAGCTACTACACCGGGGTGTAGGGAAGGGCGTTACTTCTTTCCTTGGATTGCTCTACTTTACCCTTGATACGTACCTTATAATGCTGAGTGTTAATCAAGGAGATATCAAGTACCATTTTTTGAGTCTTTGGTATGATTCGACCTTGGATTGAACCCCGGTCTCCCGGCGAACACTCTACCCAATAGGCCAATATATATATATATATATATATATAGTGAAATAAATTTATAATGGAGTATATCAATTAATTTTCTTGTTATAAATGATATACGTATATATATATTTTATATGTACTTATATATATATATATAGAGAGAGAGAGAGAGAGAGTATTGCCTATAGATACGTAGACCCCAAACAATTTCTATCAAAAGATAATTTTCTTCTGAACCAAAGTAGAAGTATGTGGTACATAATTGGACTAAAATGATTTTATGAACACCAGAGAGTGAGATAGAAAAGGGGAAGAAAGGAGTAAGCTAAGAATTTAAAAAAATGTGTCTCTATTTGTAGTTGAAAGATTTTGCTTATTGAAATGAAAAGTATTTATTTAATCAGTAAAACCCCAAAACTAAATTTTATACTTTTCCTTATTATAAGCATATTAAAATGTAGGTGTGATTTTAATACTCTATGACATCATCTCTTTTCTCAGTTATAATTCGACGCGTATCTACCAAAATAGATGCGACTCCTTTATATAAATATTTATAGATTATTTATTTCGAAAATCTACTGTAACTCTTAAAAAAGGAATATGTAGCAGTCCAAGCTTTTGTGTAATGTACTCAAACGGAAAGTAGAAAAACACAAAGACAATTGAAAGACTGTGTTTTGTTAGACTGAATTGCTACTGGGTTTGGCAATGAATAATACCTAATAATATCTTTGGTTTTGCAGAAAATTACCTTTTTTTGTGATCCTCCATAAAAATAAACAAAAATTCAAAAACAAAACAAAACAAAAAATTGCTAAGAGGTGACTATGTGCAAAAATAATGTTTTGTAGTTGAAAAGTTCAACCTATCAAAATGGTGTTGTTGTGGATTACTCTCAAACCCCCTGTGCCCCCCAAAACCTCATTATTTTGAATTTTATTAAATAAAGCATTTTTGATTATTATTTCTTTCATTTGTATTTTAGTTGCTTTTCATCGCAACTAATCACATAAGTGATGTGCGTGATTAGTATAATGGTTATCATTTTAGGGAATGGCATAGGCAACCCAAGTTCAAATCCTGGACTAAAAGGTTGACATATGCTAATGCTCTTGGAGAAGACATGAATCCTTTTCTTCTCTCTTCGGCTACGGGTAAATAGTAGGGTAGACTAGGTTGTTTTAGCCTTACCAAAGCTCCCAGTGTTGGAGAAGGAAAACTGCATTTAAACCAGCTTTACTGTACTTAAAAATTGGCCCGCTCATGATGGATTGCTAGGTAAATTCTAACATTCAGTGTGTGTGTGTATATATATATATATATATAAGTAAAGTAGGCGACCATTGTCGAGGACGACTCAAAGGCGCCGTTTTCTATAGTTGCTACACCGAGTTGTAAGGGAGAGCGCTACTCCTTTCTCTGGATTGCTCCACTTTCTTGATCCATATCTTATAATGCTGAGTGTTAAGAAAGAAGGCATCAAGTACCATTTTTTGAGTCTTTGGTATGACGACATGGGATCGAACCCCGGTCTTCCGAGTCATTGGCGAACACTTTGGGGGAGTCCCCGTGGCATAGTGGCTACTGTGCTGAACTGTGATATAGTAGTAAGCGAGTTCTAACTCCAGTCGCGATATTGTATTCACTTTCGGACTAATACACTTGGGAATAGTATATATATATATATATATATATATATATATATATATATATGTGTGTTTAATGACATATCAACCTTCGTAGTAACAACTATTCTGGGACATCCAGTCCAATATTGTTAGCTAATGGTTTTAAGGCAGACTGGATAGCAATGAACACGCAATTGTTGAAAAAAAAAAAATTGATATCCATCGATAAAAAACAACAACTATTCAATTATAAATTCCATGAAGCCATTAAAAAGAAGAAAAAAAAGTAAAACAATATTATAATCATCCATGGGAAATATAATCCCCGAAAGAAATAGGATCCCCTGGAGAAATATGATCCTCCAGGGGAAATGAATTATACACATTCATACCTTCACAGCCACACAGTTATATAAGGGTGAACTGAACATAATGATTATTATCGCAGGAAATCGAATCAGTGATCAAACCCTGAACAAGGCTATTTACATTTCATTTACTGGTGACAGAGAGGTTAGGTAAATACTTATTCAGACTGTCATTCTACAACCATCAGTGAATAGTATGGAAGAGGAGTCCCTATAGCGTAATGGTTGTTGTTGCATCCTGCTCGGGGTGGATGCTTGGGTAAATACATACATTCAGTGTACGATATATATAATTTAAGTCCGCGGATGCACGGCTAATTAATATATATAGCAAAATATATTTTAAAAAATTCATATACAGGGCAAAAAATATCATTAGAATTTTATATAAATTCAAGAATTAAAATTTTAAGATTTTAAAATAATTTTGAAATAAAAACTTTCAAGCCAGAAATCTTTTTATTAAAAAGTAATCTAAAAGAAAAACACCAAAGCATAACTAAATATAAACAATTTAAACTTATTAAATTTAAGTTAAAATACAACTGGAATTAAGATAATACTATTGAATTCTTAAAATATATTTCAAATAGAAAAAATCTTTTAAATTCTAAAATAAATCTAAGAAATAAGATATAAAAATAATTCTTAACAAAAACTTTTTAGCTAGAAATCTAATTATTAATAAGGAATAAAAAAGAAAATATCAAAGCATAACCTGAAGTAACGGGCTAAAAAAAATTTTAAAGCTCGATATATATATATATATATATATATATATTTCAAAATGAATAGGTCCACTAAAAGATTTGTATTTTTAAAGAATTATTTATTTCGTTCTTACATAAGTGTATGTTTCCAACTTCTTGCTTTCGTCAGAGAACATATATGACACAAAGGCCATGTAAATGGAGCACCCAATAAGACTGGAACTCACTCGTGTAGTTTTTTTTTTTTTTTTGTACGTATATTCAAATTATAATTCCTTAAATACCTTACTTAAGATGAAATGTATTCCCCGATGTTTAACGCTTAAAAAGTATTTCATTTTCTGTTCGATCTCCATCTAACGAATAGGTTACTTTATGTAGCTGGTGAAATAAATTTATTATGGGTTATATCTATTGATTTTTCTTGATATATATAATTTTGGGGGGAAGGGAAAGAGTCCTCGTGGCATAGTGGCTACCGTGCTGAACTGCGGCCTCGAAGTAAGAGAGTTCCAACTCTACTCGTGCTATTACGTTCACTATCGAACTCATACTCTTTATCGCTTCAGCTATGGGTTAAATAGTACCGCTGTTGTTCTTCTACCATGATGGCTTTGGCATTAGACAATGCACGAAGGTTGATAAACCATTAAACAAAGAAACCGAAACAGGACTGATTAAAAATAAATAATATATTGTCGGTGAAATTGGTCATTTTTGTTTTGTTAATTCTGAGACGCTCAACTGGATTTTTATTCATATCCCCTGAATGAGTTCATCCCGTAATCGCCTCTAAAATGATTTGCTTTTGCTTGAAACATAATGTTCTTTATATCTTATAATCCATTTTTGATTATTCTTCCCTTTCTAGGGTGCCCTTATACTTGCTCAAAAAACAGATTCAGTCTGATCCAAGCAAGTACGCAACTTATTTTACGCTGAGGAAATTACAGCATAATTCTCCAAAAAGTTTCCTGCCCGAAATGGACAGAAATGTTTCAATTTTTGCTTTGAAGCCCTCGAAATCAGAAGAAAAGACGAAAATGCCTCTGGATCCACCAAAGGTATAGTTAACGTTTCTAGTTCTTAAAAACAATCAAGGATAAATCATTGTTACATCGCAGGGTGCCACTTATATCCCTTATTTCTTCTTTCAGCTACAAAAGATCGCTGCTGATAATTTTTGTGTGGTTATCTCTTTCTATTTGAATTATACACTTGAAGAAGGCCGTAGAACAGATCGGTCGGAATGCTACAGCCATAAAGGAGTTTTGGTTTGGTTTGGCTTCTTAGTTTGATGGCATATCAACTTTCGTGATTTATTTAATGCTAAAGTCATCCTTGGAGAAGAACACTAGTGGTACGATTTAACCTTGATCTGTGTCGTTGGTATGACATTAAACTGCGTCTGATAGTGCAGCCCGGGTTCTAGAGCTTCAGGAGAATGTGGAGTATCCCTTCATTGCTATTACTCCCAGATCCACTCTAACTCGGAGTGTTAGTGCCTGTTAGGGTATCATCTATAGGTCTAATAGAACTATTTAATAATTTTCTATACTTGTTTTCAAACAAATAACTAATGCTTAATTGAATTGTTGGTATTACATAGCAAATCTTGTAAGTTTGTTTTCATGAAGACATATCATTTAATTTGGTTTCGTTAGGTTGAGTTTTATGGCATATCAACCATTGTAGGTTATTTAATTCCAAATACTGTTTATGCATAGTATATCAGATACATATGATTTGTAAACATATCTTGTAGCTAACATTTTTAAACGAGTCGGAGCTCATTTTTTTTTGCACACAGTTAAATGGTTTCAAGTATTTCTATCTAACACGAATATTTCTATTTACTATTTATCATTTGTTTGCACACGGTTAAATGTTCAAACAGTTTTATTTCTAACAATTCAATTTAACATAAGTCATTTTTTAATTTACCAACCCCTCCACTGGAGGCTCAAGGTCAATTTTTTAAGCGTAGTTTAACAGGTTTGAGTTCAGAGTTTTTTCTTCTCCGAGACAAGTTGCCATACTAAGGCTAAAGAGACAGTCTGCCTTACTATTTACCCCTAGCTGGAAGGAGGATAATTGGATTCATACCTTTGCCAAGAGTATAAGCACTATGAGAAATGCAAACAATCTACGTTCAGGGCTTGAACTCTTATCGCTGCATCCATTTCCTGAAAAGGTATCCATTTCACCAAGAATGACTCATAAGTCATTTGTTTGCACTCAGTTTAAATATCAAACAGTTTTATTTGACCCATTGATAGGAACCTATCACGTGCTACCTCTCTAGGTCAGGGTGGGCCTGGGAGTAATTGCTACGAAGAGGTACTCCACGTTTTCCAAAGCTTCAGGGCTGGAGCCTCACCATCAGTTTAATGTCATATTCAGGACACTCGTAGGGGGTGATCTTACCTCTCTATAGAGATGCAGTCTGAATATTCTACAGCCCCAACTGACTGGGATCATATCATTTTGATACAATAGTTTTTTTATTTATTCAGTCATTACAAGGGACGTTCTGAAAGTAACGCTTCACAGTTATTTCCATCAAAACTTCAACAGATACAGGAAACATAATAACACCAGTGGAGAATCCAAGTTTTTATTTACAAAACCTTTTTTCATATAGTTAACACTATTGGCTATGGAGTAACAATGTTCCTCTGAAAGTGAAATTTCCTATTTTATAATGTCTTAGAATGTCAGAGGTAGAAGTTGACGATATGGCAGCAGAGGTTGAAACTTCTCACCAAATAACCCATATCTTCTTGCCTGGTAACAGATGGCTGTAAGGTGGTTAGCAATACATTTTCAGCAGTGATATGAATGACAAGGAATGTTCAATCCCGCTGTAAACCCTCATGTCAGTATGAAATGGGCCAATGAAAGATGGAGTATGTGAATAGCATTTTCCTGACAATATCACTGTTTCTGCTGGTCTGAAATAGTTGATCCCCTCATGTCCATTACTGGAGAACATGGGTAGCCAATAGTGACGATTATGTGGAAAAATAGTGATTTTTAGCCAAAAACTTTCATTATCCAATAGTGCTTGCGTACTTTCTGTAGCTGTTCTGGTTTCCATGAGTGGCATTAATTTCAGGTATCTCTTGTAAATTCATTGTTTATTTATTATTTGCAAGAAGTACCATTTGATCAAAGATGATTTTTGCATTATTTCTGGACAGGTTAGGCCATTTGATATGCTTCCATTGCCCCCAACTGAACCTAACATTGGCATGCGAAGAACATACCTGATATCCACCCTGCAACATGACAGCATTTCTAAACATTACGATTGGCGCAAAGTTCAACAGAAAAGAAACAGCATTCCAGCCATGAAAGTGACACAAAATGAAGAGACAAAATCTACTTTCATCTTTCGGTAAGCAATTGCATATAAAGACGACTGGAGCTGGAGTGAAGTATTATAACACATGCTCCAGGGCATGTGTTATAATACCTCACTCCATGGGATTTTTAAAGAATGTAAAGAATGGCTATTGGAAATACAGTTCTAACAGGTATTTTGACTAGATTTATAGCTTCATTTTTCATTGACATCATTAGTCCAAGATGGCTGACATTCCAGTGTTCACCAAAAACTAGTTTTAGAATCATCCCATGAAAAAATTGTACAGGAATTAATTTGTTTAGCATAAAAAGAAACTCTATATTAATACAATTGTAACTACCTATCTACCTTCATCTTTAGGATTTGGTATTGAGAATTGATGCTGTCTTGTCTCTAAACCTCTAGACATTGTTAAGAAATGAATGTTAAAGTGTCTATGTAGAGAATGGTATAAACCACACTACCCATTAGAAATGGACTATTCCAAAGATTTCTGTTTTAAATAGACCAAGTTTTCCTTAGCAGTTTTCTAACTCATTGCTTGGCTCTTTGCTGGGCACGTGTGAGTGGCTACTCTTTATAAAAATGACTTTGTGCCATATGTTGACTTGGTGGATAGTCAGTTAAATGTCTTCTTGAGCATGTGAGTGGTTAATGATTGCTAGGTCTCAGAGGACCTTCCCTCCAGGCTATATTTGCTTTGTATGAGTTTATTGCTCCATGCTTGAGACACCCTAATAAGAGAATGTCAACAGGACCAAGTGATTTTTGGTATAGCCATACATGAGTCTTGAATTGTGTGTGGCTCGCCACTCTAAAATTACCTTGTGTTACATACTGACTTGTTAAATAGCTTCCTGTCTGGTGAATCATGACTGCTTTTTACTGTTGGCACCATAAAGTGGCTGAATTTTTACAACTGGAAATTTGACAAACCCTAGTTTTTTCAAATTTCTTACCCGTTCAATGGTTCATTAGATCAACATAGCTGAATTTTAATAGACATCACCACTTTATTATATAAAGTTTTCAGATTTGCACTTATCATTTAGATTTTTAAAGTTAAATCCTAAAATTTGAAAAAAATTGAATATTCAGTCTAGATTCTTTTTGATCACATTAAAAAATCTAGAAATTAACTCTGATGCAATAATCAAGTAGGAAGAGTTACTTTTGGGAACTATGCAAAGACTATATATATATATATATAGATTTATAAGTGAATAGTTCGTAGGTAAGATTATTTTTAGACAACCCAGTGCTCATTTGTTTGTATACAGTTAAATGGTTTCAAGTATTGTTATCCAACATTAATAATTCTATCAAATATTAATCATTTGTTGGCACACAGAAAAATGGTTCCAAGTATTGTTAGTCAACATTAGTATTTCTATTTATTAAGTATTCTTATCTAATTTGATATTAATCATTTGTTTGGTTTCATTTAAATGGTTTCAAGTATAGTAAAGAATTAAGTTATTCTGTTTGACCCATAGATGGGACCCTAACAGGTACTGCCACTCAGGATCGAAGTGGACCCGGGAGTAATGGAAATGAAAGGGTCTCCAGAACTGGAGCCTCATCCTCAGCATTTCGTACCCAGGAAACTCATTAAGGGTCGGGTGTTGATTCTTACCTCTTCAGCCCCAGCCAATTGGGCTGGCAGAAAACCAGTAAGAGAGAAGAAAAACTCTGAATTCAGATGGGTTGTAGAACTGAAGATGGATGGGCTCCACCAGGGTATTCCTGCCCAAAACATGGTATATGACTTGTGCCCCCAACAACCAAATCTGTGAGTGAGTAGTTAGAAATGAATAGTCAATTCAGTTGGTCAAATAACAAGTTCTTAATCTCACCAGTGAATCCTTGGCCCATTTGGTTGGGGCTGTAGAATACACCGACTGCATCTCTGTAAAGAGGGAAGACTACCCTAATGAATATCCTAGATATGACACTAAACAATCTAATGGCAAGACTCCAGTAATGCTGGAGCTTTGGGGAATGCAGAGTACCCCATGGATCTGCTCTGACCGGAATGGTAGCATCTGATAGGGTCCTATCTATGGGTCAAATAGAACTAAACTGTGTGCTTATGCTGAACTGAATTGTTTGAAATAAAACTGTTTATATGTATAAAAACGGATTTGGCATTAAATAACCTTCAATGGTTGATATGCCATAAAACCTAACCTAACCAAACCAAAATCAGTGAATCTTAACTTCTTAAAGCTTTATATCTTATAAAATTACATAGAGTTCTAATTCTTCTTGTCAAAATTAGAAATGCTTCAGAACTTTGTTATAATGGTGATTTTTTCTTGACGAAGGATAGATAAATCATTATATATTGTATGCTTGAGAACAAAAAGATTCTGATTGCTCCCAACCATAACAACCTTATAGAAATAATCACTTTTGGTAACTGCCAATATATTGCAAAAGGTGCTTTTTGTCTTAGGTCATATGACTCGATGGGCAGCATGTTATATTTCTGATGTTACAAGTAAAACCGTACAAGAAAAGGTGATAAAGAAGATCAGTAAACAAACATGGCAGATGATTTGTAGCTAAAGAGGTGATGTCATTAAAAACCTAAACTGCTTATCAGACCCTGGGGACTGATCTCCTCCCACCCGTGCAACAAGTAATTGGAGAGGCTTGTTAACCCAATCGATTTACAAAGCAAACATAACCTTGACACATCAGGCAGGGTCACTTCTAAACACATATATTGCGTGCTTGGGAATAAAAAGATTTTGATTATATTCAGTCGTACAGAAGGTATTATTTTAATTAAAGTTCTTTAACAGGGAAATAAATACAAAGGCCATTGTTTGCGTTTGGGGGCTGACACCACAGTTAGAACCAAAATTGATGTTGGAATTTATGAATATATTTGATTAAAGAACTTTTTTCTCTATCGCTTTTTTTGCTTTTAATATTTTGACTGACAAGAGTAGTTGCATGAATATGATTTGAATGTTTAATTCATGTTGATCTTTTGAGCAGAGGGGTTTCTTGTTTTGTTTTCTTAGCATCTGACAAAAAGAAAGTTGATAGTTGGTATTAATATTTCATTTTTCAATGCCTCGTTTTTCTTTGTCAGAGTTGATATTTTATTCATGGAAATCTGTTACAAGGCAAAACAATTCAGTTTTAGAAAGGAAATGAATAGCAAAATCCAAACTCAAATTGACAATTTGAATTTAGCCAAACAGCAAAATTTAAAAAAAAAACAAACTTACGACTGTTTATTTTTGTGTTATGTTGGTAAATGTTTAAATCAGTTATATTGCAGTTTTTGATACTTTTTTTTAATGGGACTGGATTTGGGTTGGTCGCATGAATATGATGTTAAACTATATCCGGTGGTGTGGCTACAGTTCTGGAACTCCTGGGAGTGTGGAGTCACCCTTTCATTGCTATTAGTCTCAGGTCCACTCTAATCTGGAGTGGTATGTATTTAATTACCATTAACAGGATGTGATACAAGGTCAATTTTCAAGTAAAGTACTGCTGGTTTAAATTCAGAGATTTCCTTCTTCATGATTGGTTTTCCAGCCCAGACTAAAGAATCCATTTTGTCCTTTTATGACCAAGAGTTGTAGTACTTGTTAGGGTTCTCTCTATGGGTCAAATAGATCAGTTTGAAAATTATTAGTATAGGATAACAATGCATGAAACCATATAACTGTTTGCATATTATTTTTATTTGATAGGAATACTTTATACCATATAACTGTGTGCAAACAAGTAAATAAATAAGTGCAATAAAAAAATGATTGCAATGGAACTTTGAAAATATAAATAGTTATGATTGTAATAAAAAACAAATTAATCAAATTTCAGTATTAAATAACCCATAAAAGGTTGATATGCTGTTAAACTAACCAACTAACTGAACAACCAACCTGGATTTGTTTTGGCTTAATTTAAATTTTGAATGTTAATTTTTCATATTATTGTTTTATTTTAAATTCACTTTTTACAGCTTTTCAGGGTTTCTTGTAATCTAATTTTTATTTAAACTTGTTACGATTATTTTTTTCCATGCATTTTTTTTTTTGCTGAAAATTTTACTCTTTTTTATTATCATTAATTCTAATTCAGAGTGTTTTGCTTTGAACAAGAGATTAGCAGACTTAGTGCTGTAAGGAGTTTGATCTTCACATGGTACCCAATATTTGTGGCTTTCTACAACAATAAGCAAAATTTTCTGCCTATTTTTAGAATCAATTTTTTAAGGAAAAATTTTACATTTGATGATCTTGATTCAGAGCATTTTATTATGAAGCAAATTCTTAGTAAGCTACTCTCACAAACTATTAGTACAGGAAGAATTCCTTGCAAACTAAACAACCCTTCTCATCATGCCCCACACAACAGTATATAAAGGAATACCCATTACATGGGAACCTCTTGGTCTGATGATCATATAGTTGAGAAACTGACTGTCACCATATGTAATTGGCTTTATGTCTACACTATTCAAACTTAGATCTACATACTCTATTGTTGAGCAGTTTATCTATAAATATAGCAAACCATATAATTATGTTATTAATATATATATATATAGGAAGTTATTGCTCTGAGAAAATAAACAGAGCAACTTGAGTTCAAACCTGTGACAAAACTGTTTGAATTTCACATAGCGCTAATGCCCTTAGCAAAGGTATGAAAATGACTATTCTCCTTCTAGCAATGGATAAATTGTAAAGCAGGCTGGGGCCTTTAACCCTGGTATTGCAACTAGTCTAGGAGAAGGAAAACTCTTAATTCACACATGTTAAACTCCACTTGAAAATTTGACCTTGTGTTGCATCCTGCTTGTGTGGAGGGGTTGGGTAAGTACATTGTAGGGCAGACTTGACTCTTGGCAACCTTGGTATGGCAACTAGTCTAGGATAAGGAAAAAGTCTGAATTCAAACCTGTTAAACTATGCTAAAAATTGACCTTGTGTCACATCTTGTTTGTGGTGGAATAGGTGGGTAAATACATATATGAGAATGTTCAATAAATTTTGCCTTGACTGTTTAAAAAATTTATTGTTATGATTTTTCCTGAATTAATAAAACAAGAAATTGTGTGACAAGTATGTTGAACTCTGTGCTGATAGTATATAGAATGGGCCGAGATCATTCTCTTCTTGGTTCGGCGGAGAGTTTTTCAATATCCTTTTCCATACACCTGCTTCTGGGCAGGCCCATCTGGCATTTTCCCCAGATGGGTTATTGGAAATTAATCACCTGATTCCAGGGGGACCTTCTCCCCAAGCAATATCTACTTAGCTTGGCTGAGGGATCAAGTATTTTTGGGGACAGCCATGCACGAATCAAAACTCATGCATGGCCTCATGCTATAAAATGATTTCAGGTCCAATCTGACTTGGTGAGAAGTTGGATAAAACCCCCACATGACACACACACACACACACACACACACACACACACATATATATATATATATATATATATATATGAAATGCCTCAACCAAGAGTCATTATTTGATGAAGACTTTGCTGGCTACACAGCTGTTGTTTTTTTTGCCGCAGTATTTGTATATAATATTATAATGATAATATTATACACAGTGAATTCCAGTTAAATGAAAAATCAGTGAAATAGTATAGCCACTTTGTAGGACCAATTGTACTTGAATAAAATCAAATTTGTATACAATTTTTTATTTTCTCTTTTATGCAAATCCATGAAAAAGGAAGGATCTCAAATAATGAAAAAATATAGTGGGTTTGATATGCTTTACTAAAGCAGAATTGACTTTGCGTGTATATACATACATTTGTATGAATATATATATATATATATATATGTGTGTGTGTGTGTGAGAGTGTGAGTGGTTTACGCTTGGGTATTTAGTTAATAGTTATCACCAAAAGAAATGGAATTATGGACCAATTTCAGGATGAGGCTTTTTGCATTTCACTTTGTGCTAATACCTTTGGGAAAGGTATGAATCTGTCAGTTCTACTCCCAGCTATAGGTAAATATTAGGGTAGTCTAGGCTTTTTAGCCTTGGTTAGACAACCAGTATAGGAGAAGGAAAAATGATTTCAACTCCACTCAATAAATTTCCTTATGTTGCATCCTACCCAGTAGGGGTATGACGTGACCTAGGATTTAACCCAGGTCTCCCCACCAATAGGCGGACACTCTCCCCACTAGGGCAATGAGCCAGTTACTCACACATATAGATGCTTATAAATGTACAAACTGAAGTATAAAGAATAAACCAATTTCCTGTTCGATTTGCAACTGAATAATGATTTGAATTATTTTTCATTGAAAGTAATTTTATAATCACCTAAATTTTCTATATCAGAGAGACAATTATGAAATGCTTATCAGAATCCTTCACTTCTTCCAAGGTAAAAGAAAAACCTGAATTCAAAACATCTGTACTCTGCTTCAAATTTGAACTTGTGTCATATCCTGCTCATAGCAGAGGGGTTGGGTAAATACATACACTTGTTGCTGACTGAGGCCTGAGCAGAAACTATCCATCAAGTTGTTTTCTTTCAAAACAATCATAGGACTCATTTGAAGACAAAAGGAGGAGTAGAAAGAATGATGCAAATTCAACCTCAACCAGACCTACAGCTTTAGCCTCTTTAATCCTCTTCTGTCTTTTTCACATTGTCTTTATCAACGACCAGTGAGCCAATATATTATGAACCACATCCTTTCTAAATCTTTGTAAAGCTGTGACATGATTGGATAAAAGAAGCATTTAAAAAAGTTATCCAAATATTGCACTGAATCTGAGATATGAAGTGTAATAAAAATGTATGAAGACTGAAGCTGTATTTACCAAGACAAAGATGAATGATGGTTAGTTTTGTTGGGTTTTATGGCATATCAACCATTGTAGGTTATTCAATGCCAAATCCTATTTTTGCATATATTAAATATTTGATTTGTAAACTCATTTTGTAGATACACACGGTTAAATGATCAAACAGTACGACTTCTAACAATTTAATTTAGGCTGAGTCAACAAAGTTAAATGGTTTCAGGTATTGCTATGTATCACTAACAATTCGATTAAACTTGTCATTTGTTTACACACAGTTAAATGATCAAACATTTCTATTTCTAACAATTCAATTTAGCATAAATCAACAAAGTCAAATGGTTCAAAGTATTGCTATGTATCGCTAACAATTCAATTAAACATCAGTCATTTGTTTACACACAGTTAAATGATCAAACAGTTCTTTTTCAAACAATTCTATTTGGCATAAATTATTTCTTTGCACTCAGTATAAATGTCAAACAGTTCTATTTGACTTATAGATAGGACCCTATCAGGTGCTACCATTCCAGGTCAGAGTGGACCTCGGAACAATGGCAATAAAGGGGTACTCCATATTTCCCAAAATTCCAGTATTACTGGAGCCTCACCATCAGATTGTTTAATGTCATATGCAGGACGCTTGTTGGCTGAACAATAGCTGAATTGGTAATTTACTTCAAAATAGTTCCTGTAGCATTCAACACAATTATTCCAGTGAGTTTTCTATTGGCTGAAGCACCTGTGAAATTCATCTTTTGATATAGTTTAAATTTGCACCATTGTATTTCTTTTAATATCCCCTTGAGATGAGTTTAGAGAACAAGAAAAACTCACACAGTATGGAGGCTGCTTTATTTTCCTAATCCTGTTTTCCCCCAAACTACTGATCCAGTAGTATTGAGACTGCTGAATAAATAGTTGCAAGATTTAATACTGATTTATCAAGATTAAGTCCAGAAATATAGATGAAAATTAAATATCATCATTTTACAAGGGCCATTCAATAAATAAGGTGAATTTTGTCAATAGAGTTGGCAATAGGAATCACTTTTTAAAAGAAATCGATAATGATCGGTCCTCTTATGTCACAAAAGACTGTCAACATGACCTTCTTTACTGACCACTTCACCCTCACCATTTTCTTTATGACAGCCAGTGTATTTCCTCTTCATGGACTATCTTTTTAACTCAGGGTCATTGTTGCAAACCCATGTTCAGCCAATTTGTAAATATTTTTGACTAAAACATGTTTCTCTGTGTATACCACATACTCTGTAAATCACGCATGGTTTGTACTTCTCAGTCAGCAAAAATTTGATGAGAGACCACTTGTCAAGCTTTGAGCTCTCTGATTTGCCACCATTTTTAATAACCATCAAAACGTATATTTTTGCCAGATTAAGATAATTTTTGCCATTAACCAATTCTAAATAATGCAGAGTTTACATCTAAGGAAAAAAAATTTAAAAAGAGAAAAATTTTCTTGCTTTTTTTTAAAAAAAATCCTCTTATTTATTGAATGATTCTTTTATCATACAAGTTCCTAAACTGTGTATAGAACTTCATTTAAATTTAAAATTTTAAAATCAAAGTTTCTGCTGGATACTTTTTGATCATATAGTGAATACTATGGATAAAACATTGAATGTCAAAAGCTTTTTTTTTCTCCTAAACCAGTTGCCTTACCAAGTGTAAAGAGGCCAGTCTTGTCTAATATTCACACATAGAAGGTGGAAGAGATGGAATTATCAGCATGAAGTGAAATACAAACAGGCTTATCCAGAATTTGAACTTGACTTGTCAAGTTCATTTCTTCTGACAATGATCCTTACACCATGTGTGCCTCCACACATGCACTCTCACATCCCCCCCACATATTTATATTCATTTAGATTTCTAAAATTAATTAATTATAATTTTTTTATATGTTAATGTATCACATGGACAAATATATTATGTTACAAATTTTCTCACACTGTAAATGTGGTTGATTAGACACTTTTTCTCCTATTTCTGTCTGATGATTGTATGTTCCACAAGAAACTGTATGTGCTCATAATCTAGATTTTTTGGGCTTTAAACCTGCTCTTCCATAAGACTTTTTATGCTCTTTTTTAAAACATATTTTGTCTTCTTTTATTCATATATATATATATTTATATATATATATAAAAGATGTATTAAAAAACTGAAGCAGTATTTACCAAGACAGAAATTAACTACGTATAAAACTTTAATTTTTTGAAAATGGTCCTCTTTGAATCTAGCACACTTATTCCAGTGAGCTTTTCATCGGTTAAAGCAGCTCTGAAATACTTTTTTGTGATGATGTGAAGCTGTGCAATCATATTTCTTTTAGTGACCTTCATATGCTAAGATCTTACTCTTAAGATAGATTTTCATTTTAGGATATAAGAAAATGTTGTACAGAACTAGGTCTGGTGAGTTAGGGGGGTGCTGCACTTGTACATTTTTGTGTTTCACTAAAAACTGCCAATCAAAAAGTATTAAGACTATTGATCAAAAATTATGAAGAATTAGCATTGATTATCTAGAAAAAGTCCAGATATTTAAACATCATCCCTTTATAATATAGATTGCTGAATCATGCAGATATCTTCATTTGCAGTTCAAATTTTCAAATTAAAAAAATTAAAGCTTCAACCTTGATACCTTTTGATTACACCTTGTATACATAAGTCTATGATAGTTGACTGAAAAGTCCATAGGCTGACCAAGATACTCCCATGGAATGTGACCAAATGAGGTTTATGTTTCAACATAGTCCTCTCTACAGTGTGTACACTTCTCCCATTAGAGTTGCAGTACTTGGATTGTATTGTTCAAAGAATCAACGGCTATGATGTCCTTTAGTGAACTTTTCAGCCCACTCTTGTATCTTTTGTATAGATTGATATCTGATTTATGGTCATGAAATTTTTTATTTGTTTAATTGATTTTTAAATAAACGGTTACTCTTAATATCTTTTATTATGTTAGAATTTCAACCTTACAAAATTATAACTTATATCAAGGGGCAGACGGACCATTAAAGCAGTTGAGTAGCGCCTGAGGGCCATAAAAGAATAAGGGGCCCAAATAGCAAACCTGTCATTTTGGGATTGGGTACAAAGGAATCAATATATTACAGATAAAATGTTTTAATACTATGAATATCTGCAGTTCTGTTAAAGTCAAGTAGATTTGCTTATGTGGAACTCTGTAGCACTGGAAATAAATTTTTTTTGTGACATAGAATAGTAGGGCAGACTTGGCTCTTTAACTTTAGTATGGCAACTGGTCTAGGAGAAGGAAAGCTCTGAATCAAACTAACAGTACTCTGCTTAAACATTGATCTTTTGTTAAATCCTGCCAGTGGAGGGGTTGGGTATATTGAGTTTTTAGAAAGAAATATTAAAATTGTATATACCCTGCAGCTAGGTACAGACTGGCCTCTTTAGCCTTGGTATGAAAACTGGTCTAATTGAAGTAAAACACTGTATCCAAACAAGTTGTACTCTGTTTAAAAAATTACTTTGTGTTAGATTCAGCCAGTGGAGGGGTTGGGTAAATACATACATGTCTGTATGTGATTGTTAGTAGGATAAAATAGGTTAAGGGCCCAATAATCTTTTTTATCCAGGGTCCCAGGTCACTATCAATCTACCTCTGCTGATATCGAGATTGAAGCCAATTATTTTTCATGAAAATCACGCCTTCAAAATTTGACTGATCTATTCACAAATATATAAGGTAATTCAAGAACTGCAAATTATTTTCAAAAGTTACTTTTTGTTGATGACATATTTTGTTGGCCAATTAGTAGTTTTCTTTGCCAAGTTATTTTGGATGGTTTTAAAAGAGTTCTCTTCTGAAATTTATCCAGAATGGATTGGCATTCATTTTTGGCTTCATGTTAATGTGCTTCTTTTAATATTTTCAACCATTCTCCCATAACTTTAAAATTGTTAGTGCAATATTTTTAGGTGCTATAAAAAGATTATTACTTTTATCCCACATGATGAAAGAATTAAGCAAACACATTTAATGTTCTAGTTGCACATGTTTACTTCATGTTGGTTTCCTTAGAAAAAGTCGGCCTTTAATCTTGATTTATTTCTCAGTATCATTTTAGAGAGGAGAAGAAACTCTTAATATTTTTCTTCTTCACTTCTGTTGAGGACCCTCCAAGAGGGATTTTTAAATGTCAAACCTTCAAAGCACATCTGTGTGTGGTTAAACTGCAACTTTTACCTGGTGTAATAAGCCTGTGTTTTATCTTCATAAGGTAATCTTAATCAATAAGGGTCCAGACACCAACTCAATTCTAAATCTCAATTCCTATACTTCTACACTGGAAATATTTTCACCTTAAACCTCTAGCTTGTCAGTCATCATACAGTTACTGAAACCAGAACCAATTACACTCAGTATCCAACTATTTTATACTCATTTGTCTCTCTTCTTTTGTCACTTTCAAGGAATATGTTCCAATGAACTTCATGCCTTGATGCCATTAAGCTGCAAGTTTCAAGTTGAAACTAAATTTGCCATGTTTAGAAAATCCCATCCACACATTTTTGATCTTCCTTATTTTTGAGACAAGTTCTTCTCAGCTTCTTTCTAAGAATAGCTGAAATGTGGAACAAACTTCCTTGTGAGCTCTACGAGTCCAATAAATATCTTATTAGCTCTTAAGTGCCTGAGATACTCCCTGTTTATCATTGGTGTCTGCAACCAGATTGTGGTCTTGTGCCAGACATAGTGAAACATAATAAAAATTACAAAATGTTATTATAAGTTTTTGTATCTGTAGCTTTACCAACTAAGCTACAAGAATCATTTTGTGGCTGGTTATTCAACCGAAAGTTCCCTAAGGCAAAAAGAAGATTTCATGTTGAGTTTCACCTTGTGCTTATCCTTTATTACTCTTTCTGATTCAAGTTTTTCCTAGAAATGATAGCCAGCATGAACTGCAATAAAAAAAAGCAATTAAGTTTTTTTTAATATAAGAAAATACAAGTTATGATTGACTGGAAATATGCTTTACCAGATAGCTGAAAAAGCCGTGAAACATTAAGGTGACAGTAATACCAATTGTAGTTGGAGCCCTTGGAACAGTTTCAAAGAATCTAGAAAAGAAGCTGGATGAACTAAAGATCAGAGGAAAATTTGAGACTATTGAGACAAATAGTACAATTGGAGGAGACTTGCTGTCACTCAGACTTGAGTGAAAAATCATCAGTTAGAGCCTGTGTAAAAAGCTTGCAAGGAGTAAAAGGATATGATAAAAGTACAGACATTAATAAGATCTCTGTTAGTCCCTATTTACAAGAGATTTTTAAAAAATTGCATTTTGTGAAAATTCTCATTCATTTATCAGTGTAATTCATTGTCAGAATTTGTGCCAACAGAATGTATTTTTGGCCTTCATTTCAGGTAATGACCAATTTAAGAATTATACTAAAGAGAAAGCAAAAAAAAATGATCGTAAAAGAAAGCCAAAAGAGAGATAAGTACCGAGACCTTGCTAGAAAACTAAAAAAAACTATGGAACATAAGAGTGACAGTGATTGATTGTAATTGGTGCACTTGATGCTGTCATCAAAGGATTAGTAAAGGAATTGGAGGACTTGGAAATAACAGGATGAGTGGAGACTATCCAGATTAAAGCATTTTTAAGATCGGCCAGAACACTAAGAAGAGTTCTGGAAACTTGAGGTAACTTGCTGTTGCTCAAAATCCAGTGAAAAACTATCAGCTAATGCTGATGTGAAAAAATCTCAAATGAGTTAAATATTAATAATTATAATAATAATATACAGAACAATAACAAGTATTGGTTATGTGATGAAACCGTTAATCTCATAAAAAGAGAAAGCAGCAAACTGGCACAAAAGTAGAAGAGTTGGTATGACTGGATAGGAAAAGTGATCCACTGGGAATTATGCAAGAGATTAAAACTTGACCATACAGACAACTGGTATATACACAAACTAGAATCTGCTCAAGAAAATAAGACCCATAAAATTCTCTGGAATTTTGAGTTACAAATGGATCATCCAATCCTTGCCAAACCTTGTATTAGTAAACAAGATAAAAAATTTACTTGTGGATTTGGTTATTCCAGTAGACGACAGAGTGAAAATAGAATAAAATGAAAATATAAACAAATCCTTGGATTGTGCCAGAGAACTAAGAAAGCAGTGGAACATGAAGGTGACAGTGATACCAATTCTAGTTTATGCACTTGGAACTGACCATAAGAGTTTGGAAAGGAAACTGGAAGAATTGGAGATCAGAGGAAGAATTGAGATTAGCCAAAACCCTGTACTGTTAAGATCAATTAGAATATTGCAAAGAGTCCTAGAGACCTGAGGAGATTTGCTGTCACCCACTTGTTAAAATTGGTATGAAAAACTCCTGGAAATAGAAATTAAGAAAATGTAACACCTTAAAACTACCACAGTGCAAGTTATAGTGGAAGCCCAGGGTATGATCAAGGGGAGGAGAATCAGATAAACACATTAACAAAATACTTGGCACTCCCAACCTATATAAAATGTAAAAAACTGCACTTTGTGGAACTGCACATTTCCTTAGAAGAGTACTATCAATGTGACTGAAAATCTCATCCAAAAGAGACAGCACAAAACATGAATGTTTATAATCACCACCTTCTTTCTCCTTGGGTCTTGGGTAAAGACCTTGTGAAGGATTATAAGAAACTGAAAATAAAGTTGTAAATTAAATTACCATGACCAGAAAACCCGGCAAACACCTGTGCATGATATATGGAAGTACTGGACAGCTGTTTCAACCTTATTAGGTTTCATCAGCAGTGTATACTGTGCTCTCCTCCACTGGAGATTTAACCAGCAACCACAGAACGCAGAGTTGAAACTCTACCTCTGAGCCACTGGTTCACATCACACACAGGTGATGCCAAATTAACTAGTCATAGCAATTGTGCAGCCAATTAACTTGAAAGTGTTAAAGTGTCTTGTAAGTTCCATCTGTAAGTTCCATCTGTACTCTTTACAGAGGACAAAAAAAAAAGAATGTACATGAAAATTAAGTTGTTAGAAATCAGGGGACAAGCTAAGACTATTCAAGCTACAGCATTGTTAAGATCAACCAGAATACCGAGAAGAGTCCTGGTGATTTATGGAGACTTGCTGTCATTCAGAATCCTGTGAAAGACCATCAGCTAAGGTTGGTGTAAGAAACTCACCAGGAATAATAATTATAATAATAAGAGGAACAAATGATCGACTATATACAGACCAGCACATCCTCAAAGAATCCAAACAAGATGGAAAAATGTAGTCATGGCATGGATTGATTACAAAAAGGCTTATGATATAGTCTTGCAAACTTGGATAACAGAGTGTCTGAAAAGGTACAAAATATCTGACAAAATCATAAACTTCATATATGCTGAGAAAAACTGGGAGGTGGAATTGACTGTGGGAGGACAAAACCTAGCAGAGGTAAAAATCCAAAGAAGCATCTTCCAGGGAGACTTTTGCCACAGCTATTCATTATAGTAATGATGCCACTAAATTAGGTACTTAAAAATGCACAGGGGGCTACAAATTTTACTCAATCACAAGAAAAGATTAATCACCTTATGTACATGGATGATATAAAGGTATTTGCAAAAAATGAAAAATAACTGGTAACCCTGATACAAACAGTAAGAATATACAACCAGGGTACAGGAATGGAATTTGGCTGTGCAATGCTCATAATGAAAACTGGGAAAAGAGAAACAGCAGAGGAATAGACCTATCAAACCAAGAAAGAATCAGAATGCTTGGAGAAAAGGAAAATTACAAGTACTTAGGAATATTAGAAGCAACCTTAGTCAAGGGTGACCTGAAGGCTCCCTTTTCAATAGCTACTACTAGGTGTAGGGGAGGGTGTTACCCTTGATCTGTACCTTATAATGCTGAGTGTTAGCAAAGGCTGCACCAAGTACCATTTTTTGAGTCTTTGGTATGACTCAACCTGGGATTGAACCCTGGTCTCCTGAACCAATGGTGAACATTCTACTCATTAGGCCAATGGCTCAGATTACTTATATTTGAAGCAAACACCATTAAACAAGTGGAAAGGAAGGAAAAAATAAAAAAGAGTACCCCAGAAGAGTGAAGAAGCTTCTCAAAACTGAGCTCCGCAACAGAAACCTCATCAAAGGAATAAATACCTGGACAGTCTCCTAGGTTAGGTACTCAGGACCATTCTTAAAATGGTCAAAGGAGGAACTCAGATAAATGAACCTAAAGACAAAAAAGTTGATGACTATGCACAAGACCTTATATCCGAGAGATGACATCAATTGTATGTGTCAAAAAAAGAAGATATAGGACTCACCAGCATTGAAGATTGCATAGATATATCAATATAAACCCTGGGTACTTCTTTAAAAAGATCAAAGACAGATTGATTACAGCAGCCAATGACAGCATTAACAACATAAATACAGACAGAAAAACAAAAACTAGAAAACAGAAATGGGATGTAAAATAAGTGTATGGATATTTCAGTTGACAAATGGATGAGATTGCACACCAGAAGATCTGGACATGATTACAAAAAGGAAATTTCAACTGAGTCTCTTCTAATAGTAGCACTAAACAATGATATTAAAATGAAAATTGATAAAATACAACTGAATAACAAGTGTAGGTTACTCAGAGAAAGAGATAAAAGGATTAATTGACTGCAGATGAATCTAGCAAGCAAGCACAAAGGGAGTGGCAGACAAGGTACAAATGGGTGGGAAAGATGATCAATTGGGAATTGTGCAAGAAACTGAATTTTGACCGTACAACCAAATGTTATATGCACTAACCAGAATTTGTCCTCAAAAATAAGACACGTAAAATTCTCTGGAATTTTGAGACACAAATGGATCACTTAATCTTAGCCAGAAGACCAGACTTAGAGTTAATTAACATAAAAAAATAACAAGAGAAAAAAGAGAACTTGTCATCTAGTGGATTTTGCCATGCCGGCAGATCACAAATGGAAATAAAAGAAAGCAAAAAGATTGACAAATACTTGGATCTTGCCAGAGGACTAAAACAGCTGTGGAACATAAGAGAGACAATGATACCAATTATGGTTGGTGTGCTTGGAATGATTCCAAAAAGATTTGGGAAATTGGTTTAGAAGAATTTGAAATCAGAGGAGGAATTGAGACCATCTAGACTACAATAGAATTCAGAACCACCACAATACAGAGATGAGTCTTAGAGACCTGATGAGACTTGCTGTCGCTCAGTTTCCTGGGAAGATCACTAACCAATGCTGGTGTGAAAAACTCACAAGGGGTAAAATAATAGCGATAATAATAATAGTGAAAACCATTAGCTACTACTAGTGCAATAAATTTGCATAGAGTAAAATAATAATAATAATAATAATAATAATAATAATGATAATAATTATGGCAATTTACAATGCTTCATTCAAAAATGTAAAAAAAGGAGGAAAATCAGTTGTACTGTTCTAAGAATAGAAAATTTATTTTTAAATTCATCAAGGGAGATAATTCTTCATGAAGAAATGAATGTTCATTTTTTCTTTTTTTCTTTTAACAGTGAGGTTCCAGATTTTAAGAAGTCTTTTCCCTCTGGTAGATTGTCCCTAGATTCAACTGTACCAGAAACCATATGGCCCAACAGCTCAATTAAAATTGAGATCATTGATAAAACATCTGAGGCTGGAGAGAAGGCCCTGCCTAAAGAATTGAGCTGCTCCAAAATTCTTGAATCTAACGAAGAAAATTCCACCAAACAGCCTGTATCATCCAAAGACAAGGATTCTGAGGAAGACAGTGAACAGAAGGAAAAATACAATTTACTTTCAAGTCTGTTTAATGCCCTCAAGTCTGAAAGGGCTTCTGGAGATATTTTTGCTGTTTATTTATATGAGAAAGATCTCAAGGTGAGCATTGATAAAATGACTATTAAATATAACTAAGTCTTAAGATTCTTTTTTTTTCCAAGATAAAAACATATCAAGTTAGTATAAAAATAATTGTGGTTTTTGTTATTTAAACCTTTATACATATCTTGGAATAAACTTTTATTTAACAACATAATTTTGTCCTTAATATTGGGTTATTCCATAATGTTTTTCTCAGCAAGAATTGGAAAGAATTATACCATTAGTTAAAAGATTTTTATCTAGTTTGTTTCAGGTATATTTTATGAAGCTGGAATGTTCTGCTATAAAAGAAAAAATGTTTTATATTTTATCTGTTATAAAGTTAATTTACTATAAAAAAAAGAAAAATGAGGTTAACATTCTCTTAGTAAGCAAGCTTGATTTTCATGTTAACAAACCAACATATATTCAGAATTTGGATCTTTATTTGTACATTACTGGAGGCCTGGGTGGGTATAATGGTTATCACAGTAAAAAATAAGTGGTGAGCTAAGTTCAAATCCTGGATGAGGCTGTTTGTATTTTTCTTTGCAATATTGCCCATAGAAAAAACTTGTATCCATTGTTTCCTCTCCCCGTTATGAATAAAATTGTAGTGCAGACTGAGCTCTATAAATTTGGTTGGACAACCAGTCAAGGAGAAATTCTGTTAAGTAAATCATTTGATATCCTAAAAATGCCCTCTTAAATTCTTTTTCTCATTATCATTTCTGAAATTATCCAATTTAATCTTGACTTCTTTACATTATTGCTGTTTTTGATCTGATTAAGCAATTTTTTCCAAAAACATATTACTATTATTCTATAAGCCAAAAATCCAGCTGGCTAGTAGTCTTAGTTTTTGAAATCTGTCTTGATGGTAAATTTTCAGTTTGAGGATAGATATTGGAAAAATGTCTATCATAATAAGAGATTTTATTACTCGTTTTCAAAGTTTCACTTAGATCAGCCCTCACTTTTTTTCATGTAAAGAAGTTAATCCTAATTTTTGCAATATCTCCCTGTAACTGTAATCTTTAACTGTTTTTGTTCTCCTTTGTATGGCTGAATATTATATATTACAAAAATTCTCCTAATGTTTGTATATAGAAGGCACAATCAAAAAGTATCAAAACTGATTGGTTTGGTTTAGTTTAGTTTTATGGCATATCAACGATTTTAGGTTATTTAATGCCAAATCAATTTTATACACAAACAAAAGTACAGTTTAGCATAAGTACAGTTTTTGTTTACGCTCAGTAAAATGTAAAAACCGTTCTATTTCAAACAATTCAGTTTAACATAAGTATGCAGTTCAAGTGTTAAAGACAGTTCTTCATAAGATGATTTGTTTTTATGTCATATCAAACATTGCCAATTGTTCAATGACAAACCCTGTTTAGATTTATATATTAAATACACATGGTTTGTTATCATTTTTCTAATAACATTCAAAACAAACCAGAGCTCATTTTCCTTCACAGTTAAATGATTTCAAGTATTTCTATCCAATATGAATAATTCTATTTACTTTTACTCATTTGTTTACATACAGTTAAATTATTATGAGAGTTGCTACGTAACAGTTACAATTTAACATCAGTCATTTGTTTGCACACATTTAGATAGATACGTATGATATATTAGAGATTAACATTTAAAAAGGTGATTGAGCTGATAAGTTTGCCCACAGTTAGGTTGTTTCAGGTATTGTAGTTGATTTTTATTTCTAAATTAAGGTTGGCAACTATGTGGTCTGTGTTGTTATCTATACTTTCTATACAATAGGTTCTTTGTAGGGGTTTTGTTGATCCCTGTGCATTGCACTGTTTAGTTCATATTGGCGACTTTGTTCTTGAGGACATTTTGAATGTGTTTCCTGGTCTTTCCTTGTTCACTTTGGTGTTCATCTGTATTTTTGCAGCTTGGCTAATGGAAGCTGGTGATTTTTGTTTAAGTTGTTCAGTTCTTATGGGAGACAAGTTTTTAAATTCTGTCTTTAATGCTTTTTGGTGGATGGAGTGGTGACTTACGTAACAACTGTTTTGCTCGAGATTTTGCACTTTTAGGAGTAGTCGGTGTTGGAGTGGTAGATCCAATGTATCAAAACTGAGGCTTTTAACTTATTAATCATAAATTTAAATGAATATGTGCACAAGAGTCTTGAAGCCCTTACTAGAATCAAGAGCACAATATTAACTAAATTCATATGATAAACAATTTTAAACAATTTCATTACAGAAAAACAGCATATTAGAATGAAAGCCATCAGAATTTTTTATAAAGATGTAAATATAAGTAAAAGTTTAGTGGATCTTACCTGGGAGCTGATAATTGTAGTAATTAAATACAATCTACATGATGCATCTCTGCAAAGGAGTAAGACTCCCTGCAAAGTATCCAGCAAATGAGACTAAACTATCTGATGGTGAGTCTACAGCTCTAGAGCTTTGGGGAATGTAGAGTACACCTTCATTGCCTGTACTCCCTGGTCAATTCGGACCCGAAGTAGTAATACTTGTTAAAGTCCCATCTAAGGATCAAATAGAATCATTTAATAATTTTTTATACTTGAAACCATTTAACTGTATGCAAACAAATGATTAAAGTTAAACTGAATTATTAGTATTAAATAACAGTACTTGCAACCATACAGCTCATTGAAAAATAATGTAACCACTAAACCTCTCACTTACCTAGGAAGCAGCGTCGCATCAACTGAAAAGGACATTGACATGAGGTTAACAAAAGCATGGACAGCTATCAATAGGCTATCGATTATATGGAAATCAGACCTAACCAATAAAATGAAAAGCAGTTTCTTCCAGGCAGCGGTCACATTGATACTGCTATATGGATGCACTACATGGACTCTAACAAAACGGCTGGAGAAGAAGCTAGATGGCAATTACACAAGAATGCTGCGAGCAATCTTGAACAAGTCCTGGTGGCAACACCCCACAAGACACCAACTGTACGGCCACCTGCCTCCTATCACGAAAACTATTCAAGTTAGACGAACCAGACTTGCAGGACACTGCTGGAGAAGCAGGGGCGAACTCATAAGTGATGTACTCTTATGGACCCCCACACATGGCCGTGCAAAAGCAGGATGACCAGCACGAACATACATTCAGCAACTATGTGAGGATATGGGATGTTGTCCTGAGGACCTGCCTAGGGCGATGAACGATAGGGAGAAGTGGCGAGAGAGGGTCAGGGATATCCGTGCTACCAGCACGACATGATGATGATGATGAAACCTCTCACTAACAAATCATGTATATATATTAACAGAATTTGGCATTAAATAATCTGGAATGGTTGATATGACAAAAAAACACATTCAAATCAAATTAAAGGTTGATTGGTTGTTTGGGTTTTATGGCATATCAACCTTTGTAGGTTATTCAATGTCAAATCCATTTTTATACAAATAATCAGTTCTATTTCAAAGAATTCAGTTTAATTGTCAAAAACAATTTTACGTCAAGGTATTCAGTTTGGTCAAACAGTCTAATACAAACAATTCAGTTTAGTATAAGTATAGTTTTTGTCTACACACAGTTAAATTTTAAAACCAATTCTATTTCAAACAATTCAGTTTAGCATAAGTATGTAGTTTACATGTCAAAACAGTTCTATTTCAAGTAATTCAGTTTAGCATAAGTACGCATTTTAGTTCTATTTGATCCATAGATAGACCCTATCAGGTGCTACCACTCTGGGCCAGAGTGGACCTGGGAGCGATGACAATGAAGGAATACTCCACATTCCCCAAAGTTCCAGCATCAATGGAACCTCACCATCAGATTATTTAGTGTCATATCCAGGAAACTCATTGGGAGAGTCTTACCCCGGTGCAGAGATACAGTAGGTGTATTCTGCAGACCCATCTGACTGGACAAGCCCAAATTAAAGGAGAATCAGTTTTGTATTACCTGCATTTGATGAGAGATTGCATTATTTTGCATTATTTTGCATTGATTATGAGAGATTGCATTATTTGCATTGTTGCCAGGAAAGATGGTAACCTAAAGGGGTGTAAATGGTCTGCAATGATGTCATGATATATGTCATACCTAGTTACCATTTTCACCAGTGATCCTTGAAAATTTCAATAGACTCCATGCCATACCATTACATGCTGCCACCATCTTATATAATACCTTCCTGATATGCAGCATCCATAGACTATATTGTCTTTAAAATATTCTTCAATGGCATATCCTAGTTGGCTGGAATCATGTTTTTGGTCCAAAAAAGGTTAGGTCAGGATGAAAATAATTACATATATATAAAAAAAACAAACTTCTAGCAATTTTCATATGTTTATTCTTTTGTTGTTGGTCCAAAAGAGCTGGAAATATGATGGTTTATTCAGAATAACTGGAATTATGTCCATCAGTCCAAAACAACTACGAATGTGACTGTTTGTCCAAAAGAGCTGGAAAAATAGAGTTTCTTTTTCTTTCTCTCTTTTTTCCTTCTTTGCTTATTCACATTTTGGAATTTTTGTTTTCTTTATTCTTTCAACTCCTTTTTTTATTTGAGAAAAAATTAGCTAACATTAGAAACTATTTATAAACACGTACAAAGTTGAAGTTTATATCATTAAGTTTTAAAGTTCAATTTTCATTCACACATGAAGCCATTCATTCACCTTCAGTCATGAATTAAATATTCTCTGATGATAGCTAACGTCTGAAATCAGTTAGGATCAACATGTTTATATGTACGTAAGGAAATTTTTCTATTAATGTTTATATGTCTATTTTGTTCATAATATATGAAGTTCATTCAATAAATAAGAATTTTTTTTAAAAGCAAAATAAATGTTTTCTTCAGAATTTTTTTCCATAAATGTAATCTATGAATTGTTTGGAATTGCTTTATAGCAAGAATTATTTCAATATTGTAAAAATATTTGTTTTGAAGTTATTTAAAAAGGTGGAAAATCAAACAGAGTACTCAAGGCTTGAACAGAGGTCTGTCATCAAATTTTTACTGGCTGAGAAGTGCAAACCATGTGAAATTTATTGAAAAATGTGTGATATGTATGAAGAAGCAAGTTTTAGTCAAAAGAATGTTTGCTAGTAGACAAAACATAGGTTTGTCACTATGATCCTGAATCAAAAAGACTGTCCATGAAGTAGAAACATAGTGACTCTCAAGTAAAGAAAACATTCCTGGCATAGTGGTCAGTAAAGAAGGACATCCTAACACCCATCGGCTTTGATTTTTTTTGAAAAAGGTGTGATTATAAACAATGCAGCAGTAAAATATTCAACTGTAAAAGTCAAACTGTAAACCGGGCAGCTGTAAAAGATGCAACTGTAAACAGTGCAGCTGTAAAAGATGCAACTGTAAAAGATGCAACTGTAAACAGTGCAGCTGTAAAGATGCAACTGTAAAAGTGCAAATATAAACAGTGCAGCTGTAAAAGATGCAACTGTAAACAGTGCAAATATAAACAGTGCAGCTGTAAAAGTGAAATTGTTAACAGGGCAGCTGTAAAAGATGCAACAGTAAAAAGTGCAACTGTAAACAGTGCTTGTTAACTCCTTAGGTAAAATTCACCTAATTTATTGAATGACACTTATATATATATATATATATATATATATATATATATATATATATGTCTGTGGGGGTAGAAGGAACTCCAGTCTAATTATAATTGTGAAAGAAACCCTTCTTGAAGTTAATATCAAAATCAAAACTGACGAAGGAAGCTCCAGCATGAAAACTCTTCTGACTTGTAGGTATCCTTTGATGGGAAAAGTCTAAGAGAAGGTACCCTGAAATAAAATCTGCAGTTTGCAGAGATACCAGTTATCTTGCTATGCTTATCACTTGGTTGTAGCTATGTAGACCCAGAGAGTTGCATAAGTGTCGACAAGTATACATCATTATAATATAATGACTTACTACCTTATCATCTTATGCATCTTGTATATTTTTCACATTTGGAATTAGTTATGAATCAGAATTTTTGTGCTGTAATTTGTATATATTCACACTACCTTTCTGGATAAGCAGGATATAACACAAGATCAATTTCTTAAGAGAAGTTCAACAAATTTGAATTCAAAGTTTTCCTTCTTCTAGACTGGTTGCTATAAGAATGTTAAAGAGCTCAGTCTTCTCAACTATCTACCTCTAGCTGGAGGGAGAACATTTTAGATTCATAACTTTTGTAAGAGTATTAGCACTATGTGAAATGCAAACAGCTTTGTTCAAGATTTGAACTCGGTTTGTCATGTCCATTTTTGATTATGATAACCACGACACCATTAGTGCCTCAAAGAAAGAAAGAATTTGAATGTAAAAAAGACTTGAGTTGTAATGTATGTGACAAAGACAACTTTTATAAGTCAAGATGAAACAGTCATCATGTTTATATATATATATATATATATATATATATATATATATGCCTTGTGCCAAATCTTACATGGTTGGAGGTCATTTTGGTTTGGTTTGGTTTGGTGTGGTTTAGCTTTATGGCATATCAACCATTGTAGCTTATTTAATACCAGATCCTCTTTATACATATATATTAACTATAATAAACTCATTTTGTTAATAATGTTTTTAAACGAGCCTAAACTCATTCTTTTACACACAGTTAAATGGTTCTAAGTATTGCTATGTATCATTAACAATTTAATTAAACATCAGTCATTTATTTGCACACAGTGAAATAATCAAACAGTTCTATTTTCAACTATTCAATTTAGCATAAGTCATTTGTCTGGACACTGTTTTGATGTCAAACAGTTCTATTTGACCCATAGATAGGACCCTATTAGGTGCTACCACACTGGGCCAGAGTGGACTTGGGAGTGATGACAATGAAGGGGTACTCTGTAATCCCCAAAGCTCCAGCATAACTGGAGTCTCAACATCAGATTATTTAGTGTCATATCCAGGACGCTTGTTGGGGCAGTCTTACTGCACTGCAGAGATGCAGTTAGTATATTCTGCAGCCCTAGCTGACTGGGCCAGTGTGAAGGTCGGATTAATCCTTATATATATATATATATATATATATATATATATATGGATAGGTAGATATATTTATCAAAATGTTTTTGATGCATGCATTTTATTATGTGTTAGATTTGTAAAGTTTTGATAAAGGATCTTTAAATTTTGATTTTGACTTTTTGAGTCTTTTCTATTATCCAGAAACCAATGAATTGCCTGATGCTCTGGTATGCCATTAGCAAGTTTCTCTGTCTTTTCTATGACCAACCAATGATATGGCCAAATGTCATCAGACAAGTCAAAGTAAGAACAATCACTTTGTATTTATCATTCATGTCATCATTCTCATAAGTTGTGCATTCATCAACTATCCAACCATCATTATCTCATTTTCCTATAACTCCTAAAAAGTAATTCATAGGATTAGAGACAAGAGAGGTGTATGGTTACCTGTCACCTGTAATATTTTATACTGATGTATCTAAAGAAGGTATGAACTCAAACCTTTTAGCTTTGTCCACTATTATCTTGGCAGTAGCTTATAAACAGAAAATATTGAAGATGCAGAACAACAGTAATCCATTTTCACTTGCAAACAGATCCCAAATAAGATTGGTAAGATATTTAGTATGGAGTGATTGATAAAACTAATCTATATTTCATGTGACAGTTTTATTTCTATTATGCTTTCTTCCTGAATACCAGGATATGTGTAATAGTAAACAAGCTTTCTTTCTTTCTTTGGCATGGTGTTCTCTCTTCCATCTTTCTTTCTTTCTTTCTTTCTTTCTTTCTTTCTTAGACTTGGTGTTCTCTCTCCAGTATTTCTTACATTCTTTCTTTCTTTTCAAGACATTGTGTTTCTCTATTCTTCTTTTTTATATTCTAATCTTTTCTTGCTTTTTACTTTCTTTACTTATTCGTACATTTGGTATTTCTTTTTTCTTTAATCTCTCAACTTCTTTTTTTATTTTCACTTTCTTTTTTCTTCTCATCTCTTTCTTTTAGTGTTTCTTTGTTTTTTTTGTTCTCTGAAGAATATAAAAGATTTTCTCAGTTATTTTGCCCTTTACTTGTTACAAGTATTCTGGGGAAAAAAAAAACAACAAAAAAACATTTCTTTTCTCGCAAAATGCTTAATGTTTTAGCTTTTCTTTTTGCCTCATCTTTTTCAACGTCTGTTTAAGATGTCCACAGGTCAAATAATTTTTTTCAAGATCTTTTCTTTTTGTTTGCTTTGTGTTCTTTTGGGTGCGAGGGGCAAAGATATTTTGTTGATATTGAAAGCAAAAGTCGACTTTCTCTTGGGCTGCTTGTTATTCTCCAAGTCTCTCTTGAGTGTTGACGGTTTCTCTAAACACTGCGCTGAGAATAGAAGCTGGGAACTTTTCCCAAGAATGTCTGTCTGTCTGGATTGGTTCGTCTGTTTTATTCATTATCCACTTATTTATATAGCAAAGATTTTCAACTCCTTCATCTAACATAGCCGGAGGTGTTTGTCCAACATAAGTCCATCACCACCAGCAGATCTAACAAGACCATAATAAACATTGCTCTTACAACTACTAAATCTTTTACTTCTCTTTCTTTCCCCTCTTCACCTTACCCATCTTCTCTCCCCTTTCTTTTTCAATTTCTTTTCCTATTGCTACTATTACTATCAGTATTACTACTATTCAGAAAACAAAAACAAAAACAAACTAAAAACAACACTATTAATGTTAATATTACAAAACCTACCTCACACTTGATAAAAAGTGGTGTTCCTCCCCCTGTTGGTGGTCGGTGTTTGAGCCCAGGTAAAAAGACATAATTTCGAGTGCAGATTTTCAAGGCTGCTCCTTCGTGTAACATGATCTTCCCACCATCTTATGCTGGTAATTACACTATGTACACAGAAATCTTTTTCAAACATTCTTACATTGTTACAAATATTCATTTTTCTTTATATTTTCAACTTTTTTATTTGCATGCTTTCTTTCTTTCTTTGGTAGGCATTGTTTTCTTTTCCTTTCTTTATCATAATTTCTTTCTTTTTTTCTTTCTTTCTTTGGTAGTCATCTTTTCCTCTTCCTTTCTTTATCATAATTAAGTTTCTTTCTTTCTTTCTTTCTTTGTCACTCATGAGTTTCCTCTTTCCTTCTTTATCATAGTCAAATCTTTTCTTTCAATTTTTATATCTTGTAAATCTTGTTCCCATTTTCCTTTAAGAGCAAATTTCTTATGAATGCTTTACACAGGCTTTTGTTCTCCACTGATGAAAATCCTTAGCTAATGCTGGTGACTATGTGGAATCATGGTGTTCTCTAACAGAAAAAAAAAAATCACTCTATCTGATGGAGTTAATCTACTTTCTGTATCTATTGTCCTTTCTAATTGAAATAAAGACATGGCCGGGAGGGGTTGCATTTGTGGTGCAGCTCTTATTGCTTTGTTAAGTTTGCTGTTTTGCAATTTCAGTTAATCCATTCGGAGTATCTTTCAGCAACTGCCATGCACAATGTTGATTGTAATCCTGAAATTACTTTTGAAATTCTGCAAAATCAAAACCAACCAACAGGAGACATGTTTAGATATGTTGCAGAGCATGTGTTGGCTGTTTTGCTTCCACCTTGGAAACAATTCCTCACTGAAGAAAAATCTAAATGTGTAAGTATTTTCCTTTTCCCTGTTGGTTTCTCAATTCTACTGGTACAGCTGCCTTTTCTCAATCTCAGTCACTCTCAATGCAGCACTTTTCTGCAAATTACGATGGTGATGCATTATAGGGAAAAGGAAAAGTTTACAGGCTACACTGAAATTTATGGTTAACTGCTAAGGCTGACATCAACAGATTTTTATTGCTTGTTTACAACAAAATCTAAAGTTTAAACTTTTGGTTAATAGATATTTATAATAGTTATTTGCATTCATATCTAATAGATAAATCCATGCTAAGTAACCTGGTTTTTATTTATCATAAATGAATATTCACATTTATCTAAAGAAGGCTCAAGGCCATAAAATTTGCGGGGGATTGGGAAGGGGAGTAGTTATCTTGAGCAAGTCATGCTCATTTAATTGATATGTACAACATAAAGAAATAAAAAGATTTTCTAAAATTTTCATATACTTTTTTTTACATTGCTTTTTGTAAGAAAATATTGCAAAATCAGGTTCTAAAATGGAGGTTCAGTGTTTTTTTTAATTGGTCTTTCAATAAGATTGAAGAAGATCACACTTTACAATTTAGAAGGTTACATTTGATCTTAAGGCTTCAGGTTCCCCACTCCTGGTGTGCTGCTTGTGAGCAGAATTGACTCGTTGATATTAAAACAAAGTACTACTGGTGTGAGTTCACAGTTTTCCTTCTCCAAAGCTGGTTGTCTTAACAACACTAAAGAACCCACTCTACCAATTTACTCATCACTAGGGAGGGAAGAGATGGATTCATACTGTTCCCAAGAGAATTAGCATAAAGTGAAATGCAAATGGATTTGTCCAGGATTTTAAGTTGAATCACTGATTCCATTTCTGGTAGCAATATCTGTCATGCTCGGTGCATTTTTGTAGTTGCTAATTTCACACTTTTTAAATTTTGAATCATCAAAGATGATTTCCTCCAGAATCTACTCCTTATAATTTTGTAGTCTGTTATGATGTCATGGGTGACTGGGTGTTGACCTGACCGTTTGGGTTATGTTTATAATCAATTTCTGCTTTAACCTGAATGGTGATAAAAAACAAATTAAAAATTAAAGTTGAAAGATAATATGACTCAGAATTAATAATAATAAAGACATAGAGATATTCTGCAAAATGAATGAGATCAATGGTTCAAACAACATTTGGAATGATAAGGATTCAAAATTATAGAATGTAAATTAGATAGCCAGACTGGCAGATACAGAAAGCTACCTAACTAGATAGATATGAATAAATGAGAGAGCTAGCTTGCTAGATTGATAAATAGATATGGACTAAGGAAGCTGAAATAGATAGATAGATGGATTGATGGATAGATAGATAGATGAAGACAAATTTGCAATATGGGTGTACTTATTCATATGAGACATGATATGATATATAGTATATATGTCTGTGTGTGTGTGTGTGTGTGGGTGTGTGTGTGTGTGTGTGTGTATGTATGTATGTATGTATGTATGTGTGTGCATGAATGTGTATATATATAAATATATATATATATATAGAGAGAGAGAGAGAGAGAAAGAGAGAGAGACATAGATACTGAATAAGCTGGGATATATAGATAGATACATGGTTCATTAAATAAGTTTCCAGATGTTTTTGTATTGATAGTACACACATGAAACTCTATTCCCCTTCAAAGTAATCTCCTCTGGCTGCAATGCACCTGTACCATTCCAACAACTTCTGGAAGGCCCCATGGAAGTCCTCTTGTGTGAGCATGTCAATGACCTTCATCATAGCCTTTTTCATCTCCTCAATTGTCTCATAACAACAGCCTCTAAGTTTTTCCTTGAGCTTAGGAAATAATGAAAAGTCACAGGAAGCAAGGTCTGGACTATTGGGTGGGCGAGGAACTGTCTTGATGCCCATCTTGGTCAAATAGTCTGTGACAAAGATAGAGTTGTGGACTGTGCATTGTTCTGGTGGAAATGCCACGGACCCGATTTGAAGAGTGCTGGCCTCTTCCCTTGGAATCTCTTCCTGAACTCCCTTAAAACCTCAACATAGTATTCCTTGTTGACTGTCTGTCCAGTGGGAACCCAGTGCATGTAGACCATGCCAGTGCAGTAAAAAAAAGGATCAACAAAAGTTTATGGGTGGATTTGCTCTGTCTGGCCTTCTTGGGTCTAGGAGAGCCAGCATGCTTCCACTGGGAACTCTCTCTCTTGGTCTCTGGATCATAGCAGTAGATCCAGCAGGTCACCAAAGCATCAAGAACTGCGGGATCTAAATTGATCAGCTCGACCATCTCCTTGCTGTTGTGACAACGTCTTTCTTTCTGATCTTCTCTGAGCACCCTTGGAACAAACTTTGTGCAAATCTTCCGCATCTTCAGTTCGTTGCGAATAATTGTGTGTACAGTTCCCACACTGACATCAAACAGTGCACTTATCGTCTCTATAGACATACGATGATCCTTATCTACAAAATTCTTTATTTGGCCAATCAACTCTGGTGTTCTGACTTCCTTACTCCTCCCACACCTCTCATCATCCCTCACAGACTCCCTACCTTCCTTGAATCTCTTATGCCACTCAAAAACTGATGCTTGATTCATGCAAGATGGTTGAAAAGCAGTCTGAAGCATTCCATACGTTTCTCTGGCATTTTTTCCTAGTTTAAAACAGAATTTTATTGCATATCGTTCTTCTAAATTGTCCTCACATCCAGATTGCACTTTTGAAATTCACCAGGTGTGACAATCAGGCTTTAGTAGGGTGTATTCCAATTCCTGCTGTAGCTGTTCATTTGAACCTGATATCATAAAAATTGGTCAGTCATCTCATAAGATGTATAGTAATAACATAGTGAATTTTCAAGAGTCTACGACAATTTTAAATGCCTGTACAAAAAAAGTCTGGAAACCTATTGAAGGCACCTTGTAAGTAGATAGAAAAAGATTGAAATGACTAGGATAGCTAGATAGATAGATATTGAATTGACTGGGATAGATAGATATATAGATATTGAATAGATAGATAGATAGATAGATAGATAGATAGATAGATAGATAAAGACAAATTTGCAATAGAGGTGTACTAATTTATAGGAGATGTGATATGGCATGATATATGTGTGTATGTATCGATAGATAGTTGAAAGATAGATATATAGATATTGAATATACTGGGATAGATTGATATTCTGCAAAAGATAGAAAATCAATGAAATCAGTTGTCCAAACAGCACATAAAATGATAATGACTCATCTCAAAATTATAGAATATATTTCTAAAGAATGTGTCTATTAGTCTGAATACAACTATTATTTTGAGATGGGACAGGTTTATACATTTTAGATATTCAGGGTTTGGTTCAGATGTTTTTAAAGCTTGCTTTAACAACTTTGAGGCAACCATTTCTAATTTCTTTTAGATTTATTAGCTGTGAATGTGGGGATGAGAGTCGTAAATGGAATTGTATTAAAATTTTATTACATTTCTTCTCTATACATAAAGAGCATGAAAAGGCAGCCAGAAATAGTTTGGCAGTAAATATTTGGGACAATGAATACAAAGAAATCAGTTTTATGGGATGAAACAGGAACAAAAAACAAACAAAAATAGTGACAAAAATTAGACCCAGTCTGAAAAGATTTTGCAGGTTTGGCCAGAATATAACATGAAAACCTTCATGGGAATATGAAGATAATTTGAAATAAAAAGTTACCTAAGATTAAAGAAAAAATGTTTAAGAAATTTAATAGTTATGAGAAAAGATTTTTAAAAATGGAAAGAAAATCATAAAAAAAATATGATTTAACTGAAACAGAGTTTTTTGCTTAAATTTTCACAATGAGAAATTCTCTTTATTTCTCACCAATGCAACTAAACAGACACGTGTCTCCCCCTGTTGGTGGGGCTTAGAAAATGCTCAATGTATCTCCTGCAGAAGGGTAAAACCCTCCTCCTCTCAAAAAGGAGTATCCCAGATATCACACTAAACTGTATTGGATGGTGGGGCTCTAGTTCTGGAGATCTGGGGAGGGTAGAGTTGACACCATTTGGTGGTCTTGGTGGAGTACTCCTTCATTGTCATTACTCCCAGGTCCACTCTGACCCATAGTGGTAGTACCTGTTAGAGTCCCATCTATTGGTCAAATAGATCTGTTTAAAAATTGTTTATATACAATAGGAATACTTGATGTGATATAACAGTAAATTATTTGTATTAGGAATAATTGCTCGAAGCTATAATTGTTTATTGAGGATCATTATTACTTATTTGAAATAATATAACTGTGAACAAACAATTAAATTCAAGGTCTGGTGAGTAAGGAGGGTGTTGCACTTGTGCACTTCTGTGTTTTACTAAAAACTGCTAATCAAAAAGTATTTAGACAACTGATAAAAAATTATGTAGAATTAGCTTTGATTATCTAGAAAAATTCAAGATATCTAGACATTGTCACTTTATAATATAAATTGCTTAATCATGTAAATATCTAAACATCATCACTTTATTTTATAAGTTGCTCAGTTGAGTAAAGTTCTTTATTTAAATTATAAATACAAGTTAAAACAAAAAAGGAATTTTCATATGGTACTGAAACAAAATATGGAATAATTTAAAAAATATTTTTTAGTCTGATAAGTCCAATTTTTGAAAAAAACGCAATAAATCTAAATTTTCATGATTAGCTCTATTATTCAAGAACTTTTTTTTATTAAAATTCAGTTCAATATGAGTGATTAAGAAAAGAAATGACAAAGAATCTATGAGTTGCTTAATGCCGAAACCAGACCAAATTTTCTTTGTGTACCATATACAAAGCAAAGAAAAACTTTTTACAGGAAAAGGGGAGAGTGGAGGATTGAACAAAAAATGAAAAGAAGGCTTTTAAACTGCTCTCGCTACAGCAATTAAGAAAGAACTGACAATGTCAATATGAAAGCATGTTAACAGATTGAAAGTTAGCAAGCAAACTGCGACGACAACAATTAAACAAGATTCAAGGCCAGACCATAACCCCCTTGATTATGCTACATGAGGCATTTTAGAAAACAAAACAAATGCAACTTCCCATCAAAATATTGGTTCGTTTAAAACAGCTATTGAGGAGAAATGGAATGAAATGTCTGAAGAATTTATTTTGAAGGGAAGCAAATTGTTTTGAAGGTGCGTTTATACAATAATTGAAAAAAATGGTGGCGATATTGAGTAAATTTACTGTTTTGTGTCTATCGTCTTATTTTGTTGTTTATTTTTTGAAACAAAATCAATCTTGTTTTATAACAGAGTCATGTATTATTATATGAGAATATTCCTAAATTTACTTCTGCACCCAGAAGTTTCAATACTTTTTTATCACACTTTGTATATATACATGGTGTATTGGTGATTGTCATAGGAAATGGATATGGACAAATCTGCATTTTACAGAGTGTTAATATCCCTTAGAACTATCAACTGCCTTGATGATGGTTTAATGTAGAAACTGAAACATTTGATGTTGGCCAATTCAGGTATAAATAACATTATCCTTTGAATATCTTGTTTTTTCATATTTGTACATTTAAATCAGTGGCGACTCTAGCCTATTTACCTACTCATGCCCCCCACCGCCTTCTGTCAACTTCGGTTCCCAACCCGTGGTCCGTGGACCCAAAGTAAGTCATCATAGTTGCTATTGCGTGATTCTCCATTGTATAGCACAGATTGACAAACGTACCTTGCATGGTGTTTTTTTTGTAAACAACCAAGATACTATATAATTTGTAGTCTTGTTAATACAGTAGATAAGATAATTTTTTTCCTTTCAAAAGTATAGAAGAAAAGAGAAGATGTTCATTACGATGACGAGAAAAATATTTTTATTAGAATAAAGAAACTGATGACAATATACACAGACACAGCTAGTAGTTTCAATTTCGCTTAAAATAAAGATTATTTGTTGAAAATGTATTCAAATAAACAAAATTTTAGTTACAGAATGTAATATATGCAACATTCATTAAAGAAATAGAGATCTGTTAGTGAAAAAACAAATTAAAACACGCCGTTTAACCAACATTTACCATAGCGATGATGATGACATCGGCAACGGCTATAATCTGCTATCCCCTCTCTCTATATATATATATATCTCTCTCGGTCCCTCTCCCTCTTCCCAAGACATCTATCAGCAGTCAGAATGTGCTAAGATTTTTGAGCACGGTGTTTGGGTTGCTCTTGCTATTGGCTACCGCCAAAAGCGGATTTCTCTAACATTACTGTTATTATAAGGGTCTAGTGCCTGGCACGGATTGCGCGTTCAACATTATAGCCGATTTTATGGGATGTTCAATGAATCTGACAGTGGCCGGACAAAGACCATCCGTTCAAAACAGCATCATTGTATTATTCCCAGATATATCTATGAACTTTTGGCTACTTAGTTATCGAAACTTGAATAGATACATGATTTAATTGAAATCAGACTAAGTATGTTTGCTTGAAATTAATGGATGAATAACATTGACCGAGTTATTGGTCGTGCCGGGCACGAGTAGCACTAGTCCCATCTCCGCCCCTGATTTAAATACATACATACATACATACATATATATATATATATATATATATATATATATATATGAAGTTTTGGATAGTGTGACTGATATCATATGGAAAATAGAACAATTAAATCCAAATCAAATTCAACTTCAGTTATTTTTATTGAAGATCACAGACAGGGCTTTTTTAAAACATTCTTTTGCAAATTTTTTCACATTTTTTGTACCACATTATGAATGTTTGTAAAAGAAAAAAAAAAAAAAGAAAAACAAATACATCTCAGTCTTTTTAAATTCAGAATCAGAATATCTCAATTTGAGTCCTTGAAAAGGAATAAAGACTAATTATAAAAGACTTATTAAAAAAAGAAAAAGAAAACAGGTTATTAAAAAATAATTAAAAGTGAATGATAAAATATAGCTATTCATTTTCAATGTTATTTTTTCTCATGACTTGTTTTCTTTTTTGATAAGTGATGTTTAAAGAAAAATATGCAAATTATCTTATCCTATTTGGAACAAATTGCTGCTTTTGTCAATTTATGTAGCAGAAACTTTTTAAAGATAGAAAAAAGTTGTTGTTTTGGTGACACAATTTTATGTTAAACCTGAAACTGGACAAACAAAAAGTCAAAATGACAAAAACAGCTATATATATATATATATATATACATGCATAAACACACACATGCACACATAAATAGATATGAAGGTAAGAGGTGTGATTAAGATATTGAATCCTTGATTATTTTTGAAAATTAAAAAATTCAAAATTTAAACAAAATTGTACCACTGTAATACTTATATAATATTGTCTATCCTGCTGCTTTGATATCTATGTGAATTCTAGACAGATGTGTCACGGCTAATTCTTAATACTTTTTGACAAGCAGAAAAAAGATGGTACTGCCCCACCACTATATGAAAAGAGGAATTTCAAAGCTACTTTGGCTAATAGGAAACTCAATGGAATAAGTGTGTGGAATGTAAAGGGGAATATGTTGAAAAAAAAAAATTTCATTCATTGTTCATTTCTGTTTGGGTAAATGTTTTCAGTCTCGATAGTTTATGGACATGCCTCTATATAGGCTTTGTTTAAGGATAGGATGAAAATTTGGTCTTATATCTTGTATAACCACTGATGGACCCAGGAGAATGGCTTTGCCTGCTACTTGCAGGTTGGAATATATTTCAATATCTGCATTAAATCACCCAAATTGTGAATATTTCATTTGTTGCATTGTTTTAAAAAAATGAAAATGATTGATGCTTTTATTCCCATCTATTGGTTATAACAAAATAAATTTGGGTAAATGTTTGATGTTTGTGCCCATTTGAATGATAGAAACTAAATACAGACTATTGCCATGTTGGAATTTGTCAGATGACAGATGGTATTTGATGCCAATGAAGCATGGACAGTCAGCTTGGCTTAGAAATGCAAGATAAAAAACATCTCTAATCTGTTAGCATCACTCTCACCACTTTAAAATACTTGTAAACTAATTGTGATATTCTTTTTATATATGAAAAAGTGAATTGTAACTTCAAATATATGTTTATCAGTTACACAACCTGGTCTCACAACAGAGTATTGTGAACTTATACTGTTATGATAATATACAGTGTTAATACCTGTGTGCATGTCAGTGTATCTAAACATATACTCATAAGAAGTTTCTTATTATATTGGAGGGTTATTCAATAAATAAGGAGAATATTGCTGAAGGAGTTGGAAATCAGAAACATTGTTTATAGTTGCACCTTTTTCAAGAAAATCAATAGGGATGGGTCCTTTCATGTCCCAGAAGACTGTCAAACTCACCTTCTTTACTGACCACTGTGCCTGGAACTTTTTCCTTATCTGTCTTTTTGACTCCAGCTTGTAGTGGAAAACCCATCTTTAGCCTATTTGTAAAGATTTTTTGACTAAAATATTGCTTTCTTTAAGCACATTTCACATTCTTCTGTAAATTTCTCAGGGTTTGTACTTCTCAGCCAAGAAAAATTTGATGATAGACCTCTGTTCAAGCGCAAGATTTGCCACCATTTTGAATAGCCTCAAAATAAATATTTTTTGTGAGATTAAAATAATCTTTGCAATAAACCAATTCCAAAAAATCCAGAATTTACATTTACTGAAAAAAAATTATTTTGCTCTTTTTCAAAAAATTTCCCTTATTTATTGAATACCCTTGTATAAGCAAACTGGTCTTCCTACAGAGTAAGGGAAAATTTGATTGCTATGGTAACATGATTTTTGAATTTATTGTATTCTTTTTAATCATGAATAGTACGTGGGGAAATTACACTTTTTATAAAAAGGGTTGGCGGAAAAGTTGATAAACTGACCAAAATACTCTATGAATTGAGACTAAATGAGGTTTATTTTTCAACAAAGTCTTCCTTAAGATCCACACACTTTTTCATTAGTGTTGCTGTTTTTGGATCCCATTGGTAAAAAATCATCAACAGCAGGTATGATATCATCATATGAACTTTTCAGCCTATTAGGGAAAAGTTCATTAATTGAAAAAGCCCATTCTTGTATCTGGAACATACTTATAAAAAATCAAATCCAAAATTTCCAAAGCTATCTTCCTCAAGTGGACTTATTTTTGAGATTTTTAATAATATACATCTGGTTCTGAATTATATTCCATGCTTTCCATATCCCACCATCTTGTCTGACTTATTAGACAGAAGTTCTTCAAATTGTTAGATTGCCTGAATATAAGATATAAGAAATATTCTTATTTGTCTTATCACTTTTGCTCATCTTATATATATATATATATATATATATATATATATATATATATATATATGTGTGTGTGTGTGTGTGTGTGAGTGTGTGTGTGTGTGTGTGTGTCTGTGTGTTTATATAAGGATTACCTCCATCATCTTTGGGCACAGTATTTGTGTATAAACTTAACTGATAAGCAAAACTCTTTCCTGAATTTGGAATATCCTGTAAAATCTAAAGGAATACGAAGAAAAAAAAACAAGAAACAAAAAAACAAAAAAAACAAAAGTTAGTTTGTCTTTTAAATTTTCAGATGGTAACCTCTGCAAATACACACAAAGATAAGCTTTCTTATCTATTATAAACAATCCTTATCTTAAGTAAAGACAAAAGTTAATTAATTTTTTTCCAAATAAGAATTCAGCTACAATTCTATTACAAAACCCAAACCTGTTTGATAGACTTTGGAATTTGTTGATACAAGATTTGTCTAGGAAGTAACAAGACTGATTTTTTTTCCTTCTTAGCCTTGTTTGATTATCAGCTGCTTAACTCAAGTGACCTTGAGTTCCTGTCTGTCTCTAAGAATTTAACTGTGCAATCTTGGATTATTATCACTATATTTGGTTAGATGTATCACAAAAATGGAACACAAAAATACTGAGCAACAATCAAATTATGTGCCAAATTTCAGAACAAAGTGACAGAAACTTTTAAGTTAACACTGATTTATAGAGATTTATGTTGTTTATCTGCATAATTTCATATCACAATAGATTGTGAACTCATATGAATATATATGTAAGATAGACAAATCTTACATATACATTCATATATTCTACCAGTAGCCAACTATATGTTTTGGGGTCAACCTCTACAGTAGGTATAGGTCTAACCCAGAATTTTGAGCCAAAAATTTTGAGATACCAGATTGACTTGTAGGCTGCAATTTTAGGTATTATTGTTGTTTAGAATTGTTGACAGAGTTTGAAATTTCAATGTTCAATGCAGTAAATAAGAAAATAACTAAAACATTCTGCTTTTTTTGGCTTCTTTTAATTGCAGATAGATATATCAAATGCTTGAATAGAAGAAGATTTGGGCTTTCCCCTGCAAAAAGGAAATTAAAAAGACTTGCATTTCTGACAATGCAGATTTGCTGGTCCATTGATTCGTAAGAAAGGACATTTTTCTTTCTGTTTTCTTCTGGGCTAGGAAACTGGGTAATTTTCCTCTCTAGGAATGACCACATTGTTCAGTTATTTATTCATTTATTTATTACCTACAATACAGTTCAAGTTTTTGCCAGGCACTTTGTTGCTAATCTTCAGTGATCATGTGAAATTGCTAATGCTTCTTATTGAGGAAGACAAATCAAACTTGATTTTGTTAGGAATGTTTGAAATTCATGTTTTTTCATATAATTGCACTATGCAAAGTCAATTTTATCACATTATTACTATTCAAGAGAAGGTTAACAGGAGTTTCATTTGAACATTACTTTTTATCTTTCACTTTTTTATTTTATTTTTCTTATAATGGGGAAAGATGGAAATTATCAATATGGCTCTGTTTTTTTATAATGAATAAATAATATTAATTTCAATCTTTTGAGCCTACAAAAGAATAAAAACTAATTTTGTTCTTTTCTGTCTACAAAGAGTTAATTACATTAATTTTCTTTTGTTTTTCTATAATAAGGGAAAAAATATTAATTTTCTTCAATAATACGTATATAATACTGACTTTCTTCCGTAAAAGGGGGAATAACATCTTTTTTTATTGGTGAATAACATTAATTTAACTTTTCTATCTATGAAGGGTGAACATCATTAATCTTTTTCTGTAATAGGTAAATAACATTGTTTTGTTATAATTGAAAATGTTAATATTTTTCTATAATAGGTGAATAAAATTAATTTTCCTCTTTAATAGGTCATTGGCATTAGTTTTCTCTATAGTTGGTAAAAACATGAATTTTCCTCTATGATAAGTGAATAACATTAATTTTCTTCTATGATTGATAAATAAAATTAATTTTCTTCTATAATAGGTGAATAACATTAACTTAACTCTTTTCTATTGATCGGAGGGGAATAACATTAAGTTTCTTTTATAATAGTTAAATAACATTAGTTTAATTTTTATCTATCAACAAAGAAATTGATAAATTAATTTTCTTCTATTTTTCTATTAGTGAATAATATTAATTTTCTTCGATAATGACTAGATAACATCAACTCTTTTACATCTTTGAAGGGTGAATAATATTAATTTTCTTCTATAATTTCTCTAATTGGTAAATAATAAAGTTGTTCTTTTCTATCTACAAAAGTTGAATAACATTAATTTTCTATTCTGGGTAAATAATATTAATTTTCCTCTTTTCTGTCTACAGAAGATGAATAATAGAAATTTTACAAAATTCTTGCTTTAATGTATAAATAACATTCATTCATTTCCAGGTTTTATTATACAAAGATGAATTTAAAGTAAAAATTGCTGTAAACATTCTAAAATATTTTACCTACTTTTAATCAATTGCTATTAATCAATAAACATTTTAACATTTTTTCATCAGATTCTTCCTGTGTCAATTTAAATTACTATTAAAATATATTCTATTTACCTAATTGTATCTTTGTTGTAAGCATTATTACATGAAGATTGTTGAATAAACTAAAGATGCCAGGATTTTATTTTTTTGAATATTGTACCATTATTAGTTGAACATTATACAATCAAAATTGATATTATTAGATTATTTGTTTGGGTTTTATGGCATATCAATCTTTGTAGGTTATTTTATACCAAATCCATTTTTAAACCAATAATCAGTTCTATTTCAAACAATTCAGTTTAGCATAAGTACACAGTTTAATTGTCAAAAACATTTCTATTTCAAGCTATTCAGTTTAGTCAAACAGTTCTAATTCAGCTAATTCAGTTAAGTATAGATTTTCTTTACACACAGTTTAATGTCAAAACAGTTCTATATTAAACAATTCAGTTTAGTGTAAGTAGAGTTTCAATGTCAAAAACAGTTTCATTTCAAACAATTCAGGTTAGCATAAGTACACAGTTTAAATGTAAGTACACAGTTTAATTGTCAAAAACATTTCTATTTCAAGCTACTCAGTTTAGTCAAATAGTTCTAATTTAAACAATTCAGTTTAGCATAAGTATGCAGTTAGTTCTATTTAACCCATAGATAGGGCCCTATCAGGTGCTACCATTTCGGGCTAGAGTGGACCTGGGAGCAATGGCAATAAAGGGGTACCCCGAATTCCTCAAAGCTCCAGCATAACAATGTTAACTTTTACACTAAATGCACCTTCTTCTTTGGAAGTAACAGTAAAGAAAGAGACTCTTTTTCTTGTCAGTTTTTGTTTGATGAAACTGAAGTAAGGACCTAGAAAAAGAGTTTTTTCTCTATGAGTGTTCCAGGCTACACCTGAAGAAGATCCAAAAATGTTCTTGCTGAATCACTGAGTTAACAGAAAAAAAAAAAAAGAAAAACTTTAATTGTCTGAATAAATGCCGGAATATCTAGGTTATTAATATACATTGATGTATTTGAACTAGTTAGTGTTCTCATTTTGGTTGCTATTGTAGTTGCAATTTTTTGACTATTTCTGTGATGAGAAATCATCATTATGATATACATATTTACTTGAACTAGTAAGTTAGGGGAAATGAAATCACAACTTACCTCAAATGTAGGACCATCTTGGTTGTTATTGTAGTTGCAATGTTTCTATTATTCTTCCTCTCTGTGGTTGTAGTGTAGCCAGATGCAGGGAAATATGCGAAACACTGATGATTCTCGTTGTTCAGGTATGAAACGTTTATTAACTTCTTGAGTTTAGGTTTACGACACGAGGAGAGAGAGACACAATTTTTACTATGCTGACCGTTCCTACATCACCCACAGCCAACTCCCAGGTTGACTCGCCTGGCTCAGAGTCAAATCTTAACTCACTGACCCAACAAATGCGCCGCACATCCAGTAGCCCCCAGCTGGACTGGCCTCACCCAGAGTCAAATCTCAACTAACGCCTTTTTCAAAAATCACCAAATATCTCAGCCCCTGGCTTCCAGGCATGATGTCATTCACACCCCAGTCACATTTCCTATCTGGGGTTTTTATTATGAAATTTGTGATTGCCATATGCTCTGCGTGCGAGCGTGAACTGTACTCAATGTGTGCACCTGCACGTACACTAAGCCGAATAGTTCAAAGTCCAACCAAACCAAATGATAAAATATAATTAACGAAAATGATTAATAAAAAAAATCATTCCGTAATTATATAACATGGTTCTTCAGGTGTCTGTCATAATTAGAAACGTTCTGGAAAGTTTAAATCTAGTGGATAAAATTATTATTTAAAAATGTATATAGTTTCCTAGTTGTTTTGAGTTCAATCCCTGGGTTGGGTAGTGCATAAAATTTATATACTATGGTTCAGTGAAAGAGACAGGCAATGTCTCATGGATAAAATAACTAGAAAGAATTAACTGATATGAAATATTATCTAAGCATGGACAGTTGAATGAAAACAATTTACACTTGTGGATTGAATAAGGAGTTTAGTTAGAAAATTTCAGATAATTACCAGTTTTGATAGACACATAAGGAGGTTTTATTTTGTTTGGTTTGGTTTAGTTTTATGGCATACCAACCATTGTTGATTATCTAAAGCTAAAACTTGTTTTTACATTAATATTAAATACATGATTTGTAAACACATTTTGTAGATACACACTGTTAAAGGATCAAACAATTCAATTTAACTTAATTCAACAAAGTTAAATAGTTCTAAGTATTGCTATGTATCATTAATAATTCAATTAAACATCAATCATTAGTTTACACACAGTTAAATGATCAAACAATTTTATTTCTAACAGTTCAATTTAGCATAAGTTATTTGTTGGCACTCAGTTTAAATGTCAAACAGTTCTAATTAACTTATAGATATGACCCTATCAGATGCTATCATCTGAGCCAGAGTGGATCTGGGAGCAATGTAATGA